>OY856410.1:177571906-178149406 GCA_963693085.1 Alisma plantago-aquatica
CAGAAGGACAAAGAGAAACAACTGCCAAATGATAATGAAGTCCTGTTGGCAGGAAGAGCTTTCACTAACAGCAACGAGGATATAGCCAAAAAAGCCAAGGACGAGTAGAGAGTAGCGGGGTGTCCAAAGCAAGCTTCATAGTTGGTAAAAGCAAAGATGCAGAGGACGTGCTTGACAAAAGTCCACACACAGATAGTCCTGCAGAAGTTAATCAAAGTGCAACTGAAAGTCTGGTACTGACTTTAAACAACAAAGGAAGTTATGAGCCACCTACCATTGCTACCCAGGAGAGTGGAGACTATTTAATACCTGATGAGGTAGATGTGAGTTTCCTCTGTGCTTTTCACGGCCAGGGACCAGGTAGGGATGACTGGAAGGAAAAAGGAAAAGTCAGTAAGGAAGGGAAGACAAAGAAACAAAAAGGTTTTAAAAGGCAGAATGGGAGGAGGAAAAGCGAGAGACTTATTTTCAAAACTCCAACGACTGACGAGGTCAGTGCCAAGATTGGAAAAAGGAATGTGGATCAGATTAATAATGAACAGACAGAAGATGAGCAAAACAGTAGGAAAGGAAAGCTGGGCAGGGAGGAAGGTACCTTTATGGTGTGGGAGTCCTACTCCCAAGTAGCGGCGTGTGGCGAAGACCAACGCCGTGAAAAGTAATGAAAACCTTAAGTTAGAATTGCCAAGGTGTGGGCAACCTCGGCACAATCCAAACTCTCCGGAAATATTGTTGGAGAGAACGCCCGGAGGTTGTGTTTTTAATGGAAACTATGATAAGCGGTGGGGATCTTGAAAAAACAAAGAGGAGTTGTGGCTACGTGAACGGGATTTGTCTCAGCAGTGATGGAAGGTCTGGAGGCATCGGCTTTTAGGTGGCGGGAGATAGATGTGACTATCATATCTTACTCTAAACACCATGTTCTGGCAGAGGTTACAGATCTGAACAATAACAACTGGTTGTTTGCAGGTATCTATGGTTGGGCTGACAATCCAAACAAATTCAGAACATGGAACCTGGTGGAGGCTATAAAAAATGATCATGATTTGCCTATTCTTTACATGGGGAATTTCAACGAAATTCTAGACAGCTCTGAGAAAGAAGGGGGAGCAACCAATGGCAGGCGGCATATTGATGAGTTCAGAGAGGTTCTGGACAGATGTGCTCTTACAGATCTGGGCTATAGCGGTAATAAATTTACATGGAGAAAAGGTAATGATGAAGCTACAACCATGAGAGAAAGACTTGACAGGGGAATCGCAACGCTGGATTGGATCTCCCTCTATCCAGATTCTTGGGTAGCCCATTTCCCTTTCCACAAATCTGATCACGTGCCTATCATGCTGAATACTTGTAAACAAAGGACCACACACAGCTTTAAAAAAACTTTCAGGTTTGAATCCTTTTGGATGGATGACGGGGATTGTAGGGAGGTGGTGGCCAAGGCCTGAAAAGATGATAATCACAACTCTATAAATGAAAAGTTCAGCAACTGTGCTAACAGATTGAGCGAGTGGGCAAAAAATCATTTTGGTAACATTCAAAGAAGGTTGAGGCAAGCAGAGGATGAGCTGATCAAAAGTGAAAGAAAGCCAATGTCGAACAGCAATCTGGGGAGATGTAAGGATTTAAATGAAGAAGTAGAAAAGCTCCAAAACCTCAATGAAAGTTTTTGGTTTTTGAGAGCAAAAGCTAATGAGATGAGAGACGGTGATAGAAACACGGCGTATTTCCGTAAAAAAGCCTCACAAAGAAGGAAGAAAAATGAAATCAACAAGCTAAAAGATGAGAATGGGATTACTAAAACAGATGAAGAGGACAATATGGGCATCATCACTAACTATTATATTTCTGTTTTCACTTCACAGGGGTCACCTTGCCTTTATGAGGCAACATCAGAAGTTAAAAGATGCATAATGATGTGATGAACTACTACCTCCAAAAAGAACCAAACAAGGAGGAGATTGAGGGGGCTCTTAGTCAAATGCACCCAACAAAAGCGCCTGGTCCCGATGGCTTTCACGCTGGCTTCTTCCAAGCTTTCTGGGGTGTCGTTGGGGCTGACATCATCCGTTTCATTATTGATTGGTGGAGGGATTCCAACACGTTGAAAGACATCAACAAGACTAATAATGTCTTAATTCCGAAATGTGGGGCGCCAGATAACATGAAGGATTTCAGACCCATCAGCTTGTGCAACACAGTGTATAAAATAATTCCAAAGCTACTAGCAAACAGGCTGAAGGTATATCTAAATGACATCATATCCCCTAATCAGAGTGCTTTTATCCCTGGTCGTCTCATCACAGATAACGCACTCATAGCTTTTGAAATGTTCCATTCCTTGAAAAGAAGAAATAAGGGCAAAAGAGGGCACATGGGTATCAAGCTTGATATGAGCAAGGCTTAAGATAGAGTGGAGTGGAAGTTTATTGACACAGTCATGGAAAAAATGGGGTTTGGTGAGACATGGTGTAGAAAAGTGGGTGAATGTTATAAGTCAGTTTCTTTTTCCTTCATTGTCAATGGAAAGAGGAGGGGACACCTCATACCACAGAGAGGACTTCGCCAGGGGGATCCACTGTCACCATATTTGTTCATAATCTGCGCTGATGTCTTTTCAAGAATGATCAACAAGGAGGTGGAGTCAGGAAATATACACGACATTAAAGCCTGCAGAGGAGGACCCAACATATCACATTTATTTTTTGCGGACGACAACATTATCTTTGCTCGAGCCACACCACAGGAAGCTACTAAGATAGCTGTGATTACCAGCTGCTATGAGAGTGCTTCCGGTCAGGAAATTAACTACTCAAAGTCAGAGGTGGTGTTCAGCAAGAATACACATACATCGTCCATCACTAATATTCTAGATACCCTCAAAATGAAGCAGGTTGAAAAACATGACAAATACCTCGGGCTCCCAACTGTTATAGGCAGGTCAAAGAAAGCTGTTTTTAAGGCCCTGAAGGATAAAGTGTGGAACAAACTAAAAGGTTGGAAAGAAAAATACCTTAGCCAAGCGGGTAAGGAGCTGTTGTTGAAAGCTGTCATCCAAGCTATTCCTTCCTATATGATGAGTATTTTCCATGTGTCGGGGAACATTATTGATGACATTAATAAACTGATGTCTAATTTTTGGTGGGGAAGTTCAGCAAACAAAAGGAGGATTCATTGGGCCACGTGGGAAAAATTATGCAAGCCTAAGATAGAAGGCGGCCTGGGCTTCAGAGATCTAGCTGTTTTCAACAAGGCTTTGTTAGCCAAACAAGCTTGGAGGCTACATTCAAATCCTAATTCTATGGTTAGTCAAGTGTTAGGAAGTAAATACTACAAAAATGGTGATATCCTCAATGCGTTCAGGGGTTTCGATCCAAGCTATTCATGGAGAAGCATCTGGGATGCTAAGTCACTGCTAAAGGAAGGTATTAGGTGGAAAGTTGGCAATGGAAGAGATATCAACATATGGGCTGACCCTTGGCTGCCAAATGTTAAAGGTTTCTGTACAAAGCCGATGGAAACTGATGACATGTTGGATATGATGGACAACAATGTTTGTGATCTGATCAACCTTTCAAATCAGACCTGGAACCAAACTGAACTTGACAATATATTCACAGAGGAGGATAGATCCACTATTCTCTCCATACCATTATGCAACTCTAATAGCAACGAGCTCTTTTGGTTCCCTACCCGGGATGGGGTTTTCATTGTGAGATCTGCGTATTGGCTGGGGTTCAACAAAACAGCCCCAAGCTGGTTGGAACAACATAAGGTTGTGCAAAATGATTGGGATCTCCTATGGAAGTTCAAGTGCCCTCCAAAGTTATAAAATTTCTTATGGCGAGCATGCTGTGGTCATATCCCAACACTTTTAAATTTGAAGCGCAGGCATGTTATAGAAAATGATAAATGTACCATTTGCTCCAAGGCTACTGAAGACACTTTCCACTGTTTCTTTGAGTGCATTTATGCTGCTGAAATTTGGGGGAACAACCATCTCCTACAACTTATAAAATATATGCCCATAACTTCCTTTAAGGAGGCACTATCATGGATAAAGAAAAGAACACAAACTGATGGTTTTAACCTTTTCTCTATCAACTGTCTAGCTGCTTGGAAAGCCCGAAATGAACACCTTTACGGGGATGTGCTGCCAAAAGCGTCCCTCCTTGCTGCTGGTCTTCACAAATGAGCGGCCCTTCACAAGGTGGACAAATGGAGAGGAGTCAACCAATCATGTATCTGCAGAAGAGATAATTGTAGATGGCTGCCTCCTGAAGAAGGGGAAATCAAGATCAACACCGATGTAGCCTTAATTGACAATAAAAAGACCAGCTATGGAGTTATTTTCAGAAACCATCACGGCACACCTATAGTGATGGCTGCTAGAACAGTGGCTGGCTGTTGGAATTCTTTTGCTGCGGAAGCTTCGGCCATCCTCTTTGCTTTAGAGCTTGCAAGGAACATGAAGATGACATCCATTTGCGTGGAAACAGATGCGTTAGGGGTGGTTCAGCTTCTGAATGGTGTTGTGAAAGGTGGTGGGCCTCTTGTCCAAATCTTTAAGAACATCAGTAGGCTGGTTTCTGATTTCAACAAAGTTGTCTTTTGTCATGTCTTTAGGGAGGGAAATATTTCAGCGCACACACTTGCCAAAATGGGGAAGGGTTTTGTAAGTGATGATATATGGGTAAAGGACTTTCCTGTCCTATGTGAGGTTTTCTCATGTAACCTTGATTTACATTAATGAACTATGGTTTGAACTCAAAAAAAAAAACCAATCACATTGATTTGTCCATTGTAACTTATAGACTTCATTTGCATTAGTGGATTCATAAACCTTATAGGTTGTGTCACGTACACATCCTTGTTTTATTCCTCATAGGAATGCAGGTTTAGTATCCATATGCAAAATGTCTTAGTCATTAAGTTGCAATCAACAAGCATCATCCTTCTCAAAATGTTATTCATGTGTCTTAACACTTAAGATTCATTTGCACTTATGGATTTCATCCAATGGGTGCTACCATCAAGGTCATACCTTATGGTTCACATGGATGTCATTTAGGATGTAATGGTCATAAACCATAACTCAAAATTTGGTTCCTCATATTCATCTAGATAGTTGACTCATCACATAGATAATTGAGGTGTAAGGATATAAGAATTCACAACCCTTGTGATTCTTAATTTCTTTTATTAGTGAGGGGTATTCTTTTATTAAGAAGAATTCAGTTATTTGACAATCATTCTCTAACTCCTTAGAGTATGATTCCTTCTTGATTTAGACATCATCATGCCTTAATCATGAGTTCACTATGATACACTATCATAATCACTCATAAGGATCTCAAACATTTGGTCCAAGTATTTCATTCATTGATCTCATCAAGAATTAACACTTTACCAAATTTGTACTTCATCTATGATAATCTTGAACACTTCAAGATATTCATAATGGTATTTCTCCAAACACCATTTAAAGTATTAGCATTTGTTACAATAGGTATGTAAATACATCACATGTATCATACCTAATAGGTTAATCATTCTCCCACTACCTTTAGTGAAGATTGATTAATCATGTCCAAGATATTCATGTCTCTTACTGGTTCTCTAATCAAAAGAGTCTAGATTTATCCATCACATGGAAACTAGAAATGAATTTCTCATGATTGATGCTAATTTGATTGTTTGAGTTATCTATAACTTTTAGGTATCATTTTATCTTATGCATATCAAATACCACAATATAAACAAGGCATTGCCATAAAGATCATATCTTTGAGATTGAAACATCAACTTTATTAATTGCCATCATTGTCATACAATATGCAAAAATAAAGTGTTTCTATATATTGGCAAATATGAAATAGCAGTTCATAACTGTATTGCATGCCTTTTAGGCTGAAAATAAACTAAAGTACTCCTATCTATGGCGGCAACACTTGCCCCATTTATTGAGTGTTTTACACTTTGCATCTTGGTATCATATACCTCAAAAGTGTTACAAGTTTACTTTCATGACACCTTTAAGTGGAGACATCAGTCTGCTCCTTCTTCTTTTTGTTCTTCCAGATAGAGAGGACGATTCCTTTTCCAATGTCCTGGCTTTTGACAATGGTGGCAATTGCCTTTCTTGGTCACGCCTCCCTTGGCCTTGAGAGCTGAAGACGACTTGGGCTCCTGGCTAGCATCAGAACCTTTCTTAGCTTTGCCCTTTCCCTTGCGCTTGGACTTGCCTTTCTTGCTCATGATCACCATCACAGACTTAGGCTTGTCTTTCTTCATCTGTGTCTCAGCTGTCCTCAACATGCCCAACAACTCTGATAGTGGCCTATCAAAGTTGTTCATGTTGTAGTTCATCACAAACTGACTGTAGGATTCTGGCAACGATTGCAGTATCACGTCAGTAGCCAACTCTTGGTTCAGTGGAAATCCCAGTCTTGTCAGGTTCTCCACATACCCAATCATCTTGAGTGTGTGAGGACCAACTGGATCTCCTTCTGCCATGACACACTTGAACAGTGCCCTTGAGACATCATATCTCTCTTGCCGTGCTTGATCTTCATACATGTTCCTGAGATGCTGAATCATCTCAATGACACCCATGTTCTCATGTTGTCTCTGCAACTCGTGGTTCATAGAGCACAACATCAAGCACTTTGCATCAATGGCATCATCATAATGCTTCTTGTAAGCATCCCTTTCTGTCTTTGGTGCATTAGGAGCAGGTTCCTCTGGAATTGGAGTATCCAGGATAAGAGCTTTCGCTCTTGAGTGAGAACAATTCTCAATGTCCTATACCAGTCATGGAAGTTTGTCCCATTTAGCCTGTCCTTTTCAAGGACCGATCGCAAAGAAAGTGATTGTTGTTTGTTGTCATTTGTACTACAAAAGGAAATATGCAATTTTAGTCCAAAAACTCTTTTTTGACTTATTTGATTGATTTGAAAAGTTGACGATATAATTAGGCCTTTAATTAATTATCACTCCCACTATTTTAGTTCAAATTGATAACCCTCACCATCAATTTGGAAGATTGCAGCGTACAACCTTCTAGTGGGCAAGATCCTGAAATCCTCTAAGTCATGGATCAGCTTGGGCTGTCACCCACAACTTAGATGTCTCAGATAGGCAATTCTTGCCAATTGCATCATATGCAACTCTTGATAAGATGTCATATGCAACTCCTTGCCATGATCATCTCCATGCCTCAAGGTGCTAGATCCTATCTAGGTCACCTTGTTAAGTCCAACCCAAAGCCAACACGATGAATATGCACCCTGCTTGGGCAGACCCACATATCCATCCTTCACGCTTCCACGAGATAGACGGTGCACCACGCTTGGGTGTGCCCACACTTGGTCGATCAAGATTTTCACACGTGTCGCATTTGGAAGGCATCTAAAACTTAATATTTAATGAGGGATTTGGTTTTATATACATATACATATCCAATCACCACAATATATAGTATGTATCATATACATGATATATCCCACAGGTAACATGTGAAATGATAAAAGCGATGATTATGGCCATCCTAATGTGATTCCTCGAGCCAAGAGGAATCACGGTCATCTAGGTCTACATCACATGCAACCTGTACAAGATGAACTCTGTGCTTTGCCTTTCTGGGTTTGATCAACTCATCACATGACTGATCGGTTCGCCATCAGGCCGGTCGGCTGGGTGCCACCAAACGATCGGTTGGCTCCTCCAACCGATCAGTTTTCCTAATCGTCGTGCATCTCATCATGGTCGCCACCCGCTCGTCTCGCTCCTTGAACCGGTCATCAACCGATCGGCTCACTCCTTGAACCGATCGTCTGGAACGTCAACCGATCGGTTCATGCCTTGAACCGATCGTCTCAGCTGTCATCAGGATGTTCTCCGTTCTTTGACATAAAAGGAAATAAAATTCTATCCTATTTTACATTGTAAAAAGGAGAAACCTCGAGTTACATTTGAGGGGAGAAAAGGTAGGAAAGAAATCTCGAATTATTTCGAGTTACATCAGGAATAGGAGAAGGAAGATCGGTACGCAGACCGAGATGCAAGCAACCACATACAACCATACACAGATAGGGTTTATTGGCCATAACCATGCTATACATCCACCACAAAACTCGTTTAAGGGCGACGTGTATCGAGTGCATTCATAATACATATCATATATGTAAATTGGGATTTGTGGATTTAGGATTGGACATGCATAAAGCCAATATTATTCGCATCGTATGCAATAAATAAAGGCGACAAACCAAAATAAATCATATCGATAATCCTAAAGTATAGAGCAGTTGACGTGGCTCTGATACCACTGTTGGGTTTTAGGGGAGGCAGAGAAGGTAGCGGAAACAAAAAAATTTCTCCTCCCCAAACCCAGAACAAGGAAATGCGTCAACGTATATACAATAGGAAAAAATGGTTTGTGAAATCATACCTTGTCCCGAGGCTTGCTCAGTGACAATACCTCGCGGCTTGCGCGGTCTTCACCTCTGGTCTTGGACGGTGTCTGTGCAGCTCTTGGTCGCACCGGGACTGACAACTCCTGGTCTCACCGGGACTGTCGGGATTTACAACTGTCCTCCGAGCGGCTGAAATCTCCCACCTCTGAAGTAGTCCACACAGACCACCTAGAACTCCAATCTCCTTGTAGCACAAGGAATTGGAAGGAGTCACACCCTCCTGTCAGCGTACTAGTCACTGACACACTCTCCTGCCACCAATCGCTTTCTGCAGTTGTCTTTCCCTTGTTGTGCCTCCCTTATCGGGTAGCACTTGCTCGGGCTCTCTTGGTTACCAAAACCAAAGAGAACGACAACTTTACAGAGCAACTGGTTGCACTATGTTTTTCTTTGAGAAGCCCCCAATACTCCTATATATAGGAGGGTCATGGGACAGGGTTCTCCATCCCGGGCAATATGGGACTAAAGCAGGAGTAGAAGGGTTCGAGATTTTCCACAAAAACAACCAACTGCACAACCTGAACCGGTCGTTTCATTTATGGAACGGTCGTTTGGGGACCTGAGCCGGTCGGTTGACACCTCAACCGATCGGTTGGGATCCATGAAACGGTCGGTTCACTTCTGAACCGGTCAGTTCGTGGTCCTGGTCAGTTCCCGATTGACTTTTCATCTTTTGTTTCTAATTGGTATCAAATACCAATCCTTGTTCCAATCAAATTGGGCAAGTGAAACGAAAGGAAATTTCTCACCAATCCTACTTTCCCAACTTGATTGGTTTCATCAGTTGAACTGATCGTTTCAACACTTGAAGCAATCGTTTCACCCTGTCCATGAGCCGATCGACTCACCACCTGAGCCGATCGGTTCACCAAGCTGAGCCGATCGGTTCACCAAGCTGAGCCGATCAGTTCATCACATGAGCCGATCGGTTGGGAGTGCAGATTGTGCAGAAACAGTCAATTGCAGTTTCAATCAATCCAATACTCTAATCAATGTGTCCAACACCTTGAACATTATGACATTGAGCTATCAATTAATTGAGTGTTTAATTGAACTACTAAACTCCTTTAGTAATCAATCTAAACATTGTTTGTGGACAAAACTCCTCTTCCAGGTTAAATCCTATGTGTGTGACCCTGCAGGTCCATTTCACGTTGGCAGTGAAAGTCCATAACACTTATGACTTCACAAGCAAAGAGTGGTGCCTAGTCACACATCAGTGCTACCCAAGTGAAGTAGAAAGTTGGAGAACAACTTTCAATCCTACAATCCGTGAATGGTGTTATAGTGAATGTATAATTCCTTTGTCACTGATATCCCGAATGAACTAAGGCATGGAACAATCATCCTGTCAACATTCATTCACTTTCTTGATCTCAGAGTAGATTGGAAGAGATATGTATGACATCGATATCACATATTGATTCACACATGCATACACACCTTTCTCAATCCTACTCATCAAGTGGCCATGGATATCAAACTCCCTCGGGGGGGACAAATCTCATATCTATCACTCACCCCTCAAAAGCCCCATGTGTCAAAGCCACCCAATCATCACCTTTATAACAACCCATGTTTCAGGACTGCGTTTGATGATGTCAAAGTGTGCCCAACGACATGTGTTGAGTGTAGTGATTTCAGGTCAAAGAATCACACTCACCACCATCACTGTGAGTACTGACTGTGACTACCATGTCATGGTTCCATGTGTCAAACTCACGGTGGGTCTGTCCGGTACACTTGTTCTCTAACAAGTACCTATGTGTTTGGTTTGATATCTCTATATCATGACTAATGAGATTCTGTCATCAAACAATACCACTATCTAGTCTTGTGTGTCATTGCTGTCTATCTACCTTCCACAATGACATCCGACTAGGGACATAACAAGAATGTACAAATTCTTAGCATCCGTATGATCTCATCGTTCAATTCCTTAACCTAAAAGCATACGTCATTGAGTATTGTCATTCTCTAGACATTCAACCTGTTCTATCACTATCTCATATGACTGAACTAGAAAGAATTGGAAGCTTGCCTTTGATGTTTATCAAATCAATCTTAATGTATCCCACCAATCATCCCATGATTGGCTCTCAGGGCATACATACCAACACTTTCAACTGTTGTTGTATCACTTTAATTTTTTCTATAGTCTGTTGTACTAGCTCAGGACCCAAAAGTTGATATTCACATGTCTCATACCAGCAAAGAGGAGACCAAGATCATCTCCCATACAAAGCCTCATAAAGAGCTATATCTATGCTTCTTTGATAGCTATTGTTGTACGCAAACACTATCAAAGTTAGATGTACATCCCAACTACCAAGAAATTGCAGCACACATGCCCTCAAGAGATCCTCTAAAGTATGAATAGTCCTTTCAGACTGGCCATCAGTCTACGGATGAAAAGATGTGTTGAATCTCAGTTGTGTTCATATTGCTAAATGCAGACGCTCCCAAAAATGACTTGTAAACTGTGGACCTCTGATAGAAACTATAGTCACTGGAATTTCATGCAGATAGACTATCTCATCAACATATATTTGTGCCAATTTCTTTGTGGTAAACGTCGTCTTAACTGGCAGAAAATGAGCTGACTTAGTCAATCTGTCTACTATCACCCATATGGAATCATGACCCTTGGCAATCCTAGGAAGACCAACCACAAAGTCCGTAGTAATATGATCTCATTTCCACTGTGGTATTGGCAAGGGTTATAATGTCCCTATAGGCTTATGGTGCTCAACCTTTACCTGCTGACAAACTAGACATTTGGCAATGAACTCTGCCACATCGCACTTTAAACCTGGCCACCAATACATGTCTTTCAAGTTTTGGTACATCTTCGTACTTCCAGGATGCATTGCATACATGGAGAAGTGAGCCTCCTCAAGTACCATCTTCCTCAACCCATCAACATCAGGAACTACTGTCCTATTGTGGTAACTAACTATACCATCATTTGCCTCATGAAAGCCATCATACTTTTCAATGCCAATCCCTGATCGGATATTCTGTATCACAATATCATTTTGTTGTGCATCATGAATCTACTGTCTCAAGGTAGGTTTCACTTGTAACTGTGCCAACAATCCTGCCAGCAAGGAAACTTCTAGATGTACATTCATCTGAAAAAGAGACACTAGCATATCTCTCATGGCACATCAAGGAATTTAATTATGCATTATCTATTGTTGATAATGAAGATGACTTTCTAATCAATGCATCAACTACCACATTTGTTTTCCCTGGATGGTAGTCTATTGTGCAATAATAATCCTTAATCACCTCCATCCATCTCCTTTGCCTCATATTCAGCTCCTGTTTTGAGAAGATATACTATAGATTCTTGTGGTCAGTGAAGATCTGACACTTTTCTCCATAAAATAGTGTCTCCAGATCTTTAAGGCATGAACCACCACTGCAAGCTCCAGATCATGTGTTGGGTAATTCTCCTCATGTTTCTTAAGCTGTCGCGAAGCAAAAGAAATCACATTTTTATCCTGCATCAACACACATCCCAACCCATTCTTTGAAGCATCACAAAAGACAATATAGCCTTTCCCTTACTCTGGCCGTACTAACACTAGTGCACTAGTCAACTTTTCTTTCAATAGCTGGAAAGAACATTGATACTTGTCATTCCCAACAAAAGGAACATCTTTCCTGGTTAACCTAGTTAGGGGTAACACTATAGAACTGAAGTCTTTGATGAACCTCCTGTAATAGTCTGCCAAACCTAGGAAACTGTAGATCTCTATTGGTGTCTTGGGTTGTTCCCAATCTAGCACAGATTCCACTTTCTTGGGATCAACACAAATGCCTTTTACAGATATAACATGGCCCATAAAAGACACTTCAAATAACCAGAAATCACACTTGTTGAACTTAGCATATAGTTGATGCTTCCTCAACAAATTCAATGACTGGCGAAGGTGTTGCTCATGTTGCTGACTGTCCTTAGAGTATATCAGGATATCATCTATGAACACGACCACACACTGATCAAGATAAGGTCTAAACACCCTATTCATCATATCCATAAAAGTTGCAGGTGCATTGGTTAGCCCAAATGGCATAACCACAAACCCATAATGACCATACCTAGTCCTAAAAGCTGACTTGGGTATGTCATCAGCCTTAATTCTAAACAGATGGTAACCTAACCTCAGGTCTATCTTTGAAAACACAGTGGCACCTCTCAACTGATCAAAAAGATCATCAATCCTCGACAAAGGATACTGATTATTTATTATCACCTTGTTCAACTGTCTGTAGTCTATACACAGCCTCATTGAACAATCCTTGTTTTTAACAAACAACACAGGACCACCCCAAGGGGAAGTGCTCATCCTGATAAAACCATTTTCTCACAGTTCTTGTAAGTGTTTCTTGAACTCCTACATCTCTGCTGCCGCCATTCTGTATGATGATTGTGCTATGGGTTGTGTTCTAGTAACAAGATTGATCTCAAACTCAATCTCTCTAGGAGGGGGAATGCTAGGAAATTCCTCAGGAAATACATCCTCAAATTCCCGCACCACTGGTACTTCCTGGATACTAGGACCTCCTGCCTTGGTATCCACAACATGAGCTAAGAAAGCCTCACATCCTTGTCTCATCAACCGCTCAGCTGTCATAGCTGACATCAAACATGTAGGAAGAATCTTACTATCACCCTGGAAAATCCATTGTGCATCACCATCATGGAACGTCGCCACCTTAGTACTACAGTCCAAGACTACATTGTATTTTTCCAAGGTATCCATTCCTAGGATTACATCAAAACCATGCATGTAAAATGGCAAAAGATCCACTTAAATGTTGTGTCTAGAAAAAGAAAGAACGCAAGAAAGACACACTTCTCGCAACTCGACATAATCAACCAAAGGAGTCTCTAGTAGCAGGCTATCAGATCTAAGACTAACAGATAGATAACAACTACCTATCACCTCTCTGGTGATAAAAGAGTGTGTCGCACCCAGATATACTAACACAAATACGAAATAAGAAGCAGACAAATTAGAATGAAATAATTCCATCTGACATTCACGACTCATGGATTCACCACTGCTTCCGGTTGGGTCATGGCATAGAACCTAGCTGTCGCCTGTTGTCGTCCACATCCTCTGCTCGTCCGTCCTTAGGATCCTACATGGGATGCCTGACCACATCCTCGGCCACTACCAGTATCAAACTGTCATTGTTGTGATCCCTGTTGATTCTTCCTTGGCTGCTGAGTCACCTCCTCAACCTTCATAGGGCAATTCCATCTAATATGCCCTGTCTGTCCACATTGATGATACACTCGGTTATCACTCTGTACTACTACATTTTTGGCCAGTAACGTCGCTGCCCATAGCGTCGTTTTTACTAGAATAACTGACCTAATAGACTACTACATCAGTTTTATCATAAAAACTGACCTTATAGGTTTCCCGCCATGAAAATTCGCACGGTTTTGGCTTCATGTCGCGATCTATTGGGTTAGTTCTTTAAAATAACCGATGCTATAGGGTCAACAAAAAATGCGGGCACCGCTTTGGAACTCTAGAGTCAGTTTTTATATATAACCGACCTTACAGATGCTGACCTATAGCGTCAGTTCTAGTGCAAAACCGACCCTAAAAGTATATTAAAAAAATGGTGCTCGAACTTAACCTATAGCGTCCGTTTTTTAAGATAACCCACGCTATAAGTAAGGTCTATAGCGTCGGTTATCTTAAAAAACCGACGCTATAGGTTAAGTCCGGGCATCATTTTTTAGTAGACGTTTAGGGTCGGTTTTTACCCAAAACCAACACTATAGGTCTTCTATTATTGTATATAGCAGCCCAATAGTAAGGTTTAGGTTGCCATTTGCCGCTGCTTCTTCCCCGTTTCCGTTCTCGCGCCCAAAGAAAAGCAACGCCGCCTCTACAAAGGTGACCTCTCACAACCATCTCCTTGTCTGAAAAGAGGCAAACTAATACAGTTTTCTTTGGACGACGACGCCCAAGGTTCTTACCACCATCTTCGGCGACGACGACACTCGTTACCACCATCTCCGACACCGTTTCCTTAGACGACGACGTTACATCTCTCTCCAGTGCTTTCTTCCTTGAAAGGCGACGACGCCTTAGGCGTTGCAAAGGCCGTGTGCATCTCTCTCCGATTCTTTTCCCGCACAATCTCCCTCACCAATCGGTTCTTCTCAAGGTATTTCTCTCTGCCGCCTCATCACTCATCTGTTTACGTTTACTTTCAAGAAACTGACCAGGTAGCACAACCGTGTTAGGAGCAGTAACAAATTCAAAATTTGTCAATTTTGAATTTGTTACTGCTCTTATAAATTGATATATACTGACCCCTAATTAATACATTATAATAAAATTGAATCGTGCATTTGTGTTGTTGCAGGTGCTATTGACTTTTTGTTGACTTGCATATATTTCTTCTTCAACTTACAAGTGAGATATAATATTCTCACTCTCCCAATGTGCCATTTTATTTGACTAGTAAATCAACCAATAATAAAAATATGTATTCATTCATATCTACATTTTGTTATCAATCACATATGTAATCATTGTATATACATTCCAAAAATATGAGGGTAGACATTGTGTATTCTCAGATTGACACTTTAGGGTTTATATATGAGATCATAGATGCATGATGTTTAACTTAATATATAAATATGACAATAATACATTTATACATGTATCAACTTAGAAACCCGTTCAAAATTTACTCATAGGAGTAAATTTTGGATAGTCCCCAGTTTGGGACTGTTTTTGGATATTTAATCTCACTTAGGATGTAACTGTATAATGTATGTTTAGTTTTGAAGAAAATTTTAGTAGTATTTCCTCATTTGTTCTCTGGGTACATATGTGAGTGATTATTTATCATTTACATCGGTGTGCTTGGAGAACTTAGGGGAAATGCTGCTGAAATTTTCTTCAAAACTAAACATACATTATACAGTTACTAGTGAGATTTAATATTCAAAAATGGGATAGGTGGTACACTTTAGTATAAAAGTAATTAACTTCCTATCAATAAAAACTTACAGCTTATAGTATCAATATTAAATGCTTAGTTTTATAATTAATTTTTAATGTGATATAGAAAATGGATCAAAGTTGGATGTCTATCAAGAAATGTTATAGTCCAGAGTTTGCCAAAGGTCTTGATGAATTTATCAGATTTGTTGAGGAACATAGGAAACTACCTACAGATAGGTTCTATTGTCCATGTAGACATTGTGGTAACAATTTGAAAGTTGATACTGCTGAGGAAATTAAGAATCATGTCATATGTAATGGGATCATACAAGGTTATAATGAATGGTATTGGCATGGAGAGAAAATTAATAATGGATCAGAAAATGTCGATACTAATAGTTGTGGCATAGAAGATATAGATAATGATGATAATTTCAATGATTAACTGATTCAGGATGACCCGATTCAGGATGATATGGTTGATGAGATGCTACATAGTTGTCGGTACAATGTCGATCCACCTTCTTTATTTGCAAACATTGTCCATGATGTTGAAAAACCTTTATATAAGGGTTGTACTAAGTTCACGAGGTTGAGTGATGTGATGTGATTATATACTCTTAAAGATCAAAACCAGTGGAGCGATAAGAGTTTCACTTCACTGTTGTCTTTGTTAAAGGAAATTCTTCCTGAAGGCAACGAGTTTCCAATTTCAACATATCAAGCAAAGAAAATAATGTGCCCAATGGGAATGGAGGCTAAGAAGATTCATGTATGTCCAAATGATTGTGTGTTATTTCAGAAGGACTATAGTAATTTAATAAATTTTCCAAAATGTGGTGCGTCAAGGTATAAGACCACAAATTCAGCTAAGGCTAAAAATGGCTCTCCTGTGAAGGTGATGTGGTATCTACCAATAATATCACGATTTCAACGCTTATTTGCTAATACAGAAGATGCACAAAATTTGTCTTGGCATGGGGAGTTAAAGGCCAATGATGATGGCATCCTACGACATGCATCTGATTCACCACAATGGAAGAAAATTGATTTATTATACCCTCAATTTGGTAAAGAACCAAGAAACTTAAGACTTAGACTTTGTACAGATGGAATGAATCCCTATGGTACATTAAGCAACCAACATAGCACGTGGCCTGTCATGATTGTTATATACAATCTTCCTCCTTGGTTGTGTATGAAAAATAAGTATGTCATGTTGTCAATATTGATATCAGGGCCCAAGCAACCTGGAAATGATATTGATGTTTACCTTCAACCTCTAATAGATGACCTAATGAAACTATGGGAAGAAGGTATTATGACATATGATGCTTCACGTAAAGAGACCTTCAGTTTGCGTGCTATGTTGTTTTGCACGATTAATGACTTTCCAGCTTATGGAAATTTGTCTGGATATAGCATAAAAGGTTACAAAGCATGTCCTATTTGTGAGGAAAATACTGATTCAATCAGACTGAAACATGGTGGTAAAATCGTATATCTTGGTCATCGGAGATTTCTCCCACAAACAAGTGAAAGGAATCAGTCGTGAGTTGTGGGAACAAGTGCATTTGTATATTTTACACAACATCGATGAAGTTAGTAGCTACATCACAGAACACAATGATCTTATCAAGAGAAATCATCCGCGATCCAGTTCAATGTGGCTTGCAAGAGAGCATAATCGAACATTTATTAGGTGGTTTGAAGATAAAGTATTTAATCAACTATCTGAATCACCGAATAATGTTGCTGAGAACATAAAATGGCTCGCCTTTAAGCCAAAAATGGATGTCATGTCATATGAAGGTTATGACATAAATGGATTTTCATACTACACAAAGCGTCAAGATGAAAGTAGTGTAGTTCAAAATAGTGGGGTCACTGTTCAAGCTTGTTTGTTGTATTTTTCTAGTGCTAAAGATAAAAGACCACGCGAAGCTGAGATGTCATATTATAGCGTCATTGAGGACATATGGGAAACAGACTATACAAATTTTCGAGTTCCTATCTTTAAGTGTAATTGGGTTGACAACCACAAAGGAGTTTTAGTGGATGAGTTGGGTTTCAAATTGGTGAATTTTGAAAAGCTTGGTGAGAAAGATGAGCCATTCATCATGGCAGACCAAGCAAAACAAGTATTCTATATTGATGACCCGACAAATAAAAATTGGTTTGTCGTTCTTCATGGAAAAAGACAGTTTACTATAGATCCTATAAATGAAGAAGAATACTACAAAAAGTATGATGATTCCAACCTATTCTCAGTTGGTTTGCCAAGTGTAAATGTTGAAGATAACACCGATGAATATTATAAACGTCAAGACCATGCTGAAGGAATTTTCCTTGACTAACAACTCAACCAATACTAAATGCATGTATTCTTTGAATTATTTATTTTATTATCATTCAAGCTAGTATACAATTATCACTTGTGCTTTTATTATCACTTATTTTTTTATCATGTATACTTGCAGGTTCTAAAATGGCGAATGAAGATGAACATTCTAAGCATGAGCATGAGCACCATGAGGATGGTAGTGGTGATGCTAAGAAAAGTAGAGGTCCCACATTGATGCGTAGGTTGCAGGAGCTCAGGGCTAAAGGGGAAAAATTGCCAGTCCAGTTTGATATCACAGGAGCACCTATTGGGGAACATGTTAGTGCTTTCAAGCATTACGTAGGGGCGAACGCACGCAGTAAGGTGCCAATAGATATAGAAAATTGGCATGATGTTCCTAATGTCAAAAAAGACCTCATATGGAAAGATATATTTGTGAGTGGAAGTGATATTATTTTAATATGTTTTTTTATCTATTGATTCTAATTTAGTTTTCTTGGAATTAATTGCTTTTCAAAACAACATTATTAATTGCTTCTTTTGTATGTATAAGGTGTTTTTCATCTAAATGAAAAAGATCACAAGAAAAGAGTGCTATAACGTTGTGGTGTACGATGGAGGGGTTTTAAGACATATCTTGCAAGGGAATTTATAGATAATCCTAAACAAAAGAAGAAAGCAACAAATGTATACATTTTTATAGATCCTGAGGTGTGGGAAACATTTGTTACAACTAGAAGATCGGAAGAGTTTTAGGTAATAAAGATTGTGATGTATTATATGAATCTTTAATTTTATACAATTAAGGAGGTGAATCTTTTTATACATGTTTGCCAAATCTGAATTGTAATATCTCATTTTGAATGATCAGGCTATCCACCAGGCTCAAAAGGAAAGACAAGCCAAAAATGTGCATGACCATCGGTTGGGGCCCGGTGGTTATGCCTTCCGCCTCCAACTACAAGAGAAGCAATCCTCTTCTGGAGAAGAATCTAGTACAACTCAAGTTGAGCGTCCACCCCAACACTTGATATGGATTGATGCTAGAAAGAATCGAGCAAGTGAAATTGTCAACCCTGCAACTAAGGAGGTGGCACAAAAGATGGTAGGCTTATCCCAACTAAGTAAAGAGTAACTCCCACAAACTTAGATTTATTTATATCTAATTGATATTGTGATTTAATATTTTTATTAACTATGAATAGATTGATCTCCACGAGCAAAGGAAGGAAGGAAAGTTCATCCCAGCTTGCCACATGAATGAACTATCAGTTGCTCTTGGTACGAAGGAGCATCCTGGCCGTGTTAGGGGATTAGGAGCTGGCATAGGATTCAAGTCTTATTTTGGCCCTTCGCAATCTAAAAGAGGCCGTGCAGGAGGTCTTACACAAGAGGAGGTTGAAGTATTAGTAGCGCAGAAAGTACAAGAAATAATGTCTTCATTTCAGCCTACTCAACCTTCTCAATCTATTCATATTGTGCGTCTCTCAAGTGATGAGGTACAAGCCCATGCTACAGTTGTAGAAGGTCATGGGAGCACTCCCAATGACCCACCACAACAATCTGCAGTAAGTTTTTGTTCTATATGTTGTGTTATTAGTATGATATATATATGATAATATATATAGTTGTAACAGGTATCTGTTCTACTAATTCTTATATAACCTATATTATTTCAATCTAGGTTGGTATGAACTGTAAACTTGCAGTGGAGGTTCCAGAAGATAATATTGTGGCAGAAGGCAAGGTGTACAACCTTGGTGGTACATTGCATTTCCAACAAATTACTGATGACATTTGCCATGTGTCCATCCATCTTATGTATGATGGAATGGGGGAAAAACCATTACCCATACCTAATCCTGAATAAAGTACAGTTGAAGAAGTAGAGGGTGCTATGGTGGGTTGGCTTAGACACTTGGTTATCAATGACAAGGTATACTTGAATTCTACCATGTTTTTCATATTTGACTGCATATATGAACTCGTGTAATAGAAGTATGTAATTTAATTAATAGGTTTGCAAACCAAAAAGTAAAAATTCTACTAGTCGTCCTCCTATGCCCAAGCCATCTATTATTCCAGAATCCACATTCGACGAGTTGGGAAGTAAATGTAAATGTTTGTGTCGATACTTAGCCAACCAAAGCTCTGGACTACAAATGTTGATCAATTTAATAGAAGATGCAACTGGGAGGGACTTTGACAATTATATTTTTCTTGATGATATTATAGAGTTGTTCCCTTATGATTGGCTGAATACTTCGATATTAGAAGTGTGGATAAGGTAAGGATCTATCAATATAGAAAATTCCAATACACATTTTTAGCTTATTTCTACATAAGAAAATAATTTAAAAATGTTTAACAACCATTTATATACCGAGGCCACAAACTTTGATATAAAGAATGTTGGATTCTTAGTTCCTTCAGTCACTAGTCAGGTGGAGACACATATTGAGGAAGTGAGTGTGTACTTCTCTGATGCATTCAAATATTTTGCTACTATGGGAAATGAAATTATCCTAATTCCTTTTAACGTCCAGTAAGTATTATTATTCAATATAATTTTAATAATGAACAAATGTATTTATTTTAATGTTTGTTTCATTCTTACTCAGATCTAGACATTGGGAATTAGTGGTGATTGTCCCAAAATTTATGACTCTTTATTATCTTGACCCAATGAGAAAAACAACAAGGGGTCACAAACTGAAATTGCCAGCTATGGCGTAAGCATAAATATAGTCAATGCTTCAACATGATATTTCTATTTAGAATTTCTATTTTACCAACTATCATTTAATTGATAGGGGTATAAAAGTTTTTCGTGAAGGCGGAGGACAAATACCCACAAAATTAAAGACATTGACTTTGAAAAATGTCAAGGTAGCTTCTTTGACAACTGCTTAGTCTTATATGTATTAATTTTCAACTCTTATATGTCAACTCTTATAGTCTTCTATTTATAGTAGTTACTAATATTAAGTATAATTCGTTATTTGTAGTGTATTATACAAAATAATGACTGGGCTTGTAGTTACTATGTAATGAAATATATGCAAGCTATTGTCAAACAAGCATCAAATGACATTTAGACTATATATCAGGTAATAAAGAATAACATCATAAATTTACAAGTGAGTTGTAGTCATTTTATAAAATATTAGCATGTGCATTTTCTGTTACATATCTTTACAAATCAGCCTTACACACGTGAGGACTTAAATAAATTTCGAGAAGAGTGTGTTGGCTAAATGGACATCTATAAATCCCTTTGTTTTGATTATGACAAACATTTCATTCTTATTGATCTAACGAGCTACTTGAGTGTGCAGGAACAAGGTGGATGACAAAAGCAATTAGGGAAATCCATATGCTTATATGTTTGTATTTTCATGAAATGTAATCGCCTTGTAAAAACTTGTACAAATATATAATGTACAAGTACTTAGATTTCATGTAAATCAAGTGTTAGATTCTCCCTAGCTAAACACCACATTTAGATAGGTCATCCCTTTCAAATAGGATTACATTTTCACACTCATACATATAATTAGTGCCTAAATTGAAACATTGAAACAGGATCAATCTCGGTCGACCAACTCCTCGACCGAGACACTCTCGGTCGACAATCTTCTCGACCGAGAAAGATCCAAAGTAGCCGTTAGACACAACTGACAAGGTAGTTGGCAGTTGGAGATAAACGTTGCAAAACACTTGTTCCAGAGAGCCTGTCGGTCGACAAAAGTTCGACCGAGTAGGTGTCTCGGTCGACCATTCCTCGACCGAGATGGTCTCTGACAGCAATTGCAGAATTAATTAATTAGCCATTGTTAAAGCAACAAACTTGTACCTAACGGCTAGTTAAGCACTTAGAAACCCCTAGAAGTTGTTTAGAACGTCCTTAAGCATCCTTAGGCCATTCCTATAAATAGGACAAGTCATAGGACACTAAAATATACTTGCTACACTTGAGAAATCCTTGAGCATACTTTGAGCAATCTGTTTGTGAGCAATTTGAGCATTGTGAAAATTGGCTACTTCCTTCCTTAGCTCAAAATTCGTGTCCTATAGGCTAGTATCTCCTACCCACTGCTATCACAAGTCTATACACTTGGTTAGGAGATCTATACGCTTGATCTAGGCAAATCAAGCCTTGGGCTACAAAACATAAGTTGTAATTTCTTTTTTCCTTTCTTGTTCTCTATTACCATTTGTA
Source organism: Alisma plantago-aquatica (assembly GCA_963693085.1). Classification (NCBI taxonomy): domain Eukaryota; kingdom Viridiplantae; phylum Streptophyta; class Magnoliopsida; order Alismatales; family Alismataceae; genus Alisma; species Alisma plantago-aquatica. Next base: position 177,593,948 of record OY856410.1, read on the forward strand.
CTCTCCTTGCTACTCCTAGGTTGGAGGCTGCTGATTGGAGAGGGTGGAGAACTTCTTGGTGAAGAAGGTGACTTTGAGCTACTTCAGAAGGCTGGTGCAACGGGAGGTTACTTCTAGAGAGGAAGGCTACTTCAAGGGGGAGCTTGGAGTTACTTCAAGAAGGCTACCTCAAAGTTGGTGCACCTACTTCAAGTGAAGGCTGTTCAAAGGGTGTAAAGGAAAGTATTGTATTTTGTATAAATCCTTGAGAAGGTAATAAAATAAATACTTTCAAAATCCCAGTTGGGTAAGCAACCGGGTAGTGGACTGACAACTTTAGTAGTTGCTAAAGTTGGAACCACTATAAACACCTGTCTCCTTCTTCCAATTTCAATTGTGGTTGTTTGAGTTCAATAAATTGTTAAAATTATTTAAAAACTCTATTCAACCCCCCTCTAGTGTTTTTCAGAGTGGTCATATACTTTTCTAAATGAAGTCAATATAGCATTGGAATAAATATGTCAGTTACGTTCCATTTATGTATGTGGTTTCATTACTCTTTCATATTTACTTTTGTATCTGATATTTAATATCATCTCAGACTTGTAATCTATCATTTTGTAAATTATGATGTGACTATGTGTACTCAACTCAATATATGAATCATTTTTGTTATGAATGTGTGGTTTGGAATGGTGACGGTTGAGCATCAATGCTCCCCTCTCCCATATCTTATTCTTGTTCTTCTGTTTTATTCTGTTCAGTTTCTGTAGAAATTAAAAAAAAATCGACCCTATAGCGTCGATTTTCTTAAAAAACCTGACCTTATAGGTGTCTTGGCCGTTTCGCGTAGAACGGTCGTACTGCATAAAACGACCGTATTGGGATGAGGTAGAACGGTCGTGCCGCGTAGAATGACCGTGTTGAGATATGGTAGAACGGTTGTGCCGTGTAGCACGGTCATGCTAATATAAACCAACGTAGCCGTGCTAGGTGGCACGACCATTCTACCTCATCCCAACACGGCCGTTTTATGCGGCACGACCGTACTACGCGGAACGGCCAAGACACCTATAAGGTCAGTTTTTTAAGAAAACCGATGCTATAGGTCCTTAGAAATAATCTTTAGAGTCGGTTATTTATTAAAAAAACCGACGTTATAGGGTTCAGGTACAATTTCATTTCTCATTTGGGTTTAGTTTTTGAGAGCCTATAGGGTCGGTTTTTACTATACAAGGTCGATTTTTTTGGGTTAAAAAAACCGACGCTATAGAGAAATTTCTGCAGTGACGACCACTTAGGCGTCGGCTAAAAAGTGACGCTATAGGCTTAAAAAAACTGACGTTATAGACCATTTCTGTACTAGTGCTGTGGTCTAAACAACCTTGTAACTAAGACTGGTGATGAAGTGTGAGCTCCTGTTAGTGGAAATCTGTGACCTCTTCCCTTACTTGGGGTCCACTTTGATGGTGCATGCGATCTTGGTTCAGTGAAGGTTCACCTTGATTGCGACGGCGGTGGGAAAAACCTTAGATTCTTAAAGCCTCCATATGATTGCCCTTGAAATTGCATAGGTCGCTTCTTAGCATTAGCTTTATGCTTCTCTATGGCAGACCTCTCAATCCTCCTAACAAATTCCATAAAGGTGGAAAACCTTTCCCTGTTCTCTAAGGTTGATGTTGTAGTAGTCAACTATGTACTCATACCCTTCTCAAATCTCTGGATCCTTTCCTTGTCCGTTGCTACCATTTGTGGGCAGAACCTCAGAAGTTCCATAAACTTTGATTCATACTCATTGATAGTCATAGCTCCCTGACGAATCTTCTTGAACTGAAAGATTTTCTCATCTAGATAGGTCTCTGGAAAATGTCGGCTAAAAAATTCCCTCCAAAACTCCTCCCATCCTATCACAACTCCTGGCCTTTTCTCCTCTTCTATGGCCCACCAGTGGCCAACACTACCCTTCGGCGAGTATACTGCATGCTTAACTTTGTCTTCTTCAGCGATGTTTAGGATTTTGAATGCCTTTTCCAACTCAGTCAACCACATGTCAACGTCTGCTGGATCAAAAGTACCTGCATATTCAATTGCCCCAACACATCTAAGACGTTCAAATGTCTTCCCGACACCTTGGAACTCCACATTAGAGGTGGCTGCCCTAGCTTGAGGTGTTGGTGCTCTGTCAGCGATATGTGTAATTGTGGCCATCATCTGTCTAAACATAGACTGAAACTCAAGATTGGCCATCATTATAGGGTCTATATGAGGCATTGCGGGCTGCTCTGGCCCTTCTTCTGGCACTCTCTCATCGCGTGCCTGCCTCCTAGCACCTCCTCCTAGTGAAACATAGCTACTCTCAACGTGTTCTTCATGTACTCCAGGCATATCTACATAAGCATAAACTATGATCAGATATGTTGGATACATAAGAACAGACTCAAATCTAAGTCCTATGCCCCTATAGACTCAATAAACCTATAGCTCTGATACCAACTTAACTATGACATCTCGTCATCCTAAATGAGATTACTCAACACACAAAACACAATCAACTACTAACTAATCACATAGTAAAAAATGCAGATTAATTAAAACCAATTCCAACAATGTAAATGAATTCTAGAACATTTACATAAAGGTCCATCATTCCATTCCGATATACTGTAATAAAGATACACGTATGGGTCTAAAGACCTCAGTCACATCCTACATACAAAAGATAGTTTACATGTACATGCCATATATTTACAAACATTGGCATACTACCAAAATCTCGAGTCGATACGAGTATATCATTAAAAAAAAGACACATCCCATACCCGGACCTGAGAGTACATAGACGACACTAGGACTCTACTACTAACATCTACAACTAACCAACCTTCTGAATTTATTGATCACCAGGTTGGTTCTCTTCCATAGCGCGACCTCAACCTCGTTGCCCGCGACCACCTAAAAAAATGTGGTGACCCACGGGTGAGACCCAGTCCCAGCGAGAGATATAACTCTCTCCAACATATATTGATTATAACATATTGATTGACAGTAAATGAACTGAGTAGGTATAGTAATGAATAAGCAATTTAAGTAGATTGAATAGGTTAAGCATACTAAGACATTAAGCAAATTAACTTGACAAGAAGTATAATTACTCAAAGGTCATTTGATATCATCTTGTAAACACTGAGTAGCATAAAGACAAGTTAAAGACTAATCAAACAATGTGAGACATATTTGGCCATAGCCAGTATACTACATGGCTTATATCACTTCTTTTATTACACTGCCCTGAGGGATTTGAGAAATACCACTCAAGTCCCAACTACCACTACTAAATTGAAATCAGTGCCATACAAGATCTAGGAAGAGCCGGACTCCTAAGATCTTCTTTGCCCCCGGTCAATACGGGTCTGCCACATCGACACATAAGGTCAAGCTGCTAACAAAATAGTCTGTCCTTGGTATAGGTCATGGCACCAGTGAAAGGAGGCGAGTATGCATACCCTACCATCTGAGGTACAACCATAGTTTTCCTCCAATCTCATCATATATATATATATAATCACTGAGACACAACCACAACCGTTCTCAAACTGAGGGCTAGATATGACAAATGTCATCCTCCCTAACACTTGAATTCAGGATGACAAGCACCCCGCATACTCATCAGTATGCACTCCGAGTATCCCTTAGGAATACTTTTTTCACTATCTGGCAATTTCTGACACTCAAATAGATCTATGGCACATGGCACTACATGATTAGAGTTTCACTTAATTAGTTATGCCAATTGGATGAATTAAGGCTAAATCTTACAAATGGACATTCAAACCCTAATTCCTATCTAACAAGAGTATATGTATAACAAATTCAAAAGATATAAAACATTTGAGATATAAATCTTAATCACATTACCACATGCTATCATTCATTGCAAGTTAATGGACCACACTTATCATCATACTTTTACAAGATACCAATATCTTATCACAAGTTCCAGGGTTTTAACCCTTATTGGAACATGAAGAGGATTTCACCTCAATCATGGCTTCAAACATGCCCAAAGGCCCTTAAGACTGTAACATTATTCATAGTAAGGTTATCATCATCATTCCATGCCTTAAACAAGGCTCAAAAGATCATTAGCACATATATATCCATAGATATTAACATGGCAAGGCACTATGATATTCAAATAGTACTACAATGTGGTTTCAACACAAGAAGAGTGTAATTTATTATCACATTAATCATTCAAGTGGTATGATTATAACCAATCAAAATCATATAATTACATTAAGGTTAGGTATAACAAGCTAGATCACATGGGAGTTACACATCCACTTATTATAGTGATTTATCAAATATAACTGTATAATGGCAAAGGTAAGACTACAAATCAATGGTATTGAACCATCAAAACATCAGCACTAGGACCCACAAATAATACCATGTGATTTATTCTAATCCATTGGATGTTGAAGCATCCAACATTATTCATTGGATCAGGTTCATTATTCAAGGTTATCAATTGAAGTATAGGTCTAACCATTAGATCAATTGAACCAAGGAACCATTAGTTTAAGGTTTAGTCAAATCTACAATTACATTCTTAAATCATCATATATAATGATGACCTGATCCACCATTAATTGTGATCATTAAGTCACCATTGGTTGTTATATCAATAATACATTCAGTTAACATCATCAAATATTAAGCTAATGTCATCATCGATTGATAACATCAATAGAATACTTAGTAGATGATAATTAAGCATCTAATTGAACCAAAAACTGACCTAAGAGGGTGACCGTAGGTTTCCACCATAAATTTGACAGCCTTGATCATGAACATCAGTTGCCAAGATAGCAACACCATTGATTATTGAATGGTATGACCATCAGTTGTGTGATAGGGAAGGAAATAGCTTGAAAACCCTAATTTGAACCATCAATTATTTTGTGCTTAGCACTAGAGGTTGTTGCTATCAACCTGTCCCAGATCATGTTACATCTTAGAAAGGTCGTACACATGTTTACAAGTTCATATAGAGCTGGAACAAAATAGGGAACACCACGAAAATACGTAATTCTAAACAAGCATGGTTTCTTTATGCTTAGATCATCACATTATAGCATAAACATGAACTAACAAGCTTCTAGTAAGCAATATAAGTGAATAATGTTATATAACTCGCCTCTATAGAGTAGGTCAGATCCTAAACAGAAAGAATCTCGAGCAAATAGGGTAAGAAAACCTTGGATTCAGATCTGAACTTGGCCAAATAGGTACTTCTCTCCACAAAGAAGTAAAATCCTAGAAAAAGAAACAAGAAGGATAGAGTTTTTAGTTCTGGAGCCACTTTCACCCTATAACAGCAAGGTTTCGACCTGGAGGAAGGTCTAAGGAAGGAGAAGAGCAAGAGAAATGGAGAAGGAAGGAAGAAAACACTTTCCTTGGTCAAAATCCCTAGAAGATGACCTTGGAAACCCTAGGTAGGGCTAGATGGAGCTTTAGGAGACCTTCTTCTCCAAAAAGATGTTGTATTCTACCTTAGAGCACTTGGTTCCACAGAAAAATAGAGTGGATTCGTTTCTTCAGGTTAGAGGAAAGAGAAAGCAAGAATAGTTTCATACTTGGGCAAGGAAGAGGTAAATATAGCCCATGGATAAGGATGGAAGCAAGCATGAGGTATAAAAGTAGCTTCCCCGTGTGTCTATGGCCTTAAACTGTTAAGAATATACAAGCACACACACAAGAAGATCCCCCACCGTCCATATAGACCTTCTTATCTTTCCTTTGTCAAATTTCCAAGCCAATCAAATAATTCATTAGTTGATAGCTACTAAAGGTAGCTCATCCGTGAAGGGGTCAACCCTAAAATACCCTTATAGAAAATACCTTAAAACCAAGGATTAAATAGGTTCCCCATGGATAAAAAAGCTCAAGAATGATGAGGAAATATCCAAGGAACATAATGCAAGTTATAAATTGAAAACAAAACCTCTCAATTGGGTAAATTGTAGAAAATTCCAAAATGTGCATTTCTTGCTCAAACAGTGTCCAAATTGGACCAAATTTGAAACTTAAGCTTGTATTATGATTTAAAACCATATCACAAGGTTATATTAGGGTTCTAAGCATTCAATTATGGTAATTAATCTTATTCAACTCATTAAGCAAGTTCAGGGGCCTTACAACTATAAACCCCTAATAAGGATTTCACCCCAAAATTCTACGCAAAAAGAGATGGGTATTTTATATGCATATCACTCTCTAGTTCCCATGTTTCTTCCTATATGCCATGATGATTCCACAAAACTTGTACTAGTATTATATCTTTTCTCTTCAGCTTTTTCACCCTTCTATCCAGGATCAACATGGGACCCTCAACATAGGAGATATCCTCATCTAACTCAACCTCTACTGGTTGGATTGTCTGATCAGTATCTGGATGGCATTTCCTCAACATAGAGATGTGAAAGACATTATGCAATCTTGTAGCTCTAGTGGTAGCTCCAACTTATATGCTATCTTTCCAACACGAGCTAGGATAGTATATGGTCCCATAAATCTAAGAACCAATTTACCCTTCTTTCCAAACCTCAGCATGCCTTTCCAAGGAGAAACCTTAAGATATACTCTATCTCCCACTTGGAACTCAAGTGATCTGTGTTGGTTATCTGCATAAGATTTCTTCCTGTCTTGGGCTACTTTCAACTGTTGTTGTATCACTTTAATTTTTTCTATAGTCTATTGTACTAGCTCAGGACCCAAAAGTTGATATTCACCTGTCTCATACCAGCAAAGAGGAGACCGACATCATATCCCATACAAAGCCTCATAAGGAGCAATATCTATGCTTCTTTGATAGCTATTGTTGTACGCAAATACTATCAAAGTTAGATGTACATCCCAACTACCAAGAAATTGTTGCACACATGCCCTAAAGAGATCCTCTAAAGTATGAATAGTCCTTTCAGAATGGCCATCAGTCTACAGATGAAAAGATGTGATGAATCTCAGCTGTGTTCCCATTGCTAAATGCAGACACTCCCAAAAATGACTTGTAAACTGTGGACCTCTGTCAGAAACTATAGTCACCGGGATGCCATGCAGACAGACTATCTCATCAACATATATTTGTGCCAATTTCTTTGTTGTAAAAGTCGTCTTAATTGGAAAAAAATGAGCTGACTTAGTCAATATGTTTACTATCACCCATATGGAATCATGGCCCTTGGAAATCCTAAGAAGACCAACCACAAAGTCCGTAGTAATATGATCCCATTTCCATTGTGGTATTGGCAAGGGTTGTAATGTCCTTACAAGCTTCTGGTGCTCAGCCTTTACCTGCTGACAAACTAGACATTTGGCAATGAACTCTGCCACATCACGCTTTAGACCTGACCACCAATATATGTCTTTCAAGTTTTGGTACATCTTGGTACTTCCAAGATGCATTGCATACATGGAGGAGTGAGCTTCTTCAAGTACCATCTTCCTCAACCCATCAACATCAGGAACTACTGTCCTATTGTGGTAATAAACTGTACCATCATTTGCCTCATGAAAGCCATCATACTTTTCAATGCCAATCCATGATCGAATATTCTATATCACAATATCATTTTGTTGTGCATCATGAATCTGCTGTCTCAAGGTAGGTTTCACTTGTAACTGTGCCAACAATCCTTCCAACAAGGAAACTTCTAGCTGTACATTCATCTGACAAAGAGACACTAGCACATCTCTCTCATGGCACATCAAGGAATTTAATTGTACATTATCTATTGTTGATAATGAAGATGACTTTCTAATCAATGCATCAACTACCACATTTGTTTTCCCTGGATGGTAGTCTATTGTGCAATAATAATCCTTAATCACCTCCATCCATCTCCTTTGCCTCATATTCAGCTCCTGTTTTGAGAAGATATACTATAGATTCTTGTGGTCAGTGAAGATCTGACACTTTTCTCCATAAAATAGTGTCTCCAGATCTTTAAGGCATGAACCACCACTGCAATCTCCAGATCATGTGTTGGGTAATTTTCCTCATGTTTCTTAAGATGTCGCAAAGCAAAAGAAATCACATTTTTATCCTGCATCAACACACATCCCAACCCATTCTTTGAAGCATCACAAAAGACAATATAGACTTTCCCTTACTCTGGCAGTACTAACACTGGTGCACTAGTCAACTTTTCTTTCAACAGCTGGAAAGAACGTTGACACTTGTCATTCCAAACAAAAGGAACATCTTTCCTGGTTAACCTAGTTAGGGGTAATACTATAGAACTGAAGTCTTTGATGAAACTCCTGTAATAGCCAGCCAAACCTAGGAAACTGTAGATCTCTATTAGTGTCTTGGGTTGTTCCCAATCTAGCACAAATTCCACTTTCTTGGGATCAACACAAATGCCTTTTGCAGATATAACATGGCCCAGAAAAGACACTTCAGATAACTAGAATTCACACTTGTTGAACTTAGCATATAGTTGATGCTTCCTCAACAAATTCAATGATTGGGGAAGGTGTTGCTCATGTTGCTGACTGTCCTTAGAATATATCAGGATATCATCTATGAACACGACCACACACTTATCAAGATAAGGTCTAAACACCCTATTCATCATATCCATAAAAGTTGTAGGTGCATTGGTTAGCCCAAATGGCATAACCACAAACCCATAATGACCATACCTAGTCCTAAAAGCTGACTTGGGTATGTCATCAGCCTTAATTCTAAACTGATGGTAACCTGATCTCAGGTCTATCTTTGAAAACATAGTGGCACCTCTCAACTGATCAAAAAGATCATCAATCCTCAACAAAGGATACTTATTCTTTATTGTCACCTTGTTCAACTGTCTGTAGTCTATACACAGCCTCATTGAACAATCCTTCTTTTTAACAAACAATACAGGACCACCCCATGGGGAAGTGCTCATCCTGATAAAACCATTTTCTAACAGTTCTTGTAACTGTTTCTTTAACTCCTGCATCTCTGCTGCCGCCATTATGTATGATGATTGTTCTATGGGTTGTGTTCTAGTAACAAGATTGATCTCAAACTCAATCTCTCTAGGAGGGGGAATGCTAGGAAATTCCTCAGGAAAGACATGATCAAATTCTCGTACCACTGGTACTTCCTGGATACTAGGACCTCCTGCCTTGGTATCCACAACATGAGCTAAGAAAGCATCACATCCTTGTCTCTTCAACCGCTCAACTGTCATAGCTGACATCAAACATGTAGGAAGAATCTTACTATCACCCTAGAAAATCCATTGTGCATCACCATCATAGAACGTCGCCACCTTAGTACTACAGTCCAAGACTACCTTGTATTTTTCCAAGGTATCCATTCCTAGGATTACATCAAAACCATGCATGTCAAGTGGCAAAATATCCACTTGAATTTGTGTCTAGAAAAAGAAAGAACGCAAGAAGGGCACACTTCTCGCAACTCGGCTGAATCAACCAAAGAAGTCTCTAGTAGCAGGCTATCAGATCTAAGACTAACAGATAGATAACAGCTACCTATCACCTCTTTGGTGATAAAAGAGTGTGTCGCACTCAGATCTACTAACACAAATACGAAATAAGAAGCAGACAAATGAGAATGAAATAATTCCATCTGACATTCACGACTCATGGATTCACCACTGCTTCTGGCTGGGTCATGGCATAGAACCTAGCTGTCGCCTGTTGTCGTCCACGTCCTCTGCTCGCCTGTCCTCAAGATTCTGCATGGGACGCCTGACCACATCCTCTACCACTACCAATATCAAACTGTCATTGTTGTGATCCCTGTTGATTCTTCCTTGGCTGTTGAGTCACCTCCTCAACCTTCATAGGGCAATTCCATCTAATATGCCTTGTCTGTCCACATTAATGACACACTTGGTTATCACTCTGTGGTCTAAATAGCCTTTTAACTAAGACTGATGATGGACTGTGAGCTCCAGTTAGTGGAAATCTGTGACCTCTATCCCTACTCGGGGTCCAATGTGATGGTGCATGTGATCTTGGTTCAGTGAAGGTTGACCTTGGTTGCGACGGCAGTGGGAAAACCTTGGCTTCTTAAAGCCTCCATATGATTGCCCTTGAAACTACATAGGTTGCTTCTTTGCATTAGCTTCATGCTTCTCTATGGCAGACCTCTCAATCCTCCTGACAGATTCCATAAAGGTGGAAAACCTTTCCCTGTTCTCCAAGGCTGATGCTGTAGTAGTCAACTCCGTACTCAGACCCTTCTCAAATCTCCAGATCCTTTCCTTGTCCGTTGCTGCCATTTGTGGGCAGAACCTCAGAAGTTTAATAAACTTTGATTCATACTCATTGATAGTCAGAGATCCCTGATGAATCTTCTTGAACTGAGAGATTTTCTCATCTAGATAGGTCTCTGGAAAATGTCGGCTAACAAATTCCCTCTAAAACTCCTCCCATCCTATCACAACTCCTGGCCTTTTCTCCTCTTCTATGGCCCACCGGTGGCCAGCACTACCCTTCGGTGAGTATACTGCATGCTTAACTTTGTCTTCTTCAGCAATGTTTAGGATTTTGAACACCTTTTCCAACTCAGTCAACCACATGTCAGCGTCTGCTAGATCAGAAGTACCTGCATATTCAATCAGCGTGGTAACAAACTGTACCATCATCTGTTTCATGAAAACCATCATACTTTTCACTTCCAATGTGTGATCAGATATTCTGTATCACAGTATCATTCTATTATGCATCATGAATCTACTGTCTCAAGGTAGGTTTCGCTTGTAACTGTGCCTACAATCCTGCCAACAAGGAAACTTCTAGTTGTACATTCATCTAGCGAAGAGACACTAGCATATGTCTCTTATGGCACATCAAGGAATTTAATTGTGCATTATCTACCATTGATAATGAAGATGACATTCTACTCAATGCATCAACTACCACATTTTCCCCCTGGATGGTAGTCTATTGTGCAATCATAATCCTTAATAAACTCCATCCACCTCCTCTACCTCATATTCAGCTCCTGTTTTGAGAAGATATACTGTAGATTCTTGTGGTGAGTGAAGATCTGACACTTTTCTCCATAAAATAGTGTCTCCAGATCTTTAAGGCATGGACCACCACCGCAAGCTCCAGATCATGTGTTGGGTAATTCTCCTCATATTTCTTAAGCTATCGTGAAGCAAAAGAAATCACATTTTTATCCTGCATCAACACACATCCCAACCTATTCTTTGAAGCATCACAAAAGACAATATAGCCTTTCCCTTATGCTGGAAGTACTAACACTGATGCACTAGTCAACTTTTCTTTCAACAGCTAGAAAGAACGTTAAAACTTGTCATTCCAAGCAAAAGGAACATCCTTCCTGGTTAACCTAGTTAGGGGTAACGCTATAATACTAAAGTCTTTGATGAACCTCATGTAGTAGCCTGTCAAACCTAGGAAACTACGAATCTCTATTGGTGTCTTGGGTTGTTCCCATTCTAGCACATATTCCACTTTCTTGGAATCAACACAAACACCTTTTCCAGATATAACATGTCCCAGAAAAGACACTTCAGATAACCAAAATTCACACTTGTTGAACTTAGCATATAATTGATGCTTCCTCAATAAAGTCAATGCCTGGGGAAGGTGTTTCTCATGTTGCTGACTATCCTTAGAGTATATCAGGATATCATCTATGAACATGACCACACACTGATCAAGATAAGGTTTAAACACCCTATTCATCAGATCCATAAAAGCAGCAGGTGCATTGGTTAGACCAAATGGCATAACCACAAACTCATAATGACTATACCTAGTCCTAAAACCTGACTTGGGTATGTCATCAGCCTTAATTCTCAACTGATGGTAACCTAACCTCGGGTCTATCTTTGAAAACACAGTGACACCTCTCAACTGATAAAAAAGATCATCAATCCTCAGCAAAGGATACTTATTCTTTATTGTCACCTTGTTCAACTGTCTGTAGTCTATACACAACATCATTGAACCATCCTTCTTTTTAACAAACAACACGGGAGCACCCCAAGGGGAAGTGCTTGGCCTAATAAAACCCTTCTCTAACAGTTTTTTTAATTGTTTCTTTAACTCCTACATCTCTGCTAGCGTAATTCTGTATGATGACTGTGTTATGGGTTGTGTTCCAGTAACCAGATTGATCTCAAACTCAATCTCTCTAGGAGGGGAAATGCTAGGAAATTCCTTAGGAAAGACATCCTTGAATTCTCGCACCATTGGTATTTCCTGGATACTAGGACCTCCTGCTTTGGTATCCACAACATGAGCTAAGAAAGCCTCACATTTTGTCTCATCAACCGCTCAGCTGTCATAGCTGACATCAAACATGTAGGAAGCATCTTCCTATCACCCTGAAAAATCCACTATACATGTCCATCATGGAACGTCGCCACCTTAGAACTACAGTCGAAGACTACCTTGTATTTTTCCAAGGTATCCAATCCAAGGATTACATCAAAACCATGCATGTCAAGTGGCACTACGAAAAATAGTTGATTTAACTACAATTATTTTAGTTACATCTATATCATATGTAGTTACTTCCACTTTTGTTTACAAACTTTAATAGTATAAGTAAATTAATGTAGTTAATCACACTCTAATACCATCCTACCTCTCCACCTTCTTTGTCCTCAATCAAAATTTCACTTCCCTCGCATGAATTATCTCCCGCGTGCTCACTCTCTTTTCCTCCCCAATCGTGGATCTTCCCCTCCTCCTATTTCCTCCCTTTTGTTCTCTGCACTCTTCTCCCACCAGCAAACTGCACTCCACCCTCTTCTCCTTTAGCACCACCCTTCTCTTCTCAACGCCTTTGTCCAGAATCCTCAGGGGCCGCACTTCTCTCAGCTGCTCCACCCAGCAGCCTAAGGGAAACACTTCTCTTCTATTGTACGGCTCTTCTCAATACCTTGGGTTTACAAAAGACCTTAAAGCCAACGCCTCAAGCTCGTCGTACCCCACTGATCACTTTTCTCCCTTTTGTAATGGTTGACTCTGATCTATCTCTGATCATATTCAGAGTAGAAATCTATTATCGCTTCATATCAGATCATCTTCACAGCAGCAATATGTCCATTTTTGCTCATCTCCGACTCTAATGTCTTCAGAAGCTAATTACCCATTGCATCAATGATGGATAAATACAGCTATCTGGTAAAATTTTGGCTATGATGATCTTGTCTTTGAGGTTAAATGTATTGTGAATCTATTTAAAACAGTTATAAGAGGTTCTAAATATATTGTCTAGGCTTTCACAATTAGTGATTTGTGAACATTTTGGATGTTTTCTTCTACATTTATTAACTAACGGTGAGCCCTCTCTGTATGACTCTCAGTGCATGTGTGAAAATCTCAACCATTAGAATAATTTCAATCAAATGCTGCACTTATTGTAGAAGATGTTGGAAAAACATCATATATCTCTGCCATATGTCGACTAGTGCATTATTTCTTGTTATATCACTACAACACTTGTTCTTTGTGTTAGATCATTTCTTGATTTGTTATGTATTGGGGTTTACACATATTTTTTTACATTGACATCTGATTGGATAGAATCATATTTTCTTTTCTTGTGTTTTCACACACCATGCATGTATCTTTACTTCTTGAACGGATCAAGTGTGGAGATGTATGGCTTGTCAATGGAGTTGTTACCCTCTTTTTATGTACCCTGCAGAGGTACAAGTGTTCACTGTTAATTATATATAGCATAATAAATCTTTCCAGAGCATGTATCTCTAGCATTGTCAATCTATACTACAATTCTCCTATCCCCTTCTCTCTTTCCCATTTTCCCCACTTTCGAGATACTAAGATCTTGTTTGATTTTGAACTCTGGTTGGTTTCAGGAGAGATAAAAATAAATCTTAGAATTTGAATGCACCACCATCTCCCATTTAAATCTTATGACTGAATTGAAAAGATGCCTATGAAAAGTGAAATTCAGATATTTGTGAACTCGCATTTGGTGGATGTACCTCAGATAAGGAATATCACCGACCTCCTTAACAAGTATGAGTGTGATTATGTGTACTTCCTAATCTCATCGCTTCATTACTGAGTGATAGATTGTGCATGTGCATACTCCAATTCCTCCTGGCTTCATTCTTAACTCCATTCCATATTGTGTTTCCATTTCATTAATATTTTCACATAAAAACTAAAATTTACATTTGGGTAGAATTTTTCAACAACACAAATAGTGTTCTAAGTGTTCAGTAGATTTGTTGTCAGAGATAAAATAAAACAAATGTTTCCCCTACTATTTAGCACTATGGAGGTTCTGATGGGCCACTGATGCTGCTAAGCAGTAAAGTTTAGGGGATGGAAGGACGCACACAAGAGGGTAGGAGAAGTAGCAGAGTGCTCCACGCAATGATGTTGATGTCAGTCAGCAATTCGCACAAACAGTAATCTAAAATGGCGTTCTGGCAGTAACCTCAGCACAATGCCTATAAATATCACCTGTGACCTTCCAACCTCTTCTTTATTTACCCACCCTTTCATCCAACCCTTGTTGCTGCCTAGTAGCAAAATCATGAAATTCTGAGTTATTGTTGTAGCTATGCAGCAACATGGAGGGATGAAGGACAAAATGGGGAGGGGTAGCTAGTGGAGAAGAATCAAGGAGGGAGGGAGGAGGGTAGCAATGAGGTCTCTTGTGAGGATTTTCCTAAACTTAATTGGACATAATATGTTTCTTTAATTTGGCATTCCTACAAAGATTGTGGTTTTTAAACTACTAATAATTTGATCTATATTATCCTAATATTGCCTCATTTATATTGTATAGAAGGGGGACATCTACAATGATATACATAAAAGATATAGCGTCTTGTATATCATAACAATAAAAATTCGTGGTAGCCAATATTATTTTCCTATCTTTCCTTCTTCATACTTCATGAAACAGATATACACACCAAGAGAACTACTGAAAATATATTTTCATAAAGAAACCTTGTTTTGTAACAAACTCGTAAGAATAGAGGGAATACACTTTCATAGTAAAGAAAGAATATCAAGATACAGTTCAAACACATACACATGGCCTCAGAATCGACCACTTTGATATATATTCTTTACATTTTATATTTACTTCATGCTTTATACGTGTCTTTGTTTTTATCATGTTCTTTATATTGGAGCAACAAGAGTTCTTTTGTCAATTTATTGTCTTGCTTTTAATAAGTGTCACAATACTTCTGTGATGAATCTTTTCCTTGGAGGTATGTTTGTATGATTAACATTGTTAAGACACTCATTTTACCGATGGTCTTACCCCTGTACGCTTCTTAAAAATGCTGGAGTCTAACTAGAAAAAATGCCAAAGTATGTCGTTTGGTTATAAATCTTCAAGAAGCAAAACCTCTTGTTGAAGGATAATTGATGGAGCATTCTATATTATGAATAACATCACAAAGACTTTATAAGGTACATTCCTATCAACCAAAGAGGATAAACTTATAAGATGCTCCTTCTGATGCAAGATAGAAGTTTCACCAAAGATGCCTCTTGATCTCTACAGTGCCTGATTGGGTACTGGAAATCCTTGATAAAAGGAAGACAACAAATTCCTTACTTCTTTGTTACCTCATGGAGGTCTTACTCCTTTGTACTTTATATCTTTTACATCAACTAAATAAGAGGACCTACATCATGACCATTATCAAACATAGAACTATCATTTTGTTTTCTTGCAGGGCCTTGACTTTCCCCTTCTTTAGTTCTTCGAGTTTATGTTTTGCTTGGGCAGGTTACATGGTAAAAATACTAGATTTCAGTTAAATAGTCCTGTTGAGATCTTCTAACAGGTTTTTATCATTAGACAACCGAGATTAGGCACAAAAGTCAATGTTGATATGTGGAACAATTGGATTTTTCCAGGTTTTTCCTCATGGCCGGTTCTAGGAGAAGACAATATAACATATGTTAAAAATGGCATTATTTTCCTTGGTCTCTGCCTTCCCTTCCCCTCTTTAGAGATGGGGGGCTCTCTTTTTCACGGAGCTGCAATGCATTCTTCTTTGGCAGTACCACCTTCTTCACCATCTCAGGTATCCTTCATGAAGTTTGAGGCTCCAACATTTCTAAAAGATCTCTTACATCATTAGTTACCATATCCACAAAAGCAGAAACATTACATCGGGTCAAGTCTTGTTTTGTTTCCTTGGGGGAAAAGCTTCAGGGGAATCAACTTGAGAAAACTTTTGAAATTCATCCTATCTTCACTGAACATTGTATGAGTAGACCTATGTGTAAAGTACAAACTGAGGATCAGATATTGAGAAAAATGGACAATATTAAAAGACAATTCTAATAAATAAAAAACATCTCTAGCCAGTTTACACCTTATGTATTGTTGAGTGTCAAGATCATTGGCAACACCTTTCTATTTTGTACCAACACTAGATGCTTCATATAATTGCAGTATCTATATTATTTCACACAATGTTTTTACTAACTACCTATTTCTCACAGTTCTTCTAGTACTTATAGTTTTTCTCACATTTCCCATGATAGTGGTTGCGGCTCTTGCATCAAGCCTAGAGGTAGTCTCATCCATGAACATTTTAGAAGGATTCACTACAAGTTCTGACAACAAGTGCAAGAATTAAGCTTTGCTTTGTTAACAAACTATTCACACATGGTGATGCACCTAATAAATCTCGTATCAGCTAGTATCCTATTTTTCTTCTTATAACCACTGTTCTTTTATATTTAAGTCAGCATCAGTTGTCGTTGTAAGTTGGAATAACCTCCACCAGTGCCACCATTCAACTTCTTCAACCTGTCTCTGAATGAAATGTACTTTTCACTCTATTGATGACGTGCTTTCTTATTAGACATCTATTTAACATATATCATATATATTGTCATGCACAAATATTGCATCCTACCTTCGAGTGAAATGACATATCGAAGCATCTTGAAATAAATGGTGAGATTGATCTTTCATGACTTCAGAGGACATTAGCCAAACTCGCCGTACTAAGTGATCATTTGTTTCAATAGCACGTTGACAAAGGTTACATCTTGACACCATTTGGAAGCCACGTTGTTGCAGCAGGTCTCCTGTTATCAAATTCAGGTGGAATGCCTTCCAATGGTAAATGAGGATGCGTCTAGGTAGATTATTATGCCACTACCATCTCAGAAGGGGAGATTTGGTTTAGCCAGGTGGATAAGGTCCCTAAGTACCCCTAAGAGTATACTCTTTCAGGACAGTTAGATGACAACAATATCCCTTTGTTATTTTGATTACCTCACACATTTTCTTGAGAGGGTTAGTGCCACATTTTGATTACCTCACACCATTTTAAGATGTGTCCACCAATGATTCCCAGAAATCTACAGCTTTCAAACATGCTACCTATTCCCAAAATTCTAGCCGGAACCTGGAGAAGGATGTGGTTTAAAAACAACTTGATTCAAATCAAATATCATAGATTTTTCTTTGGGTAAGAATGTATTGAAACATCTTTCTATGATTCTACATTGTGACATAGATCTTACTTTTGTATCTTTCTATCCATTATCTGTATTATGACAAGCTTAATCACATATTTGCAGGATTATACATTCTTGCTGCAGTTCTGCAAATATTGTGCAAGGTGATAATGGTCGATAATATGCATATTGTTGATTTCAAGGAATCCAAAACATCTGCATTGGGATCAAAGGTGAGAATCCAAAATTTAACTATCTTCTAAACCAGTAATTATTAACCAGCGGTCCATATATAGTAGTAGAAGAGAGCAATTATGCATATAGTTCTCAGGTGCATTTGAAAAAGTTAAAGAAGAACTATATGATATCAAGATGAGCAATATTGTTTGTTAGAAAGAAAATGTTAGAAAAAGTAGAGAGATCTAGGCACATATCCAAAATGGAAGCAAATATGGAAAGCATTTAATCCTGGGACAATTGCCTTGGTATTTCAAGTACAACACTCAAATTGGGAAGTACTACTATCAATATTTACGGTGTAGAGCTACGTTCCTCTCTATTGGTCAATTATATATTCCTAAAACTCTTCTATATATGATGGACCATGATAAGTATTACTGTAAATCTTTTTAGGGATACCCACGATCTAATGGCAAGATAATAATAAGAAGAGTATGACAACAATAACTTCATATCATGAGAGCATTTAGCCTTAATATTCATGTAATACATCTTTGATAAATTGCATAGACCAGAACAAAATGTGGCTGCCTCAAGGAGTTTCTACAAGTATCTCTCGGGTTTTGAAGTAGCTTTAAGTTGTTATCATGCTCTTTGTTACTGACCTTCAGTTATGTTTTTCAAATGTATGACTCAAAATTTCTTCTCTTTGCTTCTTAGTTCATGAAGGTCGACATACAATTACATCTTCCCATGTTGTATATGAAAATTTTATGTGCTTATGGTGCAACGACAGCTTTCCAGAATGTGGTCAAGGCCTGAAAGAAAGTTGGGAGTTGGCAGAAATAAACAAGAAGTCCAGAGGTGTCTTCATAACATCAGACAGACCAGATGGTCATTCTGTAAATAAAGTAATGAAGGCAGTAAGGATAAGTGTTACTCTTATGACATCATGTTTATACTACTAACTAGTATCTTTCCTAGTCTTCCCTTGAAAGATTTGTTTTGGTACCTGTGCAACTGCTAATATCTCTAATTTATGTTTTTAGTTTATAACAGGTCTGTATGGTTAGGTCCTGATAACCACTGGATTTGGATGTTAAATTACAATGGTTTGCATTGTCTCACCTGGAAATTTACAATGGTGATATCTAAATTCCATTTTTAATTGTAAGTACCTCATATTCGCTAGTCTAGTGACTCTAATTAAATCATGAACATAACCTGCTTGCCCATCCTGTTCTGTTTTCAGATGGCAAAATGTGCTTAAATTTTCAAGTGCCTTACTTGTACATTCACTTTGTTACTGTTAGGAAATGAGATGATGATAACTTATCCCATAATCTCTTTCCTCTAATGCTCACTAAAGATCTTTCACATTCTTCATCTTTAGAGGTCAAAACTAGCCAAAATCTTACTTTTTTTCTAAACAACAAATTGATTTTTCTCAAGAAACGAACACTGTCACTAAAACCTCTGGTAAAGAAACAACCACAAATTGATTTTTCTAATACCTATACTTATTATCTTAAAACTGTGGTGTACAAATTTAAAGTATTTTATTAGTTGCTGGAGTCATTTCTGATTCAGTACCGGTAATGAATAGTGTAGGCATGTGAACGATGCCCTATATTTTTGTTATAATTTGAAGTTTTTTATGTTAAGTTGTAAGATTTGTTTGGTAGCACTGAGTGTTCCAATGATTATTTCAGTCTTCCTTAAGGTTCTGAAAACCTGCTACCAATTGAACTAGAAGTTTGTCATTGATGAAAATTGATTAAATATCTCCTTTGGTTGAAGAGTTCCTTTCTAATATTCATCGTGAGATCAAGAATGTCTAGAAATTTCATTTTGTACTTGGACCAAGCTTAGTTTTGCTTAAAACTTCGTTAATTTTACTTGTTTGCATTAATAAGTTTTTGAATTATGGTAATTATACAGAACATGCTGCTTCATTAGCATGACCACAACCTACATCGGAAGCTGAAGTACAAGGCCAACCTGTACAAGGTACAATCGAAAGTGTACATCTACTTGAGGTGTCATGTGTGCACCAGGAGCATGAGCTAAAGCTAAAGGAACAATCTTCATTGAGATAATGATGGACCATGGGTACCTAAATTCTGTTTAGAGAATTAGAAAGTGATGTTTGCATGATAGACAAGTTCATGACATTCTGGATCATGCTCTATTTGAGTTGAATTAATGGAATATGTTGTTGTCTTTAGGGGTAGTACAGAAAATGCGGTATGCTCTTGGCCTTGGAAGAAGGTTTTATGTATGATTTTATAGTATTTAGCATAATGGGGCATATGTGTTATCTTAAACCCTATAAAATGCATGTATATGTGATCATATTGTAGTCCTATGGATTGAGAATGGACAGATATCTAGCACTCCTATGTGTGGACATGTACTAGATATCGGCTTTATAAGACACTAGATGAATGATCATAAGTACTTGAAATATTTCACTCATGCCCTAGGATACACCTCAAATTATTTGAAAATGCCTAGCCATGGCTTAACCTATATGGCTAGGGGCAAGTTCTGTGGAATGACAAGCTAACAACGATCTAGCATGTCTAAGCATGTGTGGAACATAGCTTTAGAAAATGTAAGCATGTGGTTGCTTTTGAAGGGTAAAAAGACACTTCAAAAAGGTTTTTCTAACAACATTAAACCTTCCTGGCATACTTGGTATCCATGTTTATGTCATTAAGAAATGATGGTTGTACAGACACGTGCCCATAGTTGTTGTACATGTGCTGGTTAGATAATTGTTTACCTATAGTTTGGATTACATGTCCTGGTTTTAGTCCCAAACATTCTTTTGTTCTTACAAAAAGTACTTGGAAGATTTATGTTATATTCTAGTTTTTTTTCAGTTCTTAGTTCCAAATTGATTTAGCAATTCATGCAAAACATTTTAAGATGATGGTCTCTTTTTGCAACTCGATTGAACTATAACTTGTGAACTTCAACAGAGGTTTCTTATTGGCATGAGCCAAGTGTTATGGAGCTATTGTTGTGGTTTCTTGACTTAATTTTTTGTTTGATCTGGATTCAAGCAAAGGCTTTACTTGCTGCCTGCTAGGTCTAGTGATGTATATCTCCTTTGTGAAGATGGTCTGCAAGTGTTATCTGGTTTGGATATGTTGATGAAATGGGGAAATTCTTAACCTCCATGGCATTCAATTACTTTGGTAAGTGAGATAAGAAACATGATGATACATATAGGGGAGGTCATCCTAGGAGATTTGATGTTGTGGCCAGTGAGTTAGGAAAATGGGGGATGCACGTACAGGAGATGCTTATGTAGGCACTAACATAATCTTTTTTCACTCAATTATGCTGATAATTACATTTGTTCTCTTATGCTAGTTGCCCTATGATTATTTTGTTAACGCAGGTTGGTATTTACTTGCGCTTTTATAATGTGTTCTGTAATATGACAAAGGACTTTACCAATATCAACATGTTCAACCTAACACCCTATGATCCCTTGATGGCTGGCTGAGCTACTCCTTCATTTTCTTGAAATTCTCGTTATCCAATTGAACTAGTTAGGAATCGTATGCGTGGACTTTTTTTATATTTTGTAATCAGAAAATATGTGCAGCAGATTTTTGTTTACATTGATATGTAATATGATATCTCTGATTCCGTAAAGAGCAAATGTGTCTCGGATATATATTATATAGTAATTTTGTTAGCATTCAAAAGTAGTCGTAGTAGTGCTAGATTTAAGGCATATGTATACAAAACAGAGTACACGCATACATACAAAGTCTGCTCTTTATAATGTACATAAGGGTTGCTAGATTTGTTGATTAAGAGAATATATTCCAGGCATTCTGGAAGCCAAATAGATTCATTAATTTTAAGAAACATCAATTTAAAAAGGTATACAACTTGGAGATTACAGATTCTACTATGATAAGCTCACTGCATTTCAGAACCTTAGTATTACACTTGAAGCTTACATATTACATCAAGATTAGCTCATTATTGATTGTTCCTGTGAGTTTACACGTGCTAAGTGCTGACCATGAAATTACATACAAATTAGACTCCGATGAATCATGATACATACGTTACCATGACTATTTTTAGTGCTCAACTGGATTTTTTGAGGTGATTCTTCTTGAGCAGCGTGCTTTGTCAACTTAGTAATCCACAACTTGCCTTTTGCACTACAAACCCTCAGGTAAGACTTTGGGTTGAGATGATCTTTTAGATATAGGCATGCATATGTGGCTTGGTACTTGAAACGACCGACACCAAACTGACAATCAAATTAAAGAATGCGGAAGCGATTAGCAGCGGAATTATCAAAAATCACTAAAAATTTAAAACTTTTGTAAAGAGATCTTTGAAAGATAAAAACTCTTTCATAAACAACATGATAGGTCATTTACAAACTGATCCATTGATACATCTCTGTAATAAACACATCTCGAGCATTACAACAAAACCACCTTGTTAACTGTACAAGGTAAGATACAAAATCTCGAGGCATCATGCCAAAATCCTCAGACCTACTGACTCCTAGGACCTGAGAGTACAGAGATGACATAAGACATGCTATCTATAAGACTAGACAGTCAGTATCTCCACCTGAGATTCACTGCTGCCCCTGATGCAGTTGTTGCTCATTCTTAAATGGATTCCTTCGTTCTTGGCGTCTTCCTAAAAAGTAGAAACCTACGGGAGTGAGACAATTTGAATAATTGTCCCAGCGAGAGTTATAACTCTCCGCCAGAGGCTTTGTTATAGCATATAAGGAATAACAGAAGCAAAGTAACTGAAAATATCAACAACAGGTTTGGTAATAAGTAAAACAACATTTACTTAAGCAATCACTTCATTAAAGCATATGTAGAACATGTATGCTAGATACTTGAACAGACTATTAAAGTCAACAATATAACATCAATCATTGTTTATCGTAGTTCAACCTAAGTAGTTATACTATACGGCTGATTATATTTTTCAAACATTATTATGCCCTGCGGAGATGAGGTATACCGCTCATACTCCAACCGACCATTTATAAAAATCGCGTCGGTACCATACATAGGTCATCAAAAGAGCCGGATTCTTATGACCTCATCTTCCTCAGTCAGTAAGAGGATTTATTTGCAGGACATCTTGTGTCTCTGCTGTAGTAGCTATCCAGGGTATTCTGGAAACTTCGCTATAGAGTTACAGTGGAGTTCTGAACTCTCATCGTCATCGAAAGATTTCTTGTTTATCTCTCATCGATGCGGTATTAGTAATTTCTTCGGGAGATTTGTGGTACATCACCCAGTATGAATATATAGTGAAGGGTTGAAAGATTAAAGTACATCTACATCAATTCCTACACTAGGACGTAAGGATATTCGCGTCCATATACCCCCATATACTCAAAAGTATATGCTCCAGGAGTTCCCTTAGGAAAACCTATTTCACCATCATTTGGTCTCTGACAATGATGGATCTATGGTCAGGGCTCTACATGATATGATTATAATTGATTAGTTAGGTACATTCTAGCATTCTTTTAGCATCAAGCATGTTTCCAAGCATTAATCATTAGAACAACAGCTATAAAAGTAGAATACTAAATGTATTAAGTCTAACTCACATCAATTATCAATTGGATATCATTTCTTAACCATTTCATTACTATGATTCAAGAATAGGGTATTCAAACCCTTAATTCATCATAAGTCATCTTATTAGCATGGCCTTGATGTTACTCATGGCTCTCACAGCCTATCAATCTTATATGATGTCACTTAACTAGGAAACATGGTATATCACTATTCACAAAGCTAATAACATGCTTCCAATGAATATGATAACATAACCTTTACCTGGATATAATCATCCTTTTATAAGAACTTGCATGGTTAATTCAATTGACAACAATAAACATTTCATTTCCAGATCAACAATTTATAAAGCAGAATTAACCTTTCAATTCAGGAATAGTACCTTCATGCTTACACTAAGGCTAGGTTCCCTTATTTACATCAATTAGGGTTATTCACTCCCTTTCTTTATGATTAGGAATAATGATTCCTCATCTCATACTTTAATCATGAAGATTCATGCTTAAAAGCATAAGTAGAGTTAGGGTTTACCCCTCTCAATTAAGGTTATTGAATCCCTTTGTCTTATAAGGCATAAGAATTCTTATATTGTAATTTGTTCACAGGGTTTCATACTTGAAAGCATAACCCAGGACTAGGGTTAACATACCCCATCCTTCATTAGTTAGGGTTTGTATTCTTTTACTTCAACATAGGGTTATAGAACCTCTTAGCTCTCGAGGCATAAAGATTTCTCATATTACAACTTGTAATTAGGGTTTCATACTCAAAGGCATAACCTTGAATTACTCCATTTATCAGATCACCCTAAATTAGGGTTTACTATTCACGTTACATGTTATTACCCTAGAATTAGGGTTTACTATTCACTTCATAGTGAATTGAGCTCATAGCATCATTATATATGAAAATTATCATCACTGATGCCCTCAAATTAGGTTAAGATTCATTAATCATTATAATTAGGATTTCCATGATCTTACCTTGATGGATCATACCCTAATCATGTACATTCTTACATATTGAAAGTATGTTACTTGATTCTCATTCATATTAGGAGCTTTCTCTCTCTTCTTACTACTAGATGATGTTTAAATCACTCTAGGTTAGATTAGGTCAAGTCATCTTTGATTAACATAGATTAAGTCAACCCATTATAATCATTAGGGTTTGCTTGATCAAGGGTTGTTATCTACTTGAACCCTTCAAGGATACCTTGGTAATCTTCTTTAATAATCATAACATGGGTCAATCTACTAATCACTTAACCCCTTAATGTCTTTAGGTATCATTAGGGTTTAGATTAAAGAACTATTGAACCATCTAAGCCTTCAAGGCATTAAGCATAAAATGATTCAGGAACATGGTTATTCAAACCCTCAGATTATCATAACACTTGCTACCAAGTGACATATAAGCATCAAGTCATCTAACAACATGACCTTGATTGAAGCAATGTATATACTTTTCACATATCATTACTCTAAAAGCTTATAATTGTTTTCAAGGAATATGACATCATAACTCTTACCTGGCTATGATCACCTCATAATATCAACCTGTATGACTTATACAAATAAGGACATATATATATAACAATGTCAACACAATACCAAAACTTTTCAATTTCTTTATAGGACACCACGGTCGTGCCACCTTGCACGGTCGTGCAAAGTAAGGCTACCACATCCGTTCTCCCTTGCATGGTCGTGCAAGTTAAGGCTACCACGGCAGTGCTCCCTTACACGGTCGTGCTACATAAGATCATTACATGATTCATATTTATATATATATATATATATATATATGTATTCTAATCTTTTATTATTTTAACTTGATTAGGTCACATCAACCCTTCAATCAGTACATGCTACTATGGTTAACATAGTGTATCAAGCTATTAATCCTATAAACAATTAAGAATTCTCCCTTTAATTGGTTCTAATCACTTAGGTATTATTAGGGTTTCAACCTTCATACCTTCATTGATTATCATTACTAATCATTATTGGATCAATAGAACATTCATCATCTTAATTCCCAAAGATTTAATCACATTGGACCTCCATTACATAAGGTATCCAATTGAATTAGGGTTTCCAATGTTGATTACTTCAATCATTGAATTCATGGAACCAAACATCAATTGGACCTATACTCATACCTCAATTGAGTTTAATAGGTCAACCTTCAACTGATTTGACCCTTAATTAACCCTCAATCGTTCATTAATTAGGGTTTGATTCAATTGAATTAGGGTTTGGAATCGATGATCCTTCAATACTAATCAATGTAAGACTAGTTACTTTGAAACCATAGAACCATCATCCAAATTGGGTATGACCTGACCCAAAACGGTCTTGAGGTCGTTTGGATGACCTCCAAACGGTCTTGAGACCGTTTGCCCATCATATCATCAAAATCCAAGTCAATCAATTAAGGTTTGAATCATTGGATTGATCACCAAATCAACAATTGATTACACTTTAACTTGGTAACATTGGATCATCAATTGCTTAACCATACTCACCCCTAGACCTCCAAACGGTCTTGGGTGACCTCCAAACGGTCTTGAGACCGTTTGGCTCACCCAACCCTTGGATTCTAGTGAAAAATCATTAGGATTTGAGCTATTGAGTTGATCATCAAATCAGCAATTGATTGCTTTGTAATTTGGTACCTTTGGACCGTCAATTGGTCAACTATACTTGACCCCAGACCTCCAAACGGTCTTGGGTGATCCCCAAACGGTCTTGAGACCGTTTGGGCCAATCAACCCCAAACAATCAACTCAATTCAATGAAAATCCAACACTTAGTCGATTAGGGTTAACACCATATCTTTTGTCCTTCAAACACTTACCCATATCCAACCCTAGACCTCCAAAAGGTCTTGGGTGACCTCCAAACGGTATTGAGACCGTTTGGGTGATCCCCAAACGGTCTTGAGACCGTTTGGGCAAGAAAACCCAAAAAGTCATATCAATCAAGTTGAAAGTCAGCACTTAATCCAATTAGGGTTTACATAATTGATTAGCCTTCAACTCACGATTCCTTTAGAGTTAATCCCTAAAATTTGGAGGGTTATTAACCAACATAATTATGAACAGGAATCCCAAAAGGTCAATGCTTGGTCAACGCCCTCAAATGGTCTTGAGACCGTTTGCCCAAAAAGTTCAATTAATCATATTGGAAAATCAGCACTTAATTCAATTCAATTAGCTAATTGTTTAGCCTTTAACTCATGATTCCTTGGGAGTTAACCTATCAAATTTTGTAGGTCATTATAACACATCATTAGGAACAGTAATACCAAACGGTCAACGCTTGGTCAACGCACTCAAACGGTCTTGAGACCGTTTTCCCAAAAGGTTCAAGTTAATCAGACTGAAAATCAGCATTTAATTCAATTCGATTTGCCTAATTGATTGGCCTTCAACCTACGATTTCTTTGGAGTTAACCCCTCAAATTTGTTGGGTCATTAGCCTACATAATTATGAACAGAAATCCCAAACGGTCAACGCTTGGTCAACGCCCTCAAACGGTCTTGGAGACCGTTTTCTCCAACCGACCTTGTGAAACCGTTTGCCCTTCAAACGGTTTTGCAAACCGTTTGCCCCAAACCGTTTGGCCAAAGGGGGGAAAACAAGACCATTTGATAAAGTAACATTGGTAATCATGCCCATCTTCTTCTACCCCCAGATCAAGGTCTGTTCTTCGTGGTTTTAGTTGCAAGAAAGCAAGGAAGAGTGGGAAAGAAGAAGAACTAAGTACTAATTGCATGAACAAAGATATGCATAAAAATGCAAAAGGTTTAGAGTTATAAAACCCGCCTTAGAACCAGCTCTAGAGCTCCAAGCTTCGAAGCTTCAAGCCTTTAATGGTGTCTTGAGCTCCACAGGTCGGCCAAGGGTGTTTCTCCAAGGAAAGGTTGGGAAAAGATGGCTAGAAAGAGGAAACAAGTAAGGAAGACCATAAAACCAACCTTGCACCATGAATTCCTCCATGAATCCGAGCAAGAAGATGACCAAAGCTTACCTAGAACTCCTTATCCGTCCTCCTTTGCTCCAGAGCTCTGTCCTAAGTCGGTCTAAGCAAGGAGATAAGAAGGGAAGTGAAGGAAACGATCCTTGCTAAGTGAGAAAAGGTGTATATATACTTTGGGTGAAATTCCAACATAAGGACAACTTGTTTCTCCATTTCTCATCTAGGTCCTTCCCTTCTTCTAAGCCACGTTTCTCCCTTCCATACTTAAGCAAAACTCATCTTAAACCCAAGGTCTAAAGGTGAAGAAAGCCAACTTTTTACTAAGTTGCACATATAGAAGGGTTATTAGGCTTATAACTTGGTTATTTAGTTACAAGGGTTATCCTTCTTATTTGTTTATTCAAATGAAGCTCCCCCTTTATCATTTTTACTCTAATTGATGCCAAGAGTCATAAAAGATATTCTAAAAGGTATATTTTACATGTTTCTCCCCATGTTTTGGGTAAATTGCACTTTATACCAAAACTCGGGTTTAAAGCACAAGGATGGCTCCACAAGCTACCTTTTGGTGCCCAAGCTTGGAGAATCCATGATACTTCATAAAATTCATTCTTATGATGTATTATCATCAGAGGAACATCTAAACATGTGCAGTTTGCAAGTTAACCCCTTTAATTGGTTAATTTTCACATAAGTCCACTTTTAACAAAACAATATTACAATATTGTTTAAAAGGACAGAAAGGGAAATATATATTCCTCAGGAGTTTTAATTACATTATCAACAGATAGCCACAAGCATTTAATCACATGATTAAGAAAAACACCTGGGGTTAGTTCATAACCCAGGTCAGGGATGTTACAAATTATAAACCCCTAACAAGGATTTCGTCCCCGAAATCCCAGAAAGAAAAGGGAAAGCAGATATTATTTAAGCATTATACCATTATGTCTTCAAGTGACATTTTGTTATTATGGAACATCATAGAGTTTTGTTCAATACAAAGTTTCTCCACTCAAGTTTTTCCATGGAAAGATTCACATGGGACATATACTCTCATGTTCCTTAGTTAAATCAACATTTTCTTAAAATCACAATCATACTCTGTCATCTATTTTGAGACTATATAAGTCCTTTCATACCTTGATTGTGTCATCTCACCTGATAACACCATACTAACTTTCCTTATTACTTACACTAAGTAACTCATTAGTTGTACATTCTCTTATCATAGGGAAAAGTTACTTATCAATCAAGGACTTATTTGATAGATATCTTGGAGAAAGATATGTTTATGAAAAACATAAACCCCTAACAAGTGAGGTTCATAATATTTTACATGTTTAATTTGATTTCATAGTTGACCATTCCAGGTAATCAACATAAATCATTTGATATATTATTACATTCTTATCTTGTTACCTATTACATGTGTTATCAACACATTACATCTTATCTTCCTTTCATCTTGGAACATTACTTGTTACATATATCCTCAACTTGGAACTAAAGTCCAAGATAAATTGATACCTTTTTAGGTATACTTCACATAAACATCTTTATATTATGCACATCAAGTGTCCTAAGACCCACTTGATTGCCATGTCCCTGGAAAGAAAGAGAATAAAGGATCATATTCCTCTTGTTATATCATGTATTTTCAACCATTCATGAAACATCTTATGATTCCATCACATTTTCACATTATGGGGAGGATCTTTATTATTATTCTTACATCTTTACTGGACATGGTTGACCTCCCTTATTCCTATATTTCTTATTTCTTAATACTCATTAGATTGTTTCAGAATGACTGCTTGATCAGAGCAATAAAAAAGATAACAATCTAGGAGTTTCCATATTTACTTTATCATCAGCAATTGTATACCTGGCCAGGGTATATAAATACTAAGATAAGGTAATATGCATTTGTATACTACCATTTTCCTTCTCTTTTCCTATTATCACAAGTATAAGATCTAACATTACTAAATTTTATCCGGACATCTCTTTAATACTTCATCCTTTTTATGGAGGTAAGCATGTAACATGAAACATCTATTTTATACAACATTATAAGTCCTTATAGGATTAATTTAGAAAAGTTCAATCAATTACTTTCTCAGTTTTGTCCAAGATGTCATAAAAAGACATATAAGAATAACATTTATTTCGTCTAACCTGTCATGACTCGAGGATTATTCATTGTCTCAAGCTGATTCTGCCTCAGAGGTTTATTTACCATAACATTTATAGCTGGGCAATTTCTTGCCAAATGTCCAACCTGCCTACATATGTAGCAAATTCTAGGTGCCCAGTATGGTCTGAAGGGTTCTTTACCCTTTCTGGATGACCATTTTCTTGGTGTACTAGGTCCTGGTTGTGTTGGTGACACCAGAAACTTCTTCCTTTTGGAACTACCAGGTCTCTGTTCCTGGGTTTGGATAGGCCTTTTCTCAATTCTTCCTTTATATTTCTCTTCTGGACAATTATTTCTGATATGTCCAGGCTTCCTACACCTATAGCAGGTCCTGGTCTCTGGTTGTATTCTAACCCCTATATTACTGTATACTGATTCATCAGACTGAGGTTGAGCACTGACTTGCTTTAGGTTCAAAGCTTCATAATTTACCATTGCTTCAACCTGTTGTTGTGGTTCACATATTCTGTTGATATCCAAAACATCATCATTAGGAGCTGGTAATCTGGGTTGTATTGCTAGTGCTTGATCCACTAGATACATCATGGTAGCCCTAAATTCCCCAACAATGATTCCTAAGGAAGAATTCCTTATCATGGTTGGGTTATCTAGGGGAATCTTAGGTGATTGTCCCTCTATTGCTTGCTCCTCTGCACCTCTTCTTGGTGCAGTATTGTTGCTCTCCACAGCCAACTCCTCATCCGATCCAGTCATCTTCAAGTTCTTCTCCTCTTATGTGAGCAGAAGTTACCATCAGATTCACTGGAGGACACTTAGAACAGACTCTACTACCTATGTCCTATGTCTCTGTAGACTCAGCGAACCTAGAGCTCCGATACCACTTGAAACGACCGACACCAAACTGACAATCAAATTAAAGAATGCGGAAGCGATTAGCAGCGGAATTATCAAAAATTACTAAAAATTTAAAACTTTTGTAAAGAGATCTTTGAAAGATAAAAACTCTTTCATAAACAACATGATAGGTCATTTACAAACTGATCCATTGATACATCTCTGTAATAAACACATCTCGAGCATTACAACAAAACCCACCTTGTTAACTGTACAAGGTAAGATACAAAATCTCGAGGCATCATGCCAAAATCCTCAGACCTACTGACTCCTAGGACCTGAGAGTACAGAGACGACATAAGACATGCTATCTATAAGACTAGATAGTCAATATCTCCACCTGAGATTCACCGCTGCCCCTGATGCTGTTGTTGCTCATTCTTAAATGGATTCCTTCGTTCTTGGCGTATTCCTAAAAAGTAGAAACCTACGGGAGTGAGACAATTTGAATAATTGTCCCAGCGAGAGTTATAACTCTCCTCCAGAGGCTTTGTTATAGCATATAAGGAATAACAGAAGCAAAGTAACTGAAAATATCAACAGCAGGTTTGGTAATAAGTAAAAAGTATTTCGAATATCTAGAGTTAGTGAATATTTGAATGCATTATCCTCATTTGATACTTTCTGTTCACTATTTTAAACTTTAGCAATAGGTATTATGGAATAAATTTGATATGTATGGTCAAATTAAATGAACATTAAGTGATCTCAAATCTTACTTATGGCTTGTGCACAACACACACCACATGAAAAATATGGTTAAGCTATTTATAATGGGTTTCAAGCTGGTTAAAGAAAACAACATGACATCAAGTGTAATATGGCATCAATTTGAATTTTTTAGTAATCAATTCAGGGTACTATTCTATGGAATGACTTGCAATCTAGTGTTACTGGTGATTATTTATTGTTGAACTATTTTATGCAGATTATCTTGATCGACAACACCCTCAACTTAGTGACCAAGCTTCAGACTGCATAGCTTCTCGCAGAGGCATTTGTCATCAAGCTCCCTAAAAAACACTCCATTTGTATGGGCAAGTCCTGCTTAAGGGTGTTGGCATTATCAAGGGTGTTGCCAAAGGTACGGGAAAGTCCTACTTAATGAACATTTTTCTATTTCCAAGTAACTTACAACTTCATATTTATGTACTACGCTACATCATAGGGATGCACATTTTTGGTTCTATCTGGTTAACACCAATAGATTTCATCTGAAAGTGGATTAAATTATCAGATTATGACATCATTTTTTGTGCTAGTTTGATTGCAACTCTCTAATTCAAAATTCTAATTTGTTTTAGGAATCCAATACTTGAACACCAACAGTGCAAACAGGCCACCACTAGTTCACCAGAACATTGCCGCAGACAACATCTTGATAGATGCCCATCTAAAGCCCCTGATCTCCGGTTCCGGCCTCCACAAGCTCCTTGCCGACAACTGTCTTCTCAACCTTGAAGACCAGCACAACAATGGGTTACATGGCCCCTGAGTATGCCACCACATGCAGGTTCATTAAGTAGGACTTGCCCGTACCTTTGGCAACACCTATATGGTTTTTAGCTTCCTAAGATGTTCTCTCTACTACTATTCCTACTTCTCTTGGATAAGGGTATTCTCTAATGTTTGATTTAACTTGTTACCCAAGTTACAAGATAATCCGAGTATTTGTGATACATAAACTGAGCTTTATCAGTAAAAGAAATGCAAAGCCATGTCTCCTATTTTCAGTATTCACAACAACAGCTATAATATCTCAACTGGTTTTTCTCATCCTAAATTCGTCTAGCATTGTTTCCCTAATGGACATAATGTATCTTTGTGTGATTTTTTCCAAATTCGTGACAGTTAACTATTTTTTCTTAGAGTTTCTTAGTTTGTAGGAATCTTACAGCTGAATATATAATGCAGGACCTTGTTTTGGACACCACCATTTCAACAAGAGGCAACAAGCAAACTGAAGAATGACACAAGCCTTTACCACATAGTTTGAAGAAGCAGCAAAAATGGATGGTGACTCATATAGTATTCCATCTTTGGTGAATCGAGAAGATGATACATTTTCATGACTTCATGTTAAATTTCCAGTCCTTTGCAGGTGAATGATTAATGAAATTGCATTTTCAAATTCTTGGAAGGAAAGGTGAGCAATGAGGAAAATATTAAGACCAGCTAACATGGTAAATAATAGGTAATATGCCAGGTATGTATTCTGCTAGAATCTCCATATATGTTGGCTTCCTTAGTGTTAAGAAGGGGTCTGTGAGCAACTGAGCTTGCTCTCTTTGTGGCTCTCCCTTACATGTACAGAATTTTGTAGATGTCATCTGGCTGCATATTTATATAGTACATTCAAGTAGGTCAGGTTACAGGCATCCCCTGGAGGTTATGTTCTAAGTGTCAATTGCCCAATCTCGAAGTTGAAGTCGTTGCACTACTATAACATCAAGTTACTATAAATTTTTTTGCAGGATGGTAATACATAATCATCTAGGAAGTTTGAACCAGTTCCTAAAGTCATTTCTCCCAACAGGTCAGGTCTGTCCTACATATTTGTTAAATTATTTAATCATCCATCTTCTTTGAGTGTTTTGTTCTGTGTGAATGGAACCACTAGGATACTGGAAAATTACTTAGTTGATGCTACTGATTTAGTCAAGCTTCCTCTATTTTGATTTGAACCGCATGGCGATAATGAAGTCACTGATATCTAGTTTCTTATACATATCTAACGAGTCAAAAATTGTATCTACCTGGTCATCCTCAAAACACGAAACTAGTCACTGACGCACTTTCCACCCTGATCCCTGCTTCGTGTACATCACTCTCCTTCAATCGCTCTGTCTTATGTCCATGTATGACAGATTGAGATTGATAAGCATATCACGATGGGTGGTGTTTTGATCTTTCAAACTATGCACTTCATTTGACAATTCACATATTTAGTATAATAATGTCTCTATGCTTTTCTTTAATTTGAGTTTTCTTTATGTTTGATCTGCAGCTTCTAGCAGTGTCCCCATGCGACTATTCTCGGCTATGATGATCTACTGATTTGAGTATTCAAGTTCACATTTCTTTGATTTACTAGATGTTAGTACCGATGCTAAGTAAATGTGAAATCCTTTAATAGGGATCTGGATGAATTTCATCATCTTGTATTCAAGGAAGTCGTACTGGATTCCTGCTGACACCGCCCAATGATGAATTTCCTCAAACTACTTCTGTGCTATTCTCCACAACATCAGGGCTATAGGTTCATGGACATTAAAAGGAAGCATAGACATGGATGCAAGATTATGCTTTATGTGCCTTCTTAAGAGGTAAACAAGAGCTAACCAACATAGACCAATGATCTCAATCCTGAAAAAATCAGGTTGGTTTTACACATACCTTGCTTTAGTCGATTTGACAAGATGCCTTTCAATGTATCCCAATCGTGCCTGAACTTTTTAGTGGTAGAAATGATCTCCATTATCTGTGTAACATAGATATGTATTCTATTTTTTCTTTCAAATATATATATATATATATATATATATATATATTCATGTTTCTCATGAAGCTTGCCATAAGAAACAAGTGGACCACCTATCTCTTACCTATTATTTGCAGATAAAATCATCACGAGCATCTTGTTTCCAAACCAAATTAGTGGTTCTAGAAATCTCATGTGAGGGTTTAGCATGCACACCAAATTCATCAATTTTCCATGACGCTTGTTGGAATTAGTAGGAACCTCAATCGATAACTAATTTAATATATTCCATGTTTATTGATGCCTTAAGAAGAAACCTTACTATATCCATTAGAATCTATTGTACCTTTTATCTGGTGAGAGATTGCATGGGGTTCACACCAAGAATACAACAAGAAGAAATGATTAGGTTCATAATGGTACACATTTGTGTAGAAGTGAGCAAGTTGGTGTACGATTGATGAGTTTTGTATGTAGAATACATCATTTATTCATTTTATAGTTTATGTATTCTTTGTATTGTACAAATTGTATACTCCGTTTGCCTGATGTTGAATTTGTTGAATCTTGTAGGTGGGCTTACTCTATTTTCTTCAGTGTCTTGGGTCATCAAAACTTCTCAACGTCTTATCCTTTGATTGGGAAGATTGATGAATACATGGGCTTTATATGATCTACCTTTAGATGGCCTAAGATATTTTTTCTCTGGGTTGAAGATGTTTCAGCTCTACTTTTTGATTCAGTGGTAATCTAGTCTAATGATATGAAATCTAACCCTTATCGTACGGATCCCGATCCAAGTGATGACTGCATGATGATTTTGATTTCAAGCTTCTTGAAAAAGTTTTGAGAGCTATCTAGTTTACAATGTGGGGGTGAACCTTCGAGAGTGATGTAAACTTATATTCTCATGAGGGTCATTGTATACATATATCTTCTTTCCATGTTGTAAAATTGGGGTAAGCTTTATGTCCTCCCCATGTGTACTCATGTTTCAATATAAATAAAAGTATGATTATTGACATCACAACCACAACTTGATCTTGATCTCTATTCTTTTTTTTTAAAAAACCCCTCTATTGGCAAGCGGATACATAATGTCTCTCACTACATATGTATGTGTAGTACATGATGGCTTGCACTACACACTAGCTATAATTACAAGTGTAGTAAGTGCTAATTTTTTCTATACATGAACTACATATACAAATTGTAACCAATGTCATCTCTCCCTACATATCATAGCTACAAATTGAATTGTAGCCATATATTTAGCTACAATGGAAACTACATTTTTATGTGTAAGGACATTTTTACCTAAAATTAGGGTTACATATGAATTTGTAGCCAAATGAATAACTAACTACAACTTTGAAAAATGTAGTCTAAACAATTAGCTACACGAGTATTAGCTTCATATTCTAAATGTAAGGATAAATGTAGCCAAAGCTTTTAGCTACAAATTTTGGGGTTTTTGCTACAAAATTTTTTTGTAGTTAAAGACCATATTTTTTGTAGTGTGGCAAAAGATCCACTTGAATGTTGTGTCCAGAAAAAGAAAGAATGCAAGAAGGGCACACTTCCCACAACTCGACGGAATCAACCAAAGGAGTTTCTAGTAGCAGACTATCAGATCTAAGACTAACAGGTAGATATCAACTACAAATCACCTCTCTGGTGATAAAATGGTGTGTGTCACACCCAGATCTACTAACACAGATACGAAATAAGAATCAGACAAATCAGAATGAAATAATTCCATCTGATCTGTCACGACTCATGGATTGACCACTGCTTCCGGCTGGGTCATGGCATAGAACCAAGTTGTTTCCTACTGCCGTCCACATCCTCTGCTTGCCTATCCTATGGATCCTGCATGGGACGCCTGACCACGTTCTCTGCCACTACCAGTATCAAACTGTCATTGTTGTGATCCTTGTTGATTCTGCCTTGGTTGTTGAGTCACCTCCTCAACCTTCATAGGGCAATTCCATCTAATATGCCATGTATGTCCACATTGATGACACACTTAGCTATCACTCTATAGTCTAAACAACCCTATAACTGAGACTGATTATGAACTACGAGCTCCTGTCGGTGGAAAACTGTGACCTCTACCCCTACTCAGGGTCCACTGTGACAATGCATATGATCTGGGTTCAATGAAGGTTGACCTTGGTTGCGACGGTGGTGGGAAAAACATTGGCTTCTTAAAGTCTCCAGATGATTGCCCTTAAAACTGCATAGGTCAGTTCTTAGAATTAGCTTCACGCTTATCTATTGTAGACCTCTCAATCCTCCTGACAGATTCCACAAAGGTGGAAAACCTTTCCCTGTTCTCCTAGGCTGATGTTGTAGTAATCAACTCCATACTCAGACCCTTCTCAAATTTCCAGATCATTTCCTTATTCGTTGCTGCCATTTGTGGGTAGAACCTCAGAAGTTCCATAAACTTTGATTCATACTCAGAAGTTCGATAAACCTCAGAAGTCATAGCTCCCTGATGAATCTTCTCGAACTGAGAGATTTTCTCATCTAGATAGGTCTCTAGAAAATATCAGCTAACAAATTCCCTCTGAAACTCCTCCCATCCTATCACAACTCCTGGCCTTTTCTCCTCTTCTATGGCCCACCAGTGTCCAGCACTACCCTTCAACAACTTAACTTTGTCTTCTTCAGTGATTTTTAGGATTTTGAACGCCATTCAGCTCAGTCAACCACATGTCAGCGTATGCTGGATCAGAAGTACCTGCATATTCAATTACCCCAACACGTCTAAGACGTTCAAATGTCTTCCCGACACCTTGGGACTCCACATTAGAGGTGGATGCCCTAGCTTGAGGTGTTGGCGCTCTGTCAGTGATATGTGTAATTGTGGCCATCATATGTCTAAACATAGACTGAAACTCAAGATTGGTCATCATTGTCAGGTCTAGATGAGGCATTACGGGCTACTCTGGCCCTTCTTCTGGAACTCTCTCATCGCGTGTCTGCCTCCTAGAACCTCCTCTTAGTGCAACATAGCTACTCTCAACGTGTTCTTCATGTACTCCATACATATCTGCATTAGCATAAACTATGATCAGATATGTTGGATACATAAGAGCAGACTCAAATCTAAGTCCTATGTCCCTGTAGACTCAGTAAACCTAGAGCTCTGATACCAACTTAATTGTGACACCTTGTCACGCTAAACGAGATTACTCAAAACACAAAATACAATCAACTACTAATTAATCACATAATAAAAAATATAGAGTAATTAAAACTAATTCCAACAATGTAAATGAACTCTAGAACATTTACATAAAGGTCCATCATTCCATTCTATATACTGTAACAAATATTCACATATGGGTCTAAAGACCTCAGTCACATCCTGCATATGAAATATAGTTCACATGTACATGTCATATATTTACAAACATTGGCATACTACCAAAATCTTGTGTCGATACGAGTATATCATAAAAAAGGCACATCCCATACCCGGACCTGAAAGTACAAGGATGACACTAGGACTATACTAATAACATCTACAACTAACCAACCTTATGAATCTATTGATCACCATGTTGGTTCTCTTCCACAGTGCGACCTCGACCTCGTTGCCCGCGACCACCTAAAAAAATGTGGTGACCCACAGGTGAGACCCAATCCCAACGAGAGATATAACTCTCTCCAACATATATTGATTATAACATATTGATTGACAACAAATGAACTGAGCAGATATAATAATGAATAAGCAATTTAAGCAGATTGAATAGGTTAAGCATACTAAGCCATTAAGAAAATTAACTTGATAAGAAGTATAATTACTCAAAGGTCATATGATATCATCTTGTAAACACTGAGTAGTATAAAGACAAGTTAAAGACTAATCAAATAATGTGAGATGTATTTGACCATAACCAGTATACTATATGGCTTATATCACTCCTTTTATTACATTGTCCTGAGGTATTTGAGAAATACCACTCAAGTCCCAAATGACCACTACTAAGTCAAAATCAGTGCCATACAAGATGTAGGAAGAGCCAGACTCCTAAGATCTTCTCCTCCCCCGGTCAGTACGGGTCTTCCACAATGACACATAAGGTCAAGCTGCTAAGAACCTAGTCTGTCCTTGGTACAGGTCACGACACTAGTGAAAGGAGGTGGGTACGCATACCCTACCATATGAGGTACAACCAAAGTTGTCCTCCAATCTCATCATATATATATATATATATATATATATATATATATATATATATATATATAAATATATATATATAATCACCGAGACACGACGACAACCATTCTCAAACTGAGGGCTAGGTATGACCACTGTCATCCTCCCTAACACTTAAATTCAGGATGACAAGCACCCCACATACTCATCAATATGCGCTCTAAGTATCCCTTAGGAATACTCGTTTCATTATCTGGCAATTTCTAACACTCAGATAGATCTATGGCACAAGGCACTACATGATTAGATATTAACTTAATTAGTTATGCCAATTGGGTGAATTAATGCTAAATCATACAAATGGACATTCAAACCCTAATTATTTTCTAACA
The DNA here is from genome assembly GCA_963693085.1 of Alisma plantago-aquatica. Lineage (NCBI taxonomy): Eukaryota > Viridiplantae > Streptophyta > Magnoliopsida > Alismatales > Alismataceae > Alisma > Alisma plantago-aquatica. Next base: position 177,632,292 of record OY856410.1, read on the forward strand.
AGAGTATATGGATAAAAAATTCAAAAGATATAAAACATTTGAGATATAAATCTTAATCACATTACCACATGGTACCATTCATTGCAAATTAATGTACCACACTTATCATCATACTTTTACAAGATACCAATATCTTATCACAAGTTCCAGGGTTTTAACCCTTATTGGAACATGAAGAGGATTTCACCTCAATCATGGCTTCAAACATGCCCAAAGGTCGTTAAGACTATCATATTATTCATAGTAAGGTTATCATCATCATTCCATGCCTTAAACAAGGCTCAAAAGATCATTAGCACATATATGTCCATAGATATTAACATGGCAAGGCACTATGATATTCAAATAGGACTACAATGTGGTTTCAACACAAGAAGAGTGTAATTCATTATCACATTAATCATTCAAGAGGTATGATTATAACCAATAAACATAATATAATTACATTAAGGTTAGGTATTACAAGCTAGATCACATGGGAGTTATGCATCCACTTATTATAGTGATTTATCAAATATAACTATATAATGGCAAAGGTAAGACTACAAATTAATGGTATTGAACCATCAAAATATCATCACTAGGACCCACAAATAATACCATGTGATTTATTATAATCCATTGGATGTTGAAGCATCCAATATTATTCATTGGATCTGGTTCATTGCTCATGGTTATCAATTGAAGTATAGGTCTAACCATTAGATCAATTGAACCAAGGAACCATTAGTTTAAGGTTTAGTCAAATCTACAATTACATTCTTAACTCATCATATATTATGATGACCTGGTCCACCATTAATTGTGATCATTAGGTCACCATTGGTTTTTATATCAATAATACATTCAGTTAATACCATCAAATATTAAGCTAATGTCATCATCGATTGATAACATCATTAGAATACTTAGTAGATGATAATTAAACGTCTAATTGAGCCAAAACCTGATCTAAGGGGGTGACCATAGGTTGTAACCATAAATTTGACACCCTTGATCATGAACATCAGTTGCCAAAATAGCAATACCATTGTTTATTGAATGGTATGACCATCGATTGTGTGATAGGGAAGGAAATAGCTTGAAAACCCTAATTTGAACCATCAATAATTTTGTGTTTAACACCATAGGTTGTTGCTATCAGCCTGTCCCAGATCATGTTACACCTTATAAAGGTCGTACACATGTTTAAAAGTTCATATATAACAGGAAAAAATAGGGAACACCGTTAAAATTCATAATTCTAAACAAGCATGGTTTCTTTATGCTTAGATCATCACATAAAAGCATAAACTTGAACTAACAAGCTTCTAGTAAGCAATATAAGTGAAGAATTTATGTAACTCGCCTCTATAAAGCAGGTCATATCCCAATCAGAAAGAATCTCGAGCAAATAGGGCAAGAAAACCTTGGATTCAGATCTGAACTTGGCCAAATATGTGCTTCTCTCCACAAAGAAGCAAAATCCTAGAAAAAGAAACAAGAAGGATAGATTTTTGAGTTCTGGAGCCACTTTCACCATTGAACAACAAGGTTCCGACCTGGAGGAATGTCTAAGGAAGGAGAAGATCAATAGAAATGGAGAAGGAAGGAAGAAAAAAACTTTCCTTGGTTGAAATCCCTAGAAGATGACCTTGGAAACCCTAGGTAGGGCTAGATGGAGCTCTAGGACACCTTCTTCTCCAAAAGAGATTGTCTTCTACCTTAGAGCACTTGGTACTACAGAAAAATAGAGTGGAGTCATTATTCCATGTTAGAGGAAATAGAAAGCAAGCATAGTTTCATACTTGGGCAAGGAAGAGGTAAATATAGCCCATGGATAAGGATGGAAGCAAGCATGAGGTGTAAAAGTAGCTTCCCCATGTGTCTATGGCCTTAAACTATTAATAATATATAATAACACACATAAGAAGATCCCCCTCCATCCATATAGACCTTCTTATATTTCCTTTGTCGAATTTCCAAGTCAATCAACTAATTTATTAGTTGATAGCTACTAAAGGTAGCTCATCCGTGAAGGAGTAAATCCTAAAATATCCTTAGAAAAAACGCCTTCAAACCAAGGATTAAATAGGTTCCCCATGGATAAAAAAGCTTAATAATGATGAGAGAATATACAAGGAACATAATGAAAGTGATAAATTGCAAATAAACCTCTCAATTGGGTAAATTGCAGAAAAGTCCAAAATGTGCATAAAATTGCATAACTTGCTCAAACAGTGTCCAGATTGGACCAAATTTGAAACTTAAGCTTGTATTATGATTTAAAACCATAAAAAAATTTAGATTAGGGTTATAATCATTCAATTATGGTAATTAAGCTTATTCAACTCATTAACCAAGTTCATGGATCTTACACTTAAGCTCAAGTGTGAAGCGCAAATCATTCTCGTAATGTATGACAATTTCTTTTGAAACATTGTTTTAGTCAGTCTTGGTGTAATAAAATGGAAAAATTTATCACATGTTGAATGGCATATTCAGAATTTTCACAAACATATAACTCACTGTTAACATGTTACTAGAACTACTCAGTCAAATATGATCAAAGGAACTCCAGAGTTAGATGGGAGTGAATGTGGGAATATGGGTAAAGGAATCACAAAACTATATGTCTAAGAAGATCACCTCCAGATTCAATAATTCTATTACCCAATTACGTTATACTATTTGTAAAATGCCAATTGGAAAACCTTGTCAATAGTGCTATATTAACTAAAACATATACCTTATAAACTTATTAATTGGCTAACTTAAGATCAAGTGTGAAGTGAAAATCATTATCGTAATGTATGACAACTTATTTTGAGCCATTTACTTGGTCGGTATTGGCGTAATCAAATGGAAAAAATTATCACATGTTGAGCGGCATATTCAGAATTTTCACAAACATATAACTCATTGTTAACATGTTACCATAACTACTTAGTCAAATATAATCGAAGGAACTCCAGAGTTACATGGGAGTGAATGTGGGAATATGGATAAAGGAATCACACAACTATAAGTCTAAGAAGATCACATCTAGACTCAACAACGTTGGAACTATTCAACAAATTTCATTAACGAGAAATACTTATACATTTGATGAGACCACTCTATCATGTAGATATCAGAATAAGTAAAGGAATGATGGGATATATGTACAATGTACCTAGTTTATGATTTATTATGTTCTATGTTATAATCCTTTCAAATTCTAGTACCCAATTATGTTATACAGTTTAAGTACATTCAGAAAATCCAATTATGAAACCTTGTTAAAAGAGTGCTTACGACTAAAACCTATACCTTATATACTTATTAATTTGCTAACTTAAGCTCAAGTGTTAAGCGCTAACCATTCTTTTAATATATGACGACTTCTTTTGAGCCATTGGATGAGATTAGACCATCTATAGGTTGTCACCTACCTCAAGTGGGTCATTGTATTATACGCTCACATGACTAGTTTGTGATATCTTTCTATATCTTTGTTCAAATTGAAGTTCATCCATTTTAAACTTTTTTAAGCATATGCCATTCATGCATTCTTATCAGAAACAATAGTGACACGCGCAAAAATTGTTGGTGGAATACAATCAACTCGGTCAAACACAAATTTTCCTTGGATTCTTTCTATTCGAGCCAAATTTAAGCCTCCATCACATGGACAGCTAATCCGAACTTGGCTGAGATTCATTGAATTCGTCTTGAGTGCATCCGAATCTTTCCTGAGTTCAAGCAAGCGTAATGGAACTCATCTCACCCAGATTACCTTGACTCTGCTTGAGTTTGAGATATATCTAGTCCAAGTTCAAGGCTTGCATCAAGCAACAAGAAAATGACTTCCTCAAATCAACACAGGGAACTCGTGTAGTTGTTGAATTTTACCCGAGCTCAATCCGCTACCAACATAGTTCAACTCCAACTTAGCCAATGTAAGAGAAATTTAGTCAAGTTCAAAAGACGTACATACAAAACACATTTATAGATTTTGAACTCAGATATGCATGTATGCTTAACCCATTTCAAATCTAGATACACATTCAACATGCAAAACACTTATTTCACAAGTAAGCAACATAATCAAGGTTTAGTTCTTTTTCTTTTGTGTAACCATTTATATCCAACTCTTCCTCACCCTTGGAAACTAGGAATTGATCCTTAGTTCTTCTCAACGAACTTTATAATAGTCTCTTGGCCTTTACCCTGATCTGACGGGTATCAGCTTGTCCTACTCAAAATTTATGAGACCTTTTGAGATGCGTGCACAAAAATTAGACATGATAGGTATAATTACATAGGCATATGGAATCTTACTCATGGATTCACTCTCTTCCAAAGATATAAGATATTGATATTTAGAGATACTTGTTCTATGAGACATTATTAAGTTTGGTCCCTTATCTATTGCGTGTTAAACCTTTTAGGACTCTATCAATTTATGTACTTTTACTTAGATCATGAAGCCTTCTAGATCTATCTCTATAAATCTTAATTTTTAGAAGATAGCATGATTCACCTAAATCATTTATAAAGAAGGTATACCCTAACCATGTTTAATTTCACTATTTTTGGAGAATGAATGTCATTCCCCTTAATATTATGATATCTACATACAGTATGAGGAATACAACTATGCCCCAACTGAACTTCTTATAAGCTCAAGGTTCATCTTCAATTTTGATAACGTCAAACTCTTTGACTATCCCATAAAAATAGAGATGCTAGCCTCTTGCTATTTTCTTCAATCCATATATTGATCTTTGTAGCTTACATGCTTTCTCATGGTCATATAGAGCAATAAAACCTTTACGTTGCATCAAGTACACATTCTCTAGAATATTCTAATTAACTAATGTAATTTTAACATCTATTTACCATATTGTCTAGTCATGGTAAGCTACAATGTCACGCACAATCTTGACAAATGTAATCATGGCTATAGGCAAAAAAGTTTCATCATAGTCAACACCTTGAGCTTGTTTGAAATCTTTTACAATAAGACATCCTTTATAGGTTTAAACAAAATCATCCATGACGACCATCTTCTTGAAGACACATTTGCACCCTATGGGTTTTACCCCTTTAGATTTATCGACCAAGGTCTAAGGTCCATACCTCGGTCATATACACAGAGTCTGACTCATATATCATAACTTCAAGCCATTTCTCATAATCATTCCCCTTAAAATATGATTTCTAGGTTGTTGGCTCATCATCATCCCTATACAACACATCATATTGTTGAGTCACAAGAGTAAGTTAAGTATTTTTGACTCTAAGTGTGTCCTACTAGACCTTCAAGGTCCACATAATGCATGCGGAATTTGAGATTCCACAACATCTTGTGGTTCTTCTTTTTTCTTCATGTTCTTCCATAGATTCAATGTTATCTTGTTGGTTTTGAAATTATTCAAGTTCTATTTTCCTCCCATTGGTTCTTTAGGAAATAAATTCCTCATTAAGGAGTACATTAGTTTTGGAAATAAACACCTTGTTGCCAACTGGATTATATAAATTATACATGATGAAATGCTGCCAAAACTTATTGAAATCGAACATGCATTATAAACTTACTAGTGAGATGAAGTGCTCAAGAATGGGATAGGTGGTAGTCATTCATCAATGTGAATACTAATAGATGATTAGATCTCAATTCAAACATATTTTATTCTAAAATTGACTTATTAGCTAACACTTGATGAGCTAATCATCTCCCATATGATAATAGAGTGGATCGATCATGGATGTCTAATCCAAATTGTTGCACTCTGGAATTTATTAATTGTCTTTATTAATTAGTAAGATCTGGAGAGGAACATAGAAAATGATATAGAGATAGGTTCTCTTGCCCTTATAGGAATTGTAGTAACAAATGGCACTATTGACATAGTCAGAAGTCATGTCATTTGTAATGGGATTATACAGGGCTATGCAAAATGGTACTGGCATGGAGAGATTCCTAGTATGAGATTAGCAGATGTTGGTAGTGGTAGTTGTGTTGAAGAATAAATTGTTGATGATGTTGATGTGAACGAACCAATTCTAACAAATATGATTGATGCAATGTTAGATAGTTGTGAGGCAAATGTTACAAATCCACCTTTCTTATTTAGAAACATTATGCATGATGTTGAGAATAGCAATATAATTAGGTTTTACCAAGTTTGTGAAGTTGGGCATTGTGTTGAGATTATACACTCTGAAGGCTAATAATAGATGGAACGACAAAAGCTTCACTTCTTCATTGTCTTTGTTGAAAGAAATTCTCAATGGAGGAAACAAGCTTTCAATATCAATATACCAAAACAAAAAGATATTGTTCCCAATGGGAGTAGAGACTAAGAAGATATATGCATGCCCGAATGAGTGTGTGTTGTTTTAAAAGGACTATATTGATCCAAAAGAATGTCTAAAATGTGGGGCGTCTAGGTACGAAAGGACGACATCGGGTAAGACCAAAACTGAGTCTCCTACCAAGGTGATATGGTATCTACATATAATATCATGGTTTCAACACTTGTTTGCTAATATCATAGTTGCATAAAATTTATCTTGGCATGCAAAGGTAAAGAAAAATAATGATGGTATTATTCAACATGAATCTGGTTCTTTGCAATATAAGAAGATTGATTTATTGTACCCTGAATTTGGTGAAGAAGTCAAGAATTTAAGACTTAAACTTTATATCGACGGGATGAATTTATATGGACATTAAGAAGCCAACATAGTACTTCTCTTGCCATGATTGTTATGTACAATCTTCCTTTGTGGTTGTGTATGAAGAACAAGTATGACATGCTATCCTTGTTGATATCAAGCCCTAAACAACCTGGAAATAATATTGATATTTACCTTGAACCTCTGATTGATGACCTAAAGAAACTCTGGGGTGAAGTTGTGTTATTTTGTCAGTTTGATAGTTACCTCATCAGTTTTCTAGGAAAAATCGACGAGGTAAACCCAAGGGAAACCACATTTTCATCGGACGATGCATATTATTTCACCGGTTGGTTGTAATGTGGAACCTACAAGATGTAAATAACTGATAATGTACGTTCTGAGTTATAGCATCGCCCTCTTAGCCGTCAGTTTAAACCAATGAAATATGCCAAAAATAACTGACAACATAGGGCATATATGTACTAGTGTCAACACAGTTTAATAAATTCATTTGAAATATTTGGACTAACAATGCTTTAGAAAATGTTCTAAATAAGGTATCTTCTTTTTGGTCTAGAACTAGAACCATCCATCAATGTTCCTGTGCTCATGCCGCACAACAAAATATGGTGATAGAATGTAAAAATCAGTATTCACTTGATATATCTCATGCTCTTATGTTTTAGGATAAATCGCCTAAGCCTTATTGGTCTGAGACTGTTCTCACAACCTACTCCCTTATCAATCGACAACCTATTAGCTTTTTGGATATGCCACACTCATATTTCATATTTAGATGATGCAAATATTTCCCAAATTATATTACTAACATGTGTATTAAGTATTTCAGGTGATCAAGGAACTAATTCAAAGACCCAACTACAAATATATATTTGGATACTTGCATATCAAGTTGTACCAAGAATTTGTGTATTCTTGCACTTTTTGTACAACTTGATAGATATGATGTAAGGACAAGTGATGATCTTATGAAACCTACGCAAAATCCTATCATGCCTCACATAAAGACCTTAGGACTGATAGCTTTCAAACAAGTCTTCTATAGGACCTAACATACTTTACATATTCTTGAGCAGAGTCCTTCTCGGTCAAAATATATGTCGACGGGAAACACCTTTGATAAAAAAATTTCTTAACCAACAGAGATATGTTGGACAACTTTTATTTTTTTATCAAGATATATCCGTTTGAGACTTTTTGTACTCAGAGCATTTTCGATCGAAGTAAATTTTGACTGAGATAGTGCCCGGTCGAAATAAATCTCAACCGAGGAGCATTTTGGACTGAAAATTAATTAGCAATCAAACTAGTTGTTGCACCTTAATTAATTTTATCCAAGTAGCTAGTTGACCATCCAGAACACTCTAGATACTTCATAATATGTCCTACACACTTGTAAACCATTCCTATAAATAGTAGTGATCTTAGGACACTTGGACACATCCATTGAGAAACAATTGCATATACATTTATATACTCTTGAGCCTACTAGCTATCTTTCTCAAAGTGCTTAGTCCCTATACTTCATATTGCCAACAATCTAAACTAAGCTCTAGCACCAGCTTGAATGTCCTCTCCACCAAATACAACTTTGTCATAAACTTTGTAGAAAAAGATCATGAACACTTGTCCATATTGCTAATTTGTACATCTTATGAAAAGAGCATTGTAATCTCCTTATTCCTCTGTTGTTCTTGTACAATGGTGTGTTTTTGCTTCTCACTACTTCAAGAAAGAAGGTTGTGGTGAAGCACTCTTGGTTCTACTTCAAGGTTGAAGGCTGCAACCAAGGTGGTGGAGTTGGATTGTGATACTCTCCAAGTGGGTTACCTTCTGCGACCTGTCAAAGAAGGTGATAGTTCTACTTGAGCTGAAATGGAGGATTAGTCTTGCACCACAAAAGATATCAGTAAATTTTATGTATTGCGTATCAATATATAAAAGGAATAAAATACATGTTTTGCAAATCCTGGTTGGTGATAACCCGATAGTTGATTGACGTCTTAGACGAAACCACTCTAAATCTCGTTGTCCTTTTGTTGTTTCCTCTTTTAATTTATATTTCCACTACACTTTAATTTGAGTAATTTAATTTGATTAAAATTATCATAAAGCTCTATTCACCCCCTCTATATCTTTTCATTTGGTATCAGAGCGGGTCTTCAAGGATCCCTTATAGGTCTTGAAGAATGGGGAAAGGTATACTTGGCAACCTCAACATGGAAGACACATATGTGAACAAACCATCATTATTCGACGGGTAAAACCACACTTACTGGAAGAGGAGGATGTAATTCTATTTTCAAGGATTAAGTTTTGATCTATGATAGATGATTGCAAGATCCTACAAATTTCCAACTACTGAACTAGAGCAATGGGATGCAGAAATGGTAAAATAAGAGACATTAAATGCAAAGGTTATGAGAATATTTTATTGTTCTTTATACCCAAGTGAATTCAATTGTATATCTGTTTGTGATACTGCTTGTGAAATATGGAACAAACTCTCAATAACTCATGAGGGTACTACACAAGTGAAGAAAATTAAGATTGGCATGTTAAAACATAAATTTGAATCATTTCGTATGCAATCTAATGAAAGTATTATAGAGATATATGCTAGATTTTCTAACATTATAAACAACCTAAGCACCTTGGTAAAGAATATAAGTGAAGAAGATCAAGTATATAAGATACTTAGATCACTACCTATAAAAAAACCAAGGTCACTGCTATTAAAGAAGCCAATGATCTTACAACACTTAAGATGGAGCAACTCATCAAAAAACTGGAGACAAATGAAGTCACTCTAGAAGAAGAAGAAAAGATTGAGGCTGAACAACAAAAAATAAGAAGGGAAAATGTTGCTTTCAAAGCCATCACTAGAATGTAATCAAGGAAAGTCATTCAAGAAAGCAGTGACACAAGTGCTGATGATAACAAAAGCATCTTGATTGTAGATGGTAAGAAATATAAGAGAGCTCATTCTAATAAGACTCATAGTGCTATGTCCTCTTCTTCTAGGTGCTTTGAATGTAGAAAGAAGGGTCACTTAAAAAAAGTGCCCAAATCTTAAGAATAATAAGTCCTCATCTAAAAAGAAAGACAAGGGAGAAAAATCCTGCAAAGCTACTTGGGATCAATCAAGGGATGATAATGAAAGTAGTGAAGAGGAGGAGATAGAATGTTTCATGGCAAAAGAAGATGAAGAAACTGATGAGGTAGATATTTTTGAATTATCAAAGGAAGAGTTAGTTAATAGTCTTGAATAAACTCATGCTAAATATATTGACTGTAAGAAACAAAAGAATAAATTTGCCAAAATTATTGATGAACTCTATGTTAACCTGGACAATATTAGCTCTAAAAATGACAATTTAAAATCTTCAAATAGTGCATTAAAAATTCTATCAAGATTTATAAGACATAGATGCTTTCTCTTGAAAATAACAATAGTCTTATTTCTCAAGAAAAGGTTGATATACTTGCTAAACTACATGATTATCAAACTCAACCTATTTTAGGCAATCATTTCGATTATGATGCTTTGATAAAAGAAAGAAATACTTTACTTTAAAATGTTTCTCAAGTTAACTTAGATGTAACTAAAAAGATTGCTGAAAATGTTGAGTTGCAAAAACATGTTTCTAGATTAATGCAAGGGAACAAAAGTATTGACAACATCTTAGATAATACTTCCAAACAAATACGAAGAAGTGGTTTAAGATATGTTCCAAAGAATCAATCCTCACATATGTCTAGAATAAAAAAGACATATCATACCAAGAATAAAACTGTATATGTGCCTAAAAATGATGTCATAGAAAAGAGAAATGAAATATCTTGTATCTCATGTCATTATTGTCAATGTTTTGGTCATCACTAATTTCATGTAATTATCGAAAGAAAGGATCCCTTGACATGGTTTGGGTCCCTAAAAACCCCAACTTAGAATTAAAAAAGGACTGTGTTGAGATTTGACCTATTCTTAATTTGATAAAATTATTTGTGCATTATCTCAACCTTACTTGGAGGCTAACTTGCTTATCTTTTACATAATTTCATTTGCTTATTTTTACTTAAAACAAATTCTAGACTGTGTATGAAAAGAAAAGTTGCTTTATTCCTTAAGAAAACTTGGACTTAAATTTCAATGCGTGAATTAAATCTTGATAGCATATATTGATTTCTACATCTAACATGAATGTTTTATCATAAAGTTTGGGATCTCAAATGGCTATCTTTTAGTTAATCTTTTTCTTTGAGCTCTTTTTACTTGGTATGGGATTAAAGGGGAGCTCAAAATCCTTTCCTATAACTTTCATATCTTTTCTACTCTGAATTTGTTTCTTTATATCAATATGGACTTAACATACCTTATATTTGGTCTAGAGATACTTTTATTGCTCTCATTTTTGCTCTTAATGGATTTTCTATATCAAAATGGGCTTAATATCCCTTATATTTGGTATGGAGATACTTTTATTGACCTCATATATGATTAATGGATTCTCTAATCATTTATGAGCTTAACATCTCTTGAAAATGGTTGAGAGATCAATTTTAGTTTATCTTTTGATTTTCATGGCATCTCTACATCACGACAGACTTAACATTCCTGACCATCGATTTAGAGTATCTTTTTTACAGTTGCACTTTATTGGACCCTTTGTCATGAAGGACTTAACATTCTTTTCATTGGCAATTAGACAACCTTTTAATGTTCCTGGATCATATGGCTTTTTGACTATGACTTAATGTCTATCTTTTTTGGATTTCCCATCTATTAGTATTCTTTTTAAATTAATACATCGAGTATAAGTTTTTCCCTCTCCAAATGACTATCTTGTTGAGGGTAAGTGTCTCCTTGATGGGGAACATTGGTAAGTAGTGACCCTTTTTTACTTAAACAAAAGGGGGAGAATAACTCATGAGATAAATCGACCGTTAATAAAGCAATTCAAAGGTATAAAATTTTAAATTTGCTACTTTCAATCTATCTTATGGGAATATTTGTCATCATAAAAGGGGGGGGATTGTTGGCATTTTAGATATGACTCATTCATATTTTATATTTCGATGATGAAAATATTTCTCAAATTATATTACTAACATATGTATTAAGTATTTCAAAACTAAGTCAAAGATCCAACTATAAATATATATTTGGATACTTCCCAATCAAGTTGTGCCAAATATTTATGTATTCTTGTGCTTTTTGTACAACTTGATAAACATGATGTAAGGACAACTAATGATCATTCAAAACCTACCCAAAACCCTATATTACCTCACATAAAGACCTTAGGGTTGATAGGTTTCATATAAGTCTTTTATAGAACCTCATATACTTTGCATATTCCTGAACAACGTCCTTCTCAGTCGAAATATATGTCGATTGAAAACACCTTTCGTAGAAATTTTTGTCGACCGATAGAGAGTCGATGGGACATTTTTTATTTTTGTTGTACCAAGATATAGTTGTGGGAGACTTTTTGTACTCAGAACAATGAGACAATGCCTAATTGAAATAAATCTCGACTAAGGAGTGTTTTAGAATGAAAATTAATTAGTGGTCAAACTAGATGTTGCACCTTAATTAAATTCATCCAAACGACTAGTTGATGATCCAGAACACTCTAGACACTCCCTAAGATGTCCTAGCCACATGTAAACCATTCCTACAAATATTAATGGTCTTAGTATACTTAGACACATCCATTGAGAAACAATTTCATATACATTTACATACACTTGAGAAAACTAGTTATCTTTCTCAAAGAGCTTAGTCCCTATACTTCACATTGACATCAATCTAGACTAAGCCCTAGCATCAACTTGAGTGTCATCTCCACCCAGTATAACTTTGCCATAAACTTTGTGGAAGAAGATCATCATCACTTGTCCATTGTAACGATCTCACTTTTCATCAACCCACAATTAAGGAAGGACAAAAATATGAGAGAAATTACCTATAGATTTTACCCAAGGATCCAGATTTTCATCAAACAATATAAAATAGCAGATAATTTCATTAATTCACAATCATTGTTTACTAAAATCTTACATGAACTTTCTATCCTTAAAACTATACATTTGAGAAGATATAACTAGCAAATCCTCCTTTTAAATCTTTAATGCCTTCATGTGATTTCCAGCTTTATCTTCATGTCCTTTATCATGTATATTTTTTTAGTAAAGTTCATGCATTAATAAGAAAAAGGACAGCTTACAAACTTACTACAACTGTAAGTGCAGAGATAACCTACAGTTGGGTATAAACCAACCCAACCTAAAGAAAGTGGTAAAAACAAGCAGATGGGAAAAGATAAGATGAATCTGTGGGGGAGGCACCCCATAAACAACACCTCAACATCAGGAAATAAAAGCTAAAAAAGGTGAAATAGCATCAGGTGCATCTCCATCAGAAGTATGATCCATCTTCAAGGATTTCCTTCAAGGTATAGATACCTCCATCACCATTATCTGCAAAGAAGTTCTCTGAGTAATCTTCATCTTGGTTCACCCTGGTGGAAGTTGTGGCCTGTCCTGCATGAAGTGAGAGTAGCTAGGTCCATAAAATGTTTGAAGAAACATTTTGTATGTGTTTGTTGGAGTTATTATATTTTCTCTTATTTCTTTCCAGCCAAACGTTCCAAAGGATATTGATGAGGATATCTTCTGTTTTAAGAGGTTTTACACTAGTTGGTTCTGTTAAAAGATTATGGATTTTGGAGTAATCTGCATAGAAGTTTTTGAAGACAGTTGTTGTAAACTTATAGTGAATAAAGATACGTTCAGTAGTGTATGCATCTTTTTTGCAAAGGTAACATCTAGTAGGTCCTAAGAAACCTCTACGAGTGATGTTATGATCGGTGAGAAGTTTGTTATTTAAGGCCATCCAGAACAATATTTTATGTTTCTTTGGCCATTTGGTCTTCCAAATATGAGTTTGGTTTGATAAGAGACCTCTATAAGACAGAAAGGTGTAGGCTGCTTTTGGTGTATAATCAGAACCCCACCTCTAGGAGATTTTGTTGCTGGTGTTGTTCTCTAGTTTCGTATATGATGTCTCTCAAGTTGTTGTTATTTATGAAGGTAAGGAGGTATCTCTTGAGCACATTTGTTCTATTACTAGTGAGAAGCTTGAGGGCTTTTGCTACGTTCATGGATGTCATATTTCTGGGAATGGGAGTGTGTGGGTGAAGGTTCTTGATGGAGTTGTGATGATACCAAGGGTCTTCCCATAAGTTAATCTTGAAATGGCTATGTGGAGGGGTAGATATTAGGTTTCTGATCAGGTGCAAGTTGTTGTTGATATACTGCCAAAGAGGTGATGAGATGTTATTCCTAGTTTTATGCCATGGTGGAGTATTTTTGTGTATTTATGAACTATTAAGAAACTCCACACCTTATTGTATTTATTTAAGAGAATGTTGATAATCTTTGCAATAAGGCATAAAGCGTGAGTTTTGATATCAATGATGCCCCATCCTCTGAATTTAGTTGGAGCTGTGATGGTGTTCCAATTGACCAGGTGGAAATGTTTGTTGTTTGAGCCATTTGGATTGTAGTTGTTCCAAAGGAAGTTCCTTCTGATTTTTTCGATCATGTTTTTGGTTTTGGTGGGTAAAAATATGCAACTCAAAAAAGGGTGGTAATGGAAGTGATGACGATGTTAAGTAGGGTGAGGCATCCAACAAGGTTGAGGAAGTTGTTTGTCCATGAGTTTAATCTGGTGATGATTTTGTCTATGATAGGAGTCCAGATGGTGTGGGTAATTTTTAGAGGGGTTATAGGCAGCCCAACATAGCTGATGGGAAATTACTTAGATTTGCATTTGAGGAGGTCTTTGTATTTATTTATTGTAGCTTGTGTTGTGTTCACCCCAAAGATAGATGATTTAGAGAGGTTGATTTTCATGCCTGAAATATATGAGAAAATGTCGATGATACGAATAATGTTAATGATGGTAGTGTCTTCTAGTGAGACCAAGATAATGGTATCGTCAGCAAATTGGATAATGTTCTCCTGACATTCCTGGGGTGAAGAAATGAGACCTTGAGCTATTCCAAGTTTGATCATGTTTATGAGAAGAGAAGCCACAATGATGAAGAGGTAAGGTGATAATAGATCTCCTTGTCTGAGACCGTTTGTGTTTTTGAAATGTCCAAATGGTGATCCATTGATAATAGTGGAGAAGAAGTTGGTGGAGATACAGGCGTGAATCCATGTATTCTAGGTTTCTGGGAAGCCATAGCCAGCTAATGCTTTGATTAGACAATCCCAATTAATGTAATCAAAGGCTTTCTCAAATTTGAGTTTGATGGCTATCAGAGGATTTTTTTTCTTGTAGAAGAGATGAATAGTTTCATTAACCATAATGTAGGCATCATGGATATTATGGTTCATGATAAAAGCATTCTAATTTAAGGGGATGATGTCCTTCATATATGGTTTGATCCTATTCGCAAGTGTTTTAGCTATGATCTTGTAAGAGGTGTTGATGAGACTAATGAGTTTGAATTGTGAAATGACCTCTGGATGATCAACCTTCTTGATGAGAGTGATGAAGGTGTGGTTGAGATATTTGAGTATTTTGTGGGCATTGTTGTGGAGGTGAAGCTCTAGAAGAAGAGCCCTAAAATCCATCTTGTAGTGGTTCCATTTAGCCAGGTAGAATTCTACATTGAGGCCATCTAGACTAGGAGATTTGTTTCTACCTAAGGATTGGATAGCCTGATCAAGTTCTTCTGGTGTGAAAGGTTTGACAATGTCTGTGGGAGAGTCAATGTTGTGGCCACACAATAACTGCCAATTAATAGAGTTGAGAAAGGATGGCTTATGGTTGGTGTTGAAAATGTGCTGGAAATGTTTGACAATGTGTGAGGTAATCAGATGTTTGTTGGCAGTAGGAATACCATTGATGTTCAACTGGGCAATGATATTATATCTAGATTTGTTGTTGCATGTTTCATGGAAGAATTTAGTGTTTTTGTCTCCTTCAATAGCCCATTGAATTTTCACTCGTTGTATCCATTTAGTATCAATACATTGTTTTATATGATCAAGCTCTAATTTGATGGAAAGTATAAGGGCAGGGTTAGCTGATGGATCACATTCGACAAAAGGTGTTGTTTCTCAAGATCAGAGAGTTTGTGAGATAGGCTATTGGTAGAACTCAATTGCCACTCTTTGAGCTTCTGCCTCACCATTTTTGTGTTCAAGTGTATGTGGTGACCAAGATTTATGGTTCTGGTGTCAGTTGAGATCCAGCTTGATTTGCAAAGGTTAATAGCAAACTGATCTGATAGCCAGTAGTTTTCAAAACGAAAGGGTTTGTGTCCCTATTTCTCAAACTTTGTATGTGATGGAGTGGATTTTTGAAATCCATAAATCTCCAATAACATATTAGAATCCATATCTTGAGTTACAATGAGAGTTCCAAGTGTTTTGGTAAAGTGGAGATGTTGAATGAGATTCATATAATGATTAATATCTCTCTTTATATGCCTTCTTGAGGAATTTTATTGGATGACCTAACAATTGAGTTTTGGCACCAATTTTGAGTAGAAGGTAGCTTGAGTGGTAGGAAACCTATGGTTAAAATTTGGTGGCAATCGGACACTCCTAGAGGAAGATATGGAGGTTTGATCTTTGTGAAATGATGTGCTTTATTGGTGTTTGATTAGTCTAAGTTACTGATTAAATAGGTGTCACGCACCCTTGGCTTGCATGCGATCCTATCTCTAGCCGTGGATCCCGGATCCAGTGGCTACTTTCCCAGTTCTTAAGCAAGCCATGGATCAGGTTTTGGACAGGTTCCTTTGTAGCTGTTGGATGCATACCAAACGGCCAGATCCTTATCCCATACCTCCGAGCAGCATGGAGATCGTGGAGAGGGAAGTCGTGTTCCTCTCTTTTTCACCATGACTTGAACGTGGGGAGACCACCTGCTCTTATGAGTAGTTGATCCCTGAGTTCTAGCGCAGAGCAGTGCGAGCCAGACGCCCACTTCCTAGGATATCTTCCCCCCCCCACACGTCTCACAGAGGACGAAGAAAGTGGCGTCGACCCTGTGGTTGAGTGCTCGTCAGCTACTGCTTCATCACTGCAGTGGATTTCTTGCAGCGGCGCTCCCTCACGGACTGAAAGTAGATGGGACTCATACCCAAGATGAAGGAGGCTTCCTGACGGCGTGAAGCAAAGACCGAAGGAGAGAGAGAGCTGCGATCGAGACATCTTGCCGGAGAGAAGACCTATAGCGGTGGCCATGGACGACGAGGTCATGGATGTGGGTACTTGCAGCCAAAACCCAGAGATCGTGCAGCCACAAAGAATAGGAAAGGCCGTAGGCGATGGATTATGTTGGGGCGAGGTCATGGCAGAGTCACCGCCAGAGACGAAGCCAGCAGAGGCGGCTTCAGACCTCACACGAGCATCACACAGGAACTCACGAAGGAGAGAAGAACGTTGACCTACAGTGCCGATGGCTTGGATCGAGGCAGCATTAGAAGATGAGGAGGAGTTTTTCTAAGCTGCCGGTTCATCGTTGGACCTGACCTCAGGGCGGCGGTGCTCAAACGAAGAAAATAGCAGGTCGAATTCAAGGAGGAGAGGCGCAGGCGAGGCAGAGCATGCTGCTCATCGGAGGAGCTAGCTGCGGCGGCTGGTGCTGGGAGGCACTCGCAAGCGTCGGCGTGCGGGAGCTCATGCGAGGAGGAGTCTGGAGGTCTGAGCCACGGCGGCGGCTAGCGTCGTAGGCTCACGCCCGGGCATCGAGCGCCCTGGCGTTCCGCGAGAATGAGAGGAAGAGAGAAAGGGGGGAAGTGAACCGGGTACAAATCCCAGCCTAGACCAGGCGGCTCCAATCCAAAACCGGCCGGCCCACCAAAGCAGCGTCAGGCCACGTGGCCGCTTGGGATTCGTCGAAAAAGGTAAAATCCTAGAAATAACTCAGATTGTAGATAAATCATAGAAATTAGCACGTATGTCCGAAAAATGCAAATAAGATACCAAAATTCTCAGAAAAATGCGTAGAACAACCTGGAACTATAATATCAGGCTTTTCATGCTCAAATCTCAGTGATATATTGTTAGTTTAGAAATGCTTAATTGATGGATAATAAATATCAAACGTTGGCCTAAAATTATAAGAATATGTCAGTAAACTAATATTCATGCTTATAATCCAGTGGATGTCAGTGATTATGATATTGATGCACGGAATAATGTAATTTGTTTAATATGTCTAATTAGGGCTTTTAACCCTAAATAAAATGCAATAAATGCACACATGCTCAAAAAATGTTGGAATTTACAGAGTAATCTCATATAAGTATCTGGAACCTTAGAATTAAATATGAGATCCGGATGATAACCACAATCCATGTTATACCATGATGTTTGCTCTAAATGTGATATAAACCCTAATCTCGGTTAATGGTGTAACCTAGGGTTAATTAATGTGCACAGAAATGCTATGGAAGATAATGTTCATATAATGAATCATAACCCAGAATATGACATCAGTGAGATAATTATAAGACAAGAATACAAGTAACGGTACACATATCCTAATGAGATAAGAAAACCCTAATATGAACATGATTAGGGTTAAGATGAGATGTAAGAGGATAAGAACCTGATGATAGTTTATGGTCTTGTCTTAATCAGGTTTAACCAAAGATATAGTTGACATGAGGGATATCTGATGATTAGGTTTGTTCTTGATCAAGGTACGCCATTACCTCTTACTTGGCTTATTATGCAATATGCTTGTGTTATATGAGTAGTAAAATACTTGGCATATGGTATTGGATGAAATGATTGTTCTTGTATGATATGTTGCCTGATTTTCCATACTTATTGCTATGAACACATCAAACATAATATAAATGTTCCATCATAAGATAGCTCATAAACCACTCGGTGGTAGAGCGCATGCATAATGATCACAAACCACTTGGTGGTAGATCACATGATGTTTGCATAATGATCACAAACCACTTGGTGGTAGATCATAAGGCCTAAAGACGTCAAAGCCACTTGGTGGCAGACGCACGAGATGTATGATGGAAATGTGCTTAAAATATGTGTTCTCTTTTGTTAATGAATATCCTTGTGCAAGTATATGCTTTTCTTATATTCTTCTGTTACTGCCAAGTATATTAGTTTTATCTTATTGCCAAGATATGATGAGAGGTAAATAAAAGACACGTAGGCGTACTCAGTACAATATTCATGAAATATTGTGCTGACGTGTACCGCATGTAATCTTTTGTTTAGGTTGTGGTTTTTCTCTTGAAGATCCAGGATAGTTGAGAGTTGTGTGGCGAGATGATGTTCAGGTGGACCTGTTGTCTTAAGATCCCGTTGTTTAGATGTAGTACATGTATATGTTTGGTAGTTTGCTGTTCAATATGTAATATCAAATGTTGTAACAATTCATGTTGTAATTATATGTTGAATGGTGAACAAGTGTTGTGGTTTTATTATTGTTCATGTACATGTGCTACTGATGTATGTTCCTTATGACTCCCTTGAGTTTCTTCTTCTTAGCCTAGTGTGGGATGTTTAAATTGGGATTCTCGCTGAGGTGAGGGTTTCAATTTGGACGTCACACATCATATTAAGTTTTAGAAAATCCGGGGACGTCACATTGTGTCTATACTGATGGGAAAGTGGTCAGAGATAGGTCGAGGGGCTACCTGGATAAAAGCTATTGGGTATTGTTCTTCCCATTTGGTAGAGAAAATGAAGTGATCTAGTCTAGCTCTATTGTGATTTCAAGACCAGGTGAAGCATGCATTTAAAGGAGGGATGTAAATCAGCTTGTGTTTGTTAATCGATTATGAGAAAACTTTGTCCGAATGAGACATATTGGAGGAGGAGGAAAGGAAGTTATGTCTATCAGCTGTGTTCATGATAAGGTTGAGATCTCCTCCAAGAAGCCAAGGTTTATCTGAAAAATGGCTCATGATATATTCCAGTTCAGATAGAAAAGCATGTTTGTTGTTGCTAGGTTCTCCATAAACACCCGTAAAAATCCAACTAAAGCAATCAGAGACATTTGTGAAGTGAAGGGTTATGGAGGATGAGTGGAGCTCAGAGCAAGTTAGATCAAATAGGTTTTTGTTCTAACCTACGGGCAGACCTCCTTTGAAACCCATAGATGGGATTTGAAACCAATCTGTAATCCAGTTACCACCTGTGGATTTAGTGGCAAACGGAGAGAGGATGGTTTTAGTTTCTTGGATGGTAATGATGTTGATGTTGTGTTTGTGAATGTGGTTACAAATTTCCTTTCTTTTGCAGGCATTAGAGGCACTGCAAACGTTCCAAGAAGTGATCCTCATTTGGACAAGAGTAAGTAGAAGGGAAAAAGAAGATTTAGTTCAGCCCCAATGAATCTAATTTAGTATGTGCCTCGTGAATGGATCTAAGGTTAGACCAATTCATATATTTTTCTATGTTATTCAATACTTGGTGGGCTAAGCTATCATCTTCAAAGGAAATACCAAGTTTGTTTGCAAAGATGGTGAAAGATTGTATATCAGGAAATGAAGCAATGTCTTCTATATGATCTATATCGTGAACTAAATTTGCTAAAGATATAGTATCAACAGATGAAATAGAAAAAAAATGAAGAGTTTTGAGGGGAATGCATACATGTCTCTATCTTGGTGAACTAGTTCCTCCTCATTAGTCCTTCTGGTGTTGTCTGGATGGTTTTGATGGACCAGATGATGCTAGGATCCTTTCCCTTGCTCTTCTATTTAGGACTATGTGATGATCTTATTTCATCAATGATAGCAGTTTTGAGTTTTTTCAGTGCATTAGAGTCAATATCCAAGGTAGAGTATGTATCATTATTGTGGAAAGGAAAGGGTTTAAAGGTTTCCATAGAGGTCTTAGGAGTGTTGTTATTGATAGGAGAAGAGGTTTTAAGTCTTTTATGAGAGACCATTTTGTTAGAATCCTCTGAGGACAAGGAGTCTCCTAGACCAAGTTCCTTTTGTTCAGTTTTCAGTTCACAATGAAGGTTTTTTTATGTGTTGATGGGGCAATACCATGAAGGGGGGTGGGTTGTGATATCCAAGAAAGTTGTTTTGGTGGCATAAGGATTTTCTGCTGAAAGTTTGATTTTGTATATGTTCTCGCCAAGCCTGATTTTAAGAGAAGACGGGAGAGTAATGGCTTGTTTGATAGAGAAGACGTAGAAAGATTTTATATACTGAGAAGGGTGAAGGGTACCCTAGCTAATGAATTGGAGGGTGGCACCAATGAAGTGGGAAATCACCTTGAAGACGTCTACCTCCTAGAGGTGTGGTGGTAGGTCAGTGATGGCTACCCATCGAGATCCTCCTAATCCAGCCAATTAGGACCCTTGCTCAGGAGTCCATCTAGAAAGGTTGGCTTGCACAAATCTGTAACCACATGGGATAGTCATGACTTGCCCAAAGAGACGGTCAAGCTCGATCCCTTCCGAGACAGAATAGAGGAATTGGGAAGGTGATAGGATTTTTAGTTTCAGAACGGTATGCCCTGGGATGAGAAGGGCTATCGCCCTGGTAACGTCCATTATGTTGAAAATATTATTATCCAGGTTGTATTCAATAGTGACTAGAACACTATGACTGGTGAAGACATTTACCAGACGCATAGAGTTAGTTAGAAGATCAAAGGGAAACTTGTTTTCTAGGTGTAGAGAGGGGACCATCCTAAAGGGGGAGGAGAAAGCAAGATCTTGGGGATAGAAATGATTGTAATGGTTCATGTCGGAGGGTTTGGGAAGGGTGCTGCATAAGAGCTAGATGTTGCCCTATTAGGAGGCCAAAGAGGATGGATGTGTGCATGGAAAGGTTTAGGGGGTGGTGAATCCTCGGGTAAAATGAGGCAAGTGAAGGGATTACTGTTGTAAACCCCAAGATGATTGGTTTTAGCCTGCCGATTAGATATGTCAAAACTAAAAAAATGTGGAGATCTATTGGAAAATGTTGCTTTTGCATGGTTGAAGGTTGAAAGTATAAAAAGATTCCTGTGAGCTTTTGGGAAATAGGCGCGTTGGTTTCCGCAGAAATGCTTGATATGTCCCGGCGCACTGCAGAGAAAGAAAACTCTAATATTTTCACATTGGGACCGTGAATGGTTGGAGCTAAGGCATTTGGCGCAACATAGAGAGCGAAAAGGTCGTTTAGGCGAGATATGGATCAAAGGTTGAGGTTTTTGTAAAGAATCAAAGCTTCTTTGAGCCAAGTCAGTGGTCGATAGATGAACTAAAGGTGGGAAGTTTAGGTCATACAAGTGAGGATCAGAGAGGGTGATAGGCACACCTTGTTTGGAACCATACGAGAGAGCTAAAGGTGATTGTATACTAGAAGTAGAGGGGACACGTACTTGGAAGCGATGGAGTTGGTTCTCTCTATAGAAGTTGTTGTATCTGCTTCCTCCTCACAGTTCAGGATGGAGGAGTCATATGAAGGAAGAGAAATAGACATGTCCTTCAATCCTATAGCTGGTTGGTGCTTCTCTGGAATGAATAACTGGTCTATCAAATCTGAACTGCAGGATGTGTAATGATCTTCTTTGGCATAGAAAAGTGAGTAGAGCTCTGGTGGGGTATCATTGTAGAAGTCTGATACCCAGGCCATTAGGGTTTTGTTCACAATGGGTCTGATGAAGATGGTCCATTTTGGATTGAGGTGAAGTTGAGATCATACTCGCCCATCCTTATGTAATGCAGAGCATAGAATTGTTGTTGAATTCTATAGAGACCTTGAAACTCCTGTTTCCTATCTATATTTTGTTGATGCCGGGTGAGATATCGAATTTGTGGTAGATCCACGCCCTAGGGAGTGGGATGAAAGATCAATATTCTGGACGTGAGAGTTTGTAATCCATGAAGGGGAAGTGGGATGCCATGTCTAGTTCAGGCTATGATTTACTATCTTTGTGGGTCGATGAAGTAATCTTTTTATAGTTTAGGGCATTTTATAGATGATGAGAAGTTCGAATTCTATGTTTGAGATGGTTTTTGCTGCTCTTTGTGACAGTTAGGAGGCCACATGTTCTCATCTTGGGGAACAAAAACTACTGAATGAGTTATCAAGGAGGCTCAAGGAGTCGGTGTCGTCCTTCCAATTAACAGTGCAGGTGGGTGCCGATAAAGGCACCGGTAGATGGTAGTTGTGCCTGCTAGGTGTTAATGCAGGCTCACACTATAACCAAAGTGTGTACAACAAAAATACAAGAGTTGTAGTAAGAGGAGTATTCAGAGATTTTGTTTCTAGGGCACTGGGATGTGTTGGAAAGGGACGTGAAGAATGAGACCTAATGTGAGAAGGATAGCCAGCCGATGGGATCTACTGGAGCAGGTGTTTCCAAATGACAATCTTCAGAGATTCAGGTGGTGCCTAGTCCGGCGTTCCCTGTTGCTAATCAATGGTAGGGGAAGAAGAGAGGTAGTAGAGATTGCGAGTAGAGTAAAAAGTGGAAGTAGTCTCAAGGCTAAGAACCTGGAGAGAAGTACTATCCGAGCTCTTTTCGTCAAACTCCTCCGACCAAGGAGTTAATGCAGATTGTTTCCTATCAAATCACCTCTGACCAAGGTCTGGTTGTAACTGATATGATCTTCTCCAATCAAGGTGATGAAGCAGGTTGGTGCTAAGGGAGGATGGTTCTAGATAGTAGTTGGAGCTTTCTCTCACTAACTTGCCCCCTTGCACACACAACAGAGTTTATAGAAACTTTTATCATGTATATTAGTTTATACCTAAAACGACATGAAACAAAAATGCTACCAATATGTTGTCATACTGGTACGTGGAGTGCATCAAAATGTGCAAGTAAATAACAACATATATTTGAACAAATACTTGCAAATATAAACTGTCATTTTCTTCACATAATCTTTCTTTTATGTGATATTAATAGTGGCATTATAATTGAATTGGAACTAAATAAACATCCAACCATATAATTGTTCAACCCTCGAAAAACACTCAGAAAATGCCGACAAACTAATGTGGTTTTTCTTAGGCGTAACGACTTACCTTGATGGTGAACCATACAGATTAATAAACATTCTCTAAGAATTTTATCCAATCAAGAAGGTAAATCAAGCAATTATCATGTATGCAAATCTTAAAGTGTTACCATCTCATTAATCACATTAATTACAATAAACCCTATTCGGTCCTGATCTAGGGTTTAGGTTTCCTTGTTATTGAAATATTAGTAGGATAATGTTTCAAAACCATAATCCCCATGATTATCACTTTAATGACTTAAGAACCCTAATTCATATCAAGTGTTCCCATGACATCATATCTACCATGTTAGTACATTAGGAACACTTATGTCAGATTAGTCACACCAAGGTTATAGCAAGTTACATCATTGATGGTTAAGATCTTAATTACATATGTTAATGATCATCTATTCTAGAAAGTCTAGTTTTTCTTGATTCTAACCAAGTTAGATTACTATTATAGTCCACAATGTCAGATAATAGCACAAAAGAATAGTCTTTTAATGTTTTCAACATTTTAATACCCAAAACTAGGGTTTCCTTTATCACATATTATCCTACTTTTTGAACAATAAGCCTAATTATATCTCACTTATATTTTCTTTGTATTCGTCTCATTTTCTCGATCAAAATGATATACAAGTTTGCACACTCCTAGCATTTTCTACAAATTAAACAAAATAATGGATTATACCTTAACATTCATCCATGTGGTGCTCCCTCATTGGCCACCCGCTCCCTCTCATTGCTACGGTCGCCAAGTTGCCAGTGGGCTACGCATGGATTCAAGTCTGGTCGGTCCAAATCTGGATCTAATATGTGGTTTTCTTCCCCTTCATTGTTGACCTCATACGCGATCCACTTTGCGTACATGAAGTTGTATCGAGCGTCGACCATCAGCACTCACTCTTTCCCAGCAATGGAGCCTTCCGACCATGAAACTTGGCCTCCCTCACCCCTAGAATGGTCTAGCCCTCCACGGACTTCAGCTTCTAGTTACCTCCGAATCTCTTCTCCTACCCACACTGGAACCGCAACGAGGATGTCGTTGGCTACAGGACACCGCACAGCTACCACAATTAGCGTTGAAGAAGTAGGGAGTAATAGATCTGATGCCAATGCAACACCACCCACAATTTCTTCCTTTAGAGGAATATATTTATGCTTGAAGAGTGGATCAGTAGGGAGGAATAGATCTGATGGCGACCAAGAAGAACATCATCTCCAGGGCTCTCATGGTTACCCCGGTAAGGGTCAAACATCCCATGAAGGTGGTGGGGAACCCATAGTTTTAGATAGAACCCTAGAGGTTCGAAGGAAGAAGACAACATAAGAAGAAAGGAGAGAAGGTGTCCCACGAGAGGGGTGAAGTCTACATATATATATAGACACACAAGTACATGTACCTTTATTTTGGTCCAACCTTTCCAGGCTTGTTTTCCTCTCCTCTCTTCAATAGTTTTCAATTCTTTTGTATCTTTACCTTGTGTAGGGTTGCATGATCCAAAATATTTCTTTCTTCTCCTTTTCTTGGTTTCTTTCCTTCTTTCTTCTTTGTCTAGATACGAATTTGGTATAACAACTACCATTACCACCTTTTTATTTAAAAGATATCCTTTTTACTCAACAATCCAAAACTAACTAGGAAATAATATTTTCCTTTTATTATTCTCCTTCTCTCTCATGATTACTCATGGAAAATATGTATGATTATCAAAAGGAAAGTATTCAATGAACTCCTAATACATGAATTCACATATCTCGTTTTTCTTTATTATCACACATATGGCATAAAGGAAGGCATATCCATGCATGGAACTTTTCCAGATCATTCCTCTCTCTCTCTCTCTCAGTATATTCCTAGAGTTCTTTCTTTTCTTTATTATTTTCAAGTATATCAAAGGTTAGGTCAGAATATTCTCACTTTATGTTTTAACCAATGTGTTGCCAATCCTAGCTAGATAATTACTTTTTTAATTATCTAAAACACCATATATTTTATTTTATTTTAGCAACTTGCATATTATTCAATATCTCAGTTATTTAGTAAACTATAAGGTCATTCTCCACTATTTGTGCACGAGAAGTCTATTTTCTAGAGTATTCCAAATAATTCCATATTTAAAACATCTATTGTGAATTACCTTTAGTAATTTCTTTATTATTGGATTTTCCTCTCTTTATTTGTCCAAACTTTATTAATGGTTTGTTGAAAATAATAAACTACACAAAAATCCATCCTATATGGAGTACTTTCAAACCACAATTTACAAGTAAGACACATAGAGAACTATGTTTCTAATGTGTCCTTCATATTATATTATTTGCAAACAAATATATTAAAATGTGGGAGTACCAGGTTATAACACCCTTTCCCTCTTATAGGATTTTTTCCTTAAAATTCGACTAGTCATCCAACATCTTAAAATGCCATTAACTTTTATTTATGTACGAATTCCTTCTTTTACTTTAATTTTTTCCACTAGGACCTATTTTCATAATAAATAATCTCATGGGCCCTGCTTGGGCCATGGGCCAAACCCATGCCACAAAGACATTATTATTCCATGAATAATACCATTTAGGAATTAGTTACCAATCCATGCCTCATATTTAGTAAATTCAATTTCATAAAATTGAGGATATAACACTCACCCCCTCCTTAAAAGGAATTTTGTCCTTAAAATTCACACCTAGTTGGCTCACGGTGCAAGACAACTCATCTTTGTTTCAAACCTTAGGGTTAGCAACCCTACATAGATTATCTTTGACACCTTTTATTGATATGTAACTTCTTCCCACTATTACTAATATTGGTACTTGAATTCAATTCAAGGTGTATCCACATCCTAATGATTTACATGATCTCATCTCTTGTTGATTATATTTTAATTTTTATTTATTTCAATTTCACTTGGTGACTATCTTTTCACCTAGGTTTCCAACCTATTATTAATTTATCATCCCATAAGAGTGAGGTAACACCTCAAACCCTAGGTCATATCATTAAGTTCAACTTAAGATATTCGTTCTCATATTTCACTTTTAAGCATAATATATGTCTACCCAAATCTCTCTCCCTTATAATGAGATAAAATAAGCATTTGACTACAACCCAAACACAAAGTCCATTCCATTCCAAGAGAAGATATGGTGTATCCACACTTTGCCCCTCAATTTCACGTTTAAGTTGAAACATTCTCCACATGACTCTAAACCATACTTTTTAATCCCACATTTTTCCTATATTTCATGAAGTCAAGTGTCATTCTCACTCTTGAGTTTGTACACAACTCCTTTCATTATTACATGACTTTGAGTATCTTTATATTTACACCTCATGTATTATGAGCCTTAGTCACTTCCTTGAGGTCTCTATGGGTACATGTACTTTTGGAGTGATCTCATCCTTATGCATCTAGGGAGTGCCTCTCACATTCACTCATTGGGCCTCATGAAACCATGAAGGTGGCCAATATCCTAAGACATGGGACTCAGGAAAACATAGTTGCAACGTCCTAACCAAATAGTCTTGTGCATTCAGGGAACAATCAACTCCTAATGCCATAGGTCCTATGTATCATTAATAAACTCTACTTGACCTTAATTTTGACTTAGGGTTTCTTGAGAGCACATTATTTTTATATGTAACTCTTTAAACCGGATTTACTCCATCTCTTATGATGATCATTATTCATTTTATGTTCCCTCATTGGACTCATGGTAACTTTTTTTTGGCTCGGTCTCATATGGTCAGCCACTTCCATAGTGACTTTTCCTCATGTTCCTCAGAGATGGCATACTTGGTTCAAAGAATCATAATCAATATAAGTGCTTTCATATTTTATATCCTTAATTCTCCAACCTCTAGGTGACAGTTAAGGTTACCTCAATCTTTAAATTGATTTAGACAACTTACCTTTCTAGAGAAGGTCCTAACCTTAAATGGGGCTATCAATAGCCCACAGATTGAGGCAAACAACTTCTCCATCAGCCCAGTAGTTATGCAAATGATTCAGCAAAACCTCTTTGGAGGGACTCCTATGGAAGACCCCATCCTTCATGTAGCTGAATTCTTGAAATATCTGAATACTTTCAAGATTAATGGAATTTCTCCTGATGGTATACGCCTACTATTGTTCCCATTTTCTCTGTGGGACAGAGCCAAGGCGTAGCTCTCTTCTTTGCCAAGAAACTCCATCAACAATTGGGATGATCTTCATAAAGCTTTCTTAGCTAAGTACTTCCCACTAAGATAGATGGCTCAGTTGAGAAGCCAACTGACCAACATCACTCAACAAGATGAAGAGAACATGTATGATGCATGGGAAAGGTTCAAAGACCTTCAACATCTTTGTCCTCACCATGTTCAAAGCAACTGGCTACTTCTTCAAACATTCTATAATGGGATTTATTATAATACCAGGTTGTCTATATATGATGTAGTTAGTGGAGCTCTATTGAATAGATATTACAGGGAGGCATATGCTATAATTGAAGAGATGGTACTAAACCATTTCCAATGGAGTTTTAGAAGGAGTAATCAACCACCTCCATCTTCTGTTGCTTCTGGGAAACAAGCATGTGTCCATTTTATTGATGTCGTTGATATGATTTCTATAAAGTTAGATGCCTCGACACCAAAGTTTGAGAGGTTGAGTGCTCAACCATCTCAACCAGTAAATCTAATATGTGATGCAAATGAAGCCATGGGACAAGTAGCTTCTTCAAGATACACTTATTTCATCCCATTTTGAAGAGAATGTGGAGAAATGTAATGCAGTGGGGAGTTTTGGAAACAAATAGCCATACAATTGATATTCCAATACCTATAATCCAGTTTGGAATGATCATCCAAACTTCTCCTACCACAATGACAATTCTCAAAATTCTCAACAAGCTCAAGGTCAACAACCATTGCATTTGGGGAGTGAGCCACCAATGGCAAACAATCCTCTAGGATTTAACAACTATGTCAATAGAAACTTCAACCAACAACAACAACCAAAGTCTAATCTGGAGTCACTTCTTCAGGGCCTTGTTTCAACTCAATTAAAACAAAATGAGGAATTCCATCAATATGCTCAGCGTATGAAAGATGTCATCATACAACTTTCTTCCAAAGTGGATGGCATTACTACTCCTACATGATGTGGGAGAACCGGATTGCTCAACAAGCTCTAGCCAATCAAAAAAGCTTTTCGGCTCCTTGTCCATCCAACCAGAGATGAGTCCTAAAGAGACATGCAAATCTGTGATGCTGAGGAGTGGGGTGGTGATTGGAGGTTCCTCACCACCTTCAAAGAGGATATTTGAAGAAGTAATTAACACAACTATGGAGGAGACTGTTGAGAACCAAAGTAAGAAAACTATTGGAAATTTACAACAAGGTGATTCTTTTTGCAAGCGTAATGCTCCTTTCCCTTACAGGTTTGCTAACACAAAAGATGATTCTAATTTCAAAAAGTTTATGGATATGTTGAACAAGTTGTATGTGAACCTTACTTTAGTTGAAGTGATAGCTGAAATGCCTTCCTCTGCCAAGTTCTTAAAGGACACTCTCACAAGGAGAAGGAGGCCTGACCAAGCTAAAATAGTGATGCTATTTGAAGGAATAAGTTCTATTATTCAAAACTATTTGCTAGAAAAGCTTGATGATCTAGGTGTATTCACTCTCCCTTAAAAAAATTGAAGATTTGACTTTTGACAAAGGCTTAGTTGATCTTGGTGTTGGTATCGGATTGATTCCTTTTTCCCTATGGCAAAAGTTAGATTTGGGAGACTTGAGACTAACTTACATTACAATACAGTTAGTTGATCTTTCAATTAAATATCCCATAGGGATTGTTGAAGACATCTCCAAGTAGATAGGGGAGTTCTACATTCATGCGACTTTGTTGTCCTAGACATGCATGAAGATCTGACAAATCCAATCTCTTTTGGGAGACCATTTCTCAAGACTGTAGGATGCATTGTATATGTAAGGAAAGGGCAACTAACTGTCAAAGTTGGAGAAGAAGCTCTAGTATTTTCTATTTATGATGTTATGAAGGCACCTAACACTAAAAAATATCTTTGGTTGACATATAACATTGTTACATTTCTAGAGGAAGACAAAACCAATTTTGAACAAGCTTGATGATCTAAAAGGTGAATAAGACAAGGATGACTCAATCATTGGTCTAAATGAAGAAAGTTTTGAAGATGCATCAAACTCAACTTCCAATGAAGTACCAACTGACAAGGAGTTAAGAGACACCACCACTCACCAAAGAAAGGTATAACTTTAATCCCTCCCATCGGGGTTAAGGTATGCTTTCCTGGACATGAATTTCTCTTCCCCTATTATGACAAATGTTGATTTGAATCAAGAATAGGAAGGTAAATTGTCAAAGATGTGACAGGTTACTCCATTGATGATCTTAAAAGAATTAACCCTTCCATTTGCATGCATCACATAGCCTCAAAAGAAGATGCTAATCCATGCATAGAACCACCACGAAGGTTAAATAAAAACATGATTGAAGTTGTAAAGAAAGAAATATTTAAGTTAAAGGATGCAGGAATAATATAGCCTATTAGTGACAGTCCATGGGTAAGTGTTATTCATGTTGTACCAAAAAAAGGAGGAACCGCTGTAATGAAAGGAGAAAATAATGAATTAATTCAAACAAGGGTGGTAACTGGGTGGAGAATGTGTATTGATTATAGAAAACTAAATAAAGCCACAAGAAAAAACCATTTCCCCGTACCCTTCATTGACTTAATATTGGAGATACTTTCCAATCACTCTTATTTTTTCTATTTAAACGGGTATTCTAGATTTTTTTTCTTCAGATTCTTATTTATCCTCCTGATCAAGAAAGAACAACCTTCACATGCTCTTTTGGGACATATGACATTAGGTGAATTCCTTTTGGGTTATGTAATGCACCTGCTACTTTATAAAGATACATGATGGCCATATTTTCTAAATTCATAGAAAAATTATGGAATGTTTTATGGATGATCGCGGTGTTTATGGAAATTCCTTTGATGGTTGCTTGTTAAATTTAACTAAAGTTTTGCAACATTGTAAACATGTCAACCTTGTGCTCAATTGGGAGAAATTCCATTTTATGGCACAATCGGGGGTTGTACTTGGTCACGTCATTTCAAGCAAAGGGATCAAGGTTAATAAAGAAAAAATTGAAGCTATTGAGAAGATGTCAACTCCAACAATAGTGGAAGAGGTTTGAAGTTTTTTGGGACATACATGGTTCTACAAAAGCTTCATTAATGAATTTTCAAAAATGGCAAAGCCTCTCTACTCCTTTATAGCTAGATGTCAAATTTATATTCGATGAAGAATGCAAAACAACCTTCCAGAGATTGGAGGATGCTCTTATCTCTGCTCCCATCATTCAACCACTAGACTGGAGTGCTCCTTTTGAAATAAAGTGTGATGCCAATGATTACACCATAGGGGCAGTCTTAGGACAAAGGTGAGATAATAAACTTCATGCCATTCATTATGCAAGAAAACCTTAGATGATGCTCAAATCAATTATGCCACTACAAAAAAGTAGTTGCATGCTATAGCCTATGCTTTTGATAAGTTCTGACAATATCTTGTGTGGTCCAAAGTCATTGTATATGCAAAACATGCTGCAATTAGATATCTCATCAGCAATAAGGATGCCAAACCCTGTCTTATCCTTTAGATACTTATGTTGAATTCAATTTGGAAATAAAGGATAAGAAGGAGCAAAAAACAATGTAGATGACTATCTGTCACACCTATCAACTAATGCCAAAGACAAGATCCATATTGGTGACAATCTACCCATTTAGAGGTTGTATGCATCAACCATCTTTCATGCCTCTCCACTAATGCCAAAGATAAGATCCCTTTTGATGACAATATACCCATTGCGAAGTTATATGCATTGAATTCACTCATGAAACCATGGCTTTCTGATTTTGCAAATTATCTAGCCACCAGATGCGTTCCTCCTGATGTCACTTATCAGCAAAAAAAGAAGAAGTTCCTTCATGATGTCAAATTTTACTATTGGGATGACCCCCCTACTATTCAAGCAATGTGTAGATGAGCTGATTAGGAGATGCATTCCCAATGAGGAGAATCTGAATGTGATTTCAGAATATCATTCCTCTCTAAATGGAGGACATTTTGGAGGAGACAAGACTTCAATTAAGATTCTACAAGTAGGTTTTTATTGGTGACCTCTATTACGGGATGTACATGTGTTTGTTCAAGCATGTGAATGTGTCAAAGATCAAGAGGGATTTCAAATAAGGATGAGATGCCACTAAACTCATTTCTTGATATTGAAGTTTTTAACGTATGAGGCATAGGCTATATGGGCCCATTTCCCTCTTCATGCAACTATAAGTTCATCCTAGTGGCATGTGACTATGTATCGAAGTGGGTAGAGCCAATTCCCACACAAACTCCAGATGCAAAATCAGCGATAAAGTTGTTCCAAAGGATCATTTTCCCAAGATTTGGTGTTCCAAGAGAAGTTATATATGATGGAGGAAGTCATTTCAATGAGAGAAACTTCAAAATTGTTTTGAGCAAATACGGTGTCAAACATAAGATCTCTACACCGTACCATCCACAAACTTCAGGGGAAATTGAGATTTCAAACAGACAACTAAAAGCAATATTAGAGAAGATAGTCTTTAACTCAAGAACAGATTGGGCATTGAAATTAGATGATGCATTATGGGCTTATAGAACAACTTACAAAACACCTATCGGTACGACTCCATTCAAGCTAGTCTATGGAAAGTCTTGTCATCTAAGGCTGCTACAACTCCAGGTTCTAGAATAACTGAGATTAGATGCATATGAAAATGTCAAGATCTATAAGGAGAAAACAATGAGATGGCATGATAAGAGGATTTGTACCAAAGATTTCAAAGAATGAGATCTAATGCTGCTATTCAACTCCAAGCTCAAATTCTTTCCAAGAAAGATGCATTCTAATTGGTATGGCCCCTTCCTAGTATTTGAAGGTCTATCCCAATGGAACTTTGGAGCTCCAAGGAAAGAAGCCTCATTTAAAGTTAATGGTCATTGCTCCAAACTATTTATTAAGGGAGAGAAGTTAGACCAGAGAGCCTCCTACTCCCTCTCAGATGCTTGATGCTACTGTATCAAGTTTCACTCTAGACTTTAAATGGAGGACCTTGTGGGAGTTGACCCCACATTTAAGAAATATAGTGAAACATTTGAATTGACCGGTTCAGCAATGAACTGACCGGTTCAACGATTACAGGTTCTAGAAAATTCATGAAATTCCATCTCTTCAACTTCCACCCAGACTAGAAGCCTTGACCCTGGCCTTCCTATAAATAGAGAGGTACTGGGGGCCTTCTAGAGACAACAATAAGCTATGAAAATTATTGTCTTCTCTGGTTGTGGTAACCAAGAGAACCTGAGCAAGTTCTACCCGTCAAAGGGAGGAACAACAAGGGAGAGGCAATTGGGAGAGCAAGTCAGTGCTAGCACACTGACTACGAGATAAAACCCCTTTCTATCCACTCATATAGAATGAAAGGAGTTCTTGATGGTCCATGTGGACTACTATAGAGGCGAGGAGGCAATCCTTGCAAACCTTCTTTCACATTAAATATTTGTTGACGCGATCTACTGCTTAAGGGGAATATGGCAAGTTAAATTATTATTTTTGCTTCCTTCTCTGATGCTATATTACCCAACAATGGTATCAGAACCACGTCAACCATTTATATGCTTTGGGGTTTAATCGATACGATTTGGATCTCTGTTTTATCATTTTAATATTGTATAGTGATGTGAATATTTAAAATGACTGATATGCATATCCGACTAAATCCTACATATGATCTCTCTCTCTCTCTCTTTATATATATATATATATACACACACACAAAATGTGTCACCTTCAGGTCATTTTGATAGTGATTGGAAGCATGGTTATGGCATTTACCCCTAAAACTTTTGTGCTTGGTTGGATGGTTGTTGTTCCTATTTATATCTCGATTTGCATATTGAGCCTCTCTCTTCTTTTCCAAATGTAAAAGTATAAATTCCTTCCTTACTATACTCCCCTCCAATGTAACCCAAGGTTTCCTAATTACAATGTAATATGTTAACATGATTACAATAATTCTATTTCCTGCTATGGCAAAGAGGACGCTCTACACCAGGCGAACCGATCGATTCAGAAAATGAACTGATCAGCTGGAGGATCGAGGAGGCCGATCATAGGAGGAGCGAACTGATCGACTGGTGGCCCAACTGATCGGTTGGTTGAAGGAGTCCATACATCAAGATGACCAGAGGCCAAATGACTAATCTGAGAGACCAACCAACTGACCATGAGATAAGATGACAGGTTCAAGGGTTGAAACAATCAACCATGACTAGTTATAACGCAGATCGTTATCAACAATAGGTTGTTACATATTATGTGGACCTTAGGTGGTAGTAATTCCTTGTGGCTCCAATGAATTACAATAGGATGTACATAACCATTGTTTATGTTTATTATTGCATGTTTCATTGTGGTTATAGCATGTATATTATACGTACTATAAGTATGTGGTAATTGGATATGTATATATATAAATATAAAATTCCTCAATATAATATTAAGTTTTAGATGCTTTCCATAAGCAACACACATGAAAAACTTGATCGACTAAGCATAGGTTACACCAAAGGTGGTGCACTTTCAATCTTGTAGAAGTGTTATGATAGATATGTAGACCTGCCAAAGTGGGGTGCATACTCTATCGTGTTGGCTCTTTGATTAGGCTTAACTAGGTGATCTTAATGAGGTTAAGTACCTAGAAGCATGAAGATGGATTGTGACTCAGAGTTGTGCACACCATCTATCTAAGAATTGTATTTATATGTAATTGGCAAAAGTTGCCTACCTAAATGGTCAAGTTGTGGGTGATCAACCAAAGCTAACTCATGATTTGATGAAATATGGATCTTGGATCACTAGAAGATTATATGATGCAATCTTCCAAACTGATAAGTGAGGTTTATCAATTTGTAAAAAATAGTGGTAGCATTAATTAATTAATGGCATAATTAAATGTCATCAAATTTTATTTTAATAAAATCAAATCAAAAGTGTTTTGACAAGCTGTATATTTTCTCTTATAGAATTAAATGATGACAAATAACATGTTTTCCTTGTGATCGATCCTTTATAAGGATAGGTTGAATGGGAACAATTTTCATGATTGGTTCATGACACTAAAATTGTTCTCACATAGGAGTGCAAGCTATATGTCTTAGAAACACTAGATCCAGATGAGCTTGCTCCCACTTTGCCTAAGGCTGACAGGGATGCTTACAAGAAAGACTCTGAAGATGTCATGGATGTGAAGTGTCTGATGCTCTGCTCAATGAACTATGAGTTATAGAGATAGCTTGAGAACATGAATGTGATGGAGATGGTAACACATCTTAATAACATGTACCAAGATTAGGCAATATGTGAGAGATATGATGTCTCCAATGCATTTTTCATGTGCAACATGGCAGAAAGAGATCCAATAGGTCCCCATGTGCTGCTCAAGATTTTTGGGTATGTGGAGAACCTTATAAATCTGGGATTTCCCCTGGGTCAAGAGTTGGCCAAAAAAGTGATTCTACAGTCACTGCTAGAGTCATATAGCCAGTTTGTCATGAACTACAATATGAAAAATTTCAACAAGTTGTTGTTATAATTGTTTGGCATGTTGGGCACTGCTGAAGTGCAAATGAAGATGGACAAACCCAAATTTGTGATGATGATCAATAATGGAAAGGGGAAGTCTAAGGGCAAAGGCAAAGATAAGAAGAGTTCTAAAGATAACCAGAAGCCCCAGTCTTTAGCACTCAAAGCAAAGGGAGTGGCGAACAAGGTGAGCAATTGTCACCACTGTCACCAACATGGAAATTGGAAGAGGAATTGCCCTCTCTACCTGGAGGAACTGAGGAAGAAGGAGGGGACAAAGATCTCCACTTCAGGTATATACATTATTGAGATAAATTTGTCTACTTCTTCATCTTGGCGACTAGATACTAGATGTTGATCTCACATATGTTTGAATATGCAAGATATGAAAAGAAGTAAGCCTTTACAAAAGGGCAAGGTTGAACTGTGCATTAAAAATAGAGGAAGATTTGTTGCCATTGCAGTTGGAACCTATAATTTATCTCTACCCAAGGGGCTTGTAATAGAGTGAAAGAAGTTCTATTTTGTACTTACCATAAATAAAAACATTATTTATGTATCTTGTATGGACAAGGATGGATAAGAATTTATTATAAAAATTTGTCAATGTTCTATTTCTAAAGATGAAATCTTTATGGAAGTGCACTGATGTCCTATGGTGTTTATTTGGTATTGTTATCTAGGGCACATCAATGTGAAACGCATATCTAAACTCCATAAAGATGGTTATCTATACTCTTTTGATTTTAAATAAATAGAGACATGTGAGTCTTATTTGTTGAAAATATGACCAAAAATCCCTTCACTGGTAACAGTGAGAGGGCTAGTGATCTATTAGGACTCATGCATACTAATGTATGTGGCCCTATTAGAACAAATGCTAGAGGAGGTTATTAGTACTTCATTTCTTTACTAATGACTTCAGTGGGTATGGTTATGTTTACTTGATGAAACATAAGTAAAAAACTCTTGAAAAGTTCAAGGATTTCATGAATAACGTACATAACCAACTTGGTAAATGTATCAAGGCACTTCATTCTAATCGAGGAGGAGAATACCTAAGCCAAGTATTTGAGGACCTTCTACAAGCCCCTAGTATCGTATCACAGTGGACTCCACCTAGAACATGACAACACAATGGTGTATTAGAAAGAAGGAATCACTTATTGATAAATATGGTGCGATCAATGATGAGTTTTGCCAATCTTTCGATTCCTTTTGGGCTTATTCTCTAGAAACTGCAACATTTACACCTAATTGAGTACCATCTGAATCGGTTTTAAAGATATCATATGAGATATGGACTAGGAAGCATCCCAAAAGGTCTTTTATGAGGGTTTAGGTATGTGAAGCTTATAAGAAGAAAATATTTTCTGAAATATAGTGAAACGTGTGAACTAACCTCATGGGACTATACAATCATTGTCTCAAGAAAATGTTACTGTCTTAAGTTTTACTCCAAACTTTTATGAGGGTTTGGGGATGTGAAAGCATGTTACTAAGAAAAGCAAGCACACCCAAGAACTAAGATAGGTCAGGGGCCTTACATGATTGGACTACCCATATCACCAAGGTGGACCTCCTTTTAGGAAGATCATTACTAAGAACTCTATGGTTAACCATGCTCAGCCCAGAGTAGTACTAGGATGGGTGACCTATCTTGAAGTTGAAGCATTGTCAACCCAAAATAGTAGTATGATGGGTGTCATGTCAAGAAGTTGATCATAGGTTGTGCGTGAGTGAGGACAAAGCACACCCTCGAGGCCAATGCTGGTCTATGGGGCCAGTCGTCATTCCTAAAACTATACTAGAGCCTTGGTAAGTTGGACTAAATGTTATAAATAGTATCAAATACAGTCTCCCTCTAGGAACTTTGGTAAGGGCTATCCTAGTTTATGGAGCCACCCTTATACAAGTAGCATCCGTGCATGTTGGAAAGAGATACCCAAGTTGATGGATCCACCCTTGCATTAGTAACCATGAATGGGAGTTGGGAGTACATGAACCATTATGGGTCACATTAAAATGAAAGAGTGATTATGAAGCCATATTTTTTATCCTCCATGAGGACCTCAAGGGTCTAAGTGATTGTAGCATCCCAAGATTTGAGGCCTAGGATAAAATAATCTTAAAAGATATTATTGGATTGTCCATATCACCAATGTGCACCTCCTTTCTAGAGAACTCATTACTAAGAACTCACTGGTTAAGCATGCTCAAACCAGAGTAGTACTAGGATGCATGACCTTTTGCAAATTTGATCTCGTGATGTGCATGAATGAGGAAGAGGTGTGCATGCAAGGCCAATGTTGTTCTCTGACGTCAATCATCATACTTGAAGCTCTACTAGAGCCTTGGATAATGGGTCCAAATGTTATAGTTCCTGACTTAACAACACTACTAAGACAACTTGGAGATGTATGTCCTAATCTATAATGCCATAAATTAGATGAGATATTTACTTCACCAACAACAATAAGTGGCGTTTGGAATGTAACAACTGGAAATATGATATAGATCACAAAATATAGTTTCAAAGCCAATATCTTGGCCTAAATCTGGGTCCTGCCTAAATCTGGGTCCTGTATAGAACACAAATCTTTACAAAAATCTTGAAAGATAGAATCACAAATTTTCCCTAAAGATTCAAGGTTAATGTTTAAGTTACAAATATGTAAAACTTAGGCAAAGTGAGATTTCCATTGATTGAGGATTGAGGCGTTAGACATTAGATCTATGATATATCAATAAGTGAACCTTTTTTATTTATATCGGTGGTCAATGTAGAGATTAGAAATTCCTTGATATAAAAGACACGTCTATGATGTGTGGTACATGAATCCATGGTCAAGGTGGAAAAAGATATACCTATAGATGAGGAAGACAAAGATGAAGGCATGAATTCAATGCTTGTAGATGTAGAGATGCCAACACTCCCCATCTCTAAGATTTATTGAAGTATTTGTATTGTTTTGGTGGGAGGGGGACAATGGAAATATAGAATTTCCCAACAAAACTCTTATCCAACAGATATTCCGTAGCCACAAAATGTCACTTCTAAGTATATTGAATATACCTTAGTGCATATTAGTTTTCCAAAAGCCAAACACGTCTTATGACAGTGTAGAACTTCCACTTCTGGATTAAGAATAGAAGTGATTGTTATTGTTGCCGCCTTGTCATCGCATCAACACCTTGTCTCCTTCTTGAAGAAGATATTTTTTCTCAACCCTTCACCCCAAGGGCATCAAACTCTACATCATCCACACAAATGCATGAACTATTAGTGCACCACCTTGTTCACCAAGAGGAAGCAGAACTTGAACTTGTTGATGTGCTAGTGTCTTTCACTCTCCTCTTAATCCCAGTACATGCATTTTTCCTTGGGGTGAATTTTTCTTTCTCCAATAATATGAACTCTTAGATAATCTCATAATGTTTTGTGTATCCCCTTGGAGGCCCACCCCTTTATATTGAAGATTCATGGGCTTGGATTTGCCAAGAATCCAACCCTATTCTTAATCACAATTCAAAATAAAATCAAACTTGGAATGCTACCAGAAACCCCAATCAACCAACGGGTTATCTTGCCGACATATTGCGATTGGTTTTGTGATATAATCGAGTAACTTGGTTATTCAGTCAAAAAACTATCTAGTCCATGAGTGATTTAGATTGACCATTTTGATTCCAAGTCGAACAACCACACATTCATTGTTGTTTTCTGACTTCAATCCCATTGATCGACTGGCCAATTTCCCAAATTAGTGAGTAGTTGTTCGATTGAAAATAAATTAACCATTTAGTCAACCACTCAGCTTTTCAAGTCGACTGATTGGATAGAAAATCAGCATGTACATGATTCAGAGCCATTCTGATAATACTTTTTATAGGAAGCTTCCTCTTATGCATCATTATACATGACCCCATAGGTTCCATATTAGTTGGTTGTGATGTTCATAACATCACAATAAAACATTAGTGTCTAGAAGCACATCATTTCTATCTAAGTAATTGGAATAAGTTGAGAACAACTTCAACTTACAAAGTAACCAATGTTACAAGTACTAGATAATCCCTTTGTCACAGTTATCCAAATTGAAGCTAAGGCATGGAGTTCCCATCCTCTTAACATTGAATCTATATTTTTGAACTACATCATACTATTAGGATTGTGCAAGCTCAATATAATATATTAACTCACATGAACATGGCCATAGTCTCACTTATCTAGTGGCCAAGACATTACTCCAATGGAGGGATAAATTTCATCAACATCACTGGCAGTAATCCACAAGTGTCACAGTGCACCCGATCACCACTTATATGGCCACCCTTTCAGAGTCACATTGGATCAGTGTTAAAGTACACATAACAACATGTGATTAATATAGTGACTTTAGGTCTAAGAATCACAATCACCACTGTCACATTGAGATACCACTCTGTTGACTTAAATGCATAAGTTTTAATATTTATAAACGTGATCATTACCCCAATAGTATACAAGAATGGGTAGTAAATTGAGATCATCTAAAGGATTCAGATGTTGTTATGCACAAGCATGTTAGAGTTCAAAAATCTAGACCGGTTTACAAAAGAGTTGATTTGGTTTATGGTTCTACTTATTAGATACAAAAAGTAACTATGAAAATTTAATACTAAGAAAGATATAGATCATATTTTCATGGGATCTTAGTCATAGGCTTTCACTTACATACCATCACTCACATGAAACTACAAAATTAACAAATTTAACTTACAAAGGAGGTTGCCATCACCATACACCTCCTAGTGGCATGATATGGTTCTTATCTCTAGATAGCACTCCCATGCTTATGTTAAGACTTGATCTACAACCTTAGATCCTCAATGTATCCAAGACACTTCCATGGTCAAGGATTCATTCCCAAGAGAACTACTCCTTACTTCTCTACAAATCTTCCCACATCATATAAAGAAGCATAAAACATGTAGGCAAGATGGCCAAGCAAGCATACAAGCAAATATCACCATAGAAACTCTTGGATAAGTAAATTAACTAACATAAGTTAAGAAATATGAGTTCACATGAGTAATAGAATGGGAGGTACTCTCCCATGCCTAAGAAGAAGGAAACTACTCGTCCATAATGAAGAAATACGGGAATAATCTATAGATTCCAGAGTTAGACATGATTAGAGAATCAAAGAACAAGAAAAATCCAAGGAATGAAGAATGGAAAAGTAGAACTTTAGCTTGAGGACGAAGTTCCACATCCGTTGGAGCTTCAACTCAAAAACCTTCTCTTCTGAAAGGTCTGGGCAAAGTAGAGAAGTTCCCGTCGTACTCCTTAAGGAAAATTGATGTTCTCTCCCGATAAACCACCTCTTTCTCCCTAACATCACCTCCTCCTTGCTCTGAACTATTCTCTGGATGAAGAGTGCTCTGAAATGACTAGAGATAACCGCTCCATATGAGTTTTTTCATATTTAAAACAAAGTACGATTATTTTCAAAATCTATAGAAATGGACTGGAGCATGTCATGTTTAGATACAACACGACGTGTTGCCATGTGCAACTGACGAGCAAACTGCTTTTATGAAGAGGGGCACAATGTGTTTCATGACAGACACATCCTATAGATGAGAGCTGAAGAAGTCTTGAGTTGAGACTGATCAGGTTGGACATGGCGTGTACAATGTCAAACATGTCGTGGATCTGGGAGTTGATTAATTTTCAGGAAGATCGGGTTGTAGGAGACACGCCATGCATATCTTAGAACACGAAGTGTCACAACTCTTTAAGGGGGAGGAAATATTCTATAAACTTACATGTCGTGTGTTAGATAGCACACGTTGTGTATACATCAAAATCTTCAAGAAATTCTTTGTGACATATGCAATCTCCTTGGGGATCCAACTAAGGTCAAATTTTGGTTGGATTGGCCCCATTCCCTCATCAAAATCATGTACCTGTGATCACAAACATGAGGCAAGTAATAGAACTAAAAATATGGATAATCAAGTATGATTAGAGGCAAAATGGGGTACAAAATAGATCAAAATTGTGTGCAAAAGTGGGTAAAAAGTCTATATCAAATGTTCACATAAAATCCCCCTAAGCTTGAACTATTCCTTGTCCTCAAGCAAAATGAACATGGAAAAACAAATGAAGAAATTGTCAAGCTCTTAAATCAATTAAATGAAATGGAAAATTTGTTTCAAGACAATTCAATCATAGACAAAATTTATTGCAAGTAGCCATAGGGTCACCTTAAACACTCCATATTGAAATTTAGTTTAGCAAGGATACAAAAATCTAAATGGAAGAATCAACAAAGCAACATCAGGTAGAATTTAGATGACTAGACCAAAAGAGTAGTGAATATACAACCTAATTCTCTCAATTATTAAAGATGTAAAGGATGGAAACCAAATTAACCAAGCAATCCAAGAATAACCTTTTTCCATAAGATAAAAACTGAAGTGTGGGTCCCGACACTTGGAAGCTAATGCAGACTTATGCACATGTGGAATGTCGGTTGGGGTTATTTACCCTCTTTTAAGACATAATACCTAGTCATTATAGTCGTATTAGACATACACTAGGCTAGCATGCTACGTGGGCATTTTAGCCATCTTTTATAGGGGTGAAAATAATAACTAGCCCATAATGATCAAGAATGAGTCGGGTTCTACTTTAGAAACATGGAGACCTAAACCAGAAACATTTTCACCCAAGCATGGAGGAGTTGGTTGGATTGTTTAGTTAATAGGATTTCAGTCGTTTATTGAAAATTTTCATTGAAAGTTTGGTTACAAACGCACTACAAATTTGACAAATTCATCTAGAATGCTTAATAAGGTTGTGAATTTGATAGTCTAAGAAGATTTTTGCTGTTACATTATTATATTGGCAAAATTGTGAAAGGTGAATCAAACGGATAAAAACAATAAAACAAGATGAAAAGGGGTTGTTGGCAAGAGATTACATTTCATTGATGAATGATTTGATTTCCTTTCTTTAATTTTTTTAGGTACAAAATGAGACAAATAGTTCAATCATAGAAGGGATTTAAATCCAAACAGAAGGAATATGCCTCAGATCATACTAGATTTCCACAAATAGAAATAAAAACTAGAACAAAAGTAAGAAATGAAATGATGAAAGAGAAACTACAATTACTCTACTGGCCGATTGCCCCCCACCTAAGCTTGATATTTGTAGTGTCCTCACTGCATATAACAAACTCAAGAGATCAGCAACCGGGTACCTGCCATCTATGAATGCTTGTTTTGGACCAAGTTGCAATTTACCCATGAGTGGGGGTTATCTTGAAATTTGTCACATGGAGAGTGTGCTACTTATGCCCTAGCATCATGAGAGAGAAGATGATGTTGAGGGTCTCCTTGTTTGAACCATGGTTGATGATGTGACCACATGGTGAGATTAGGGTTTGATTGAGTTGCCTTGTTGATGTGTATCGACCTAGCTAGGGTTTGAGTGTGTAGTGACTGCAACACCACTCTTGGATGAGTGTTGTAACCGCTACA
This sequence comes from Alisma plantago-aquatica, assembly GCA_963693085.1. Lineage (NCBI taxonomy): Eukaryota > Viridiplantae > Streptophyta > Magnoliopsida > Alismatales > Alismataceae > Alisma > Alisma plantago-aquatica. The sequence continues at coordinate 177,675,258 of OY856410.1, forward strand.
CTCACCCTAGGTGATGTTTTCTTCGACCAAGGTGGTCTAGAGGTGGTTTGGTCGAAGGGGCTTGTCATGTAGTGGCGTGTTTCATGCTTGTTTTATTTGGTGACCTAGTGTAGAGGTTGCTGCATGTACTTGGTATGCTTCGTCCGCTATAAGGGGTGTTAGTTACCTAGTGGTCACTACACCATCTAGGTTATCACCCTTCGTTGAATGCAAGTGTTTAGTAGTTTCATGGCCATTTCCTTGGTGGACAAGTGTCCTTTTGGTGCTCTCTTATGTTGACACATCATAACCACCTTACCTCTCTCCTATCTTGAGTATATAACCTCTCTCTTCTTCATCCAAGTATCCTATTCAACCCTCTTTATTCTCCACTCCTTTTTGCTCATCCTTGGAGCTTTGAGGAGAAAAAGACGACTGATCTTGGAGCTTTGGTGGTCGATCAACCTTGCATGTGGTGATTTTGAGCTTGATCATCTCCCTAATGGTGATCTTTGGTGATAATCTTTCTTGGTAAGTGGTTTTGAACCCTTGATCATGTTTTCTTTTGACTCTCTTCCCTATATTCTTTCTCTTCATTCTCATCCATGAGACTATGGTGTAACCATGGTGTCTTTCTTGGATATCTTCTCTTCACAAGGGTTAGAAACTATGGTTTGACCATGGTGGTATCCAAGTGAGAAGAATCTCTCTTCTTTCTTTTTCTTGTTCGGCCTAGGGTTTTCGCCCTCTTTCTTGAGATTTTCTTTGACCATGGTGTTCTTTTCTTTTGAGGTGATTTTGTGGCCAAGGAGTTGATCTTTTTTGGAGTTCCTTTCTCTCTCGTGAAGCATGTGATCTTTGGAGCTTGGTCTCTTCACAAGGCGGGTTATATAACTCTTTTCTCCCTTCTATTATTTGCACCTTAATCCTTCTTGCATGCTACTATTTTAATCTCTAAAACTTGATGCTAAAATTCTAGTTGATGTTATCATGATCTAGGGTTTATAACTTTGTATTATTCTCATGTAGATTGTGTTGGTAAGGTATGCCCATAGAGCTAATCATGTGATTATTGACATGGCATATACCATAAGAGATTTGATTAATACTCATAAACACAAGCTTCCTATTCATTATGTTTCATTCAGTTATGAGATAATGAATAAACATTATGAATGTCTAAAGAATGACAATACTCAATGGCGTATGTCTTCAAGTATGTGACTTGGAAGAATGAGATCATACTAATGCTAAGACTATGTACATTCTTATTATGTCCCTAGTCTGTCATTATTGTGGAAGGTAGATAGATACCAATAACACATAAGACTAGAGTGTTGGTTGGTTGATGAAAGAATCTCATTAGTTATGTTATGGCAATATCAAACCAAGCACACATATACATGTTAGGGAAAGTGTATTGAACAGACCCACCTTGAGAGTGACACATGGAAACCATCATTGGTGGTCATAATCATCTCTGACAATGAAGGTGGTGATTGTGATTCTTAGACCTAAAATCACTGCACTCATCACATGTTGTTGGGTACGATTTGACATCATTAAAAGCATTCTTGAAACATGGATTGTTATAACGGTGATGATTGGGTGAATTTGATAGATGGGGATTGACTATGAGTGATAGAGATGGGATTTTTCCCTCCTACTGGAGTATGATATCATGGTCACTTGATAAGTAATACTGAGAAACACTTGCGCATGCACATGTGAATCAATATATGATATCGAGGTCACATTATCTCAAAAAGTAAGCTCTTAGTTCAAGGAACATTAATTGAATGTTGAGAGGATGACGATTCCATATCTTGAGTTCATCATGGATATCAACGATAAAGGAATGATACAATCACTACAACACCTTACATAGATTGTAGGTTGAAGTTGTTCTCCAACTTTCCATTCACTTGGGTAGCACTAATGTGCGACTAGGCACCACTCTTTTCTTGTGATGTCATAAGCTAGTTATGGACATTCACTGTGAACATGATATGGGGCCTATAGGGTCACACACATAGGAACTCATCTAGAAGAGGAGTTTGATCTTGAATGATGATTGTATTGATTACTAAAGTGTTTAGGTATTGAATTCATGCAACATATTGGCTGATTGCACTATCATTTCCATCTCATAGGTAAGACATTTGTTTGGGCAGATAGAAACGTGTATCAAGTGTTGAGACGACCGTTTGGGTTGTCAGGAAAATCAAAAATCGTATTGGCTAAGGCCTCCCCAAACTGAGGTGTGAACCGACTAGTTCATTCTGATGAACCAATCAGCTCAACTCTATTCACCAGACGTCCGTCTGGGTGAGCGAGATGGCTTAGTTGGGGCCGAGCAAATGTTCTATAAGTTTCCCAAACTTGTTTCGATTGCACATTGCTTGTGGTGCAAGGAATTAATGTCTAACATTAATGGGAATAAAATTGCCAATTTCGTATGTGATTGGGAAACTGCCAAACAATCGTTTTCCAATGCGAGATGACTGTCTCGTATGAGCATACGATCATATGGGTCACCAGATGACTGTATGGTGGTTCATAGGTTGTAAAAATTCAATATCTTTTGTTCCCTTCCACTCCCACACAGATCTCAAACAGACTAGGAACCCCATCCCTAACCCCATCTATAAATAGAGGGGTACTGGGGACTTCCCAGAATACAACAACAACATCAACTAAGAATCAATTGCTCTGACAACTATTTTTCTCTATGGTTGTGGTAACCGAGAGAGCCCAAGCAAGTCCTACCTCTCGTTGTTGTGGGAGAGTAAGTTGGTGACTAGTATGCCAATGGGAGGGACAACTCCTTCTTGTCTGTTCTATTTGAATGACACGAGTTCTAGTTGGTCTGTGTAGACTACTCTAGAAGAAAGAGTCCTTTGGTTGCCATTAGGAGAGCAAAGTCAATCTACAGTCTGTGGTGACACCACAAGAGTCGTTGCAGAAGTTGTTCTATTCATTGTTCATGGTGAAGACCAGGAGCTGCACAACCATCGTCCAAGAGCTACTAGTACATAGTTGCATTAAAGTAGGTTCTTGTTGTTGGATTCAATCCAGGACTAGGTATAACTCATTAAACCATCTTTCCTATTTCATAGTATTTTACGTGATCTTGCTGTTATGGGAATACAGATAGATACTTTTTTTGTTTCTTCTGCTATACTATGTGCCCGTATATCCGAGCAATGGTATCAGTGTGTTTTAGGATAATTAGTATGATCATATTTTGGTTTAATTGTTTATTTATTACATATGATGTGAATATTTAAACTATCTCATATGCATATCTGGTTGAAGACCACATAATCCCAAACTAATATATACATATTATATATATATATATATATATATACATGTGTCGCCCTAAAAGTGGTTTTATGGTAGATGTGTAGTGTGGTTATGGCCAATACCCAATATCTGTGTGTTTGGATGGTTTGGTTTTATTCATGTTTATCTCAGTCTACGTACCGATCCTCTACCTTCCTCTTCCCAATTTAAAGTTAATTCTTTCCTACCTTTTCTCCCCTCGAGTGTAACTCAAGTTTTCTCTTTAAAATGTACAGCTTAATAGAAATAGGATAGTTTCTTTTCTTGTAACGATGAGGAAGATGATCATTGACAGATGAGACGACTAGTTTATGAGATGAGCCAACCGTCTAGAGAACCAGGAGGATAGAACAATGGAGCTAGATGACTTCTTGGTAGATCCAACAGACTGTTTGGAAGGAGTCCAAACATCAATTGGACTGGAGGCCAGATGACCATCTATGATGACCAACTGATTGATCAAGAGGCGAGATGACCGGTTCAAGGGTTGAACTGATCTACCTAGATTGGCAGACACAAATCTACACCAACAATAGGTTCATACATGAGATGTGATGAATGACCTAGGTGGTAGTAATTCCTTGTGGCTCCAAGGAATTACAAGTAGACATGGCCATAACCATCAACTTTTGTTTTATATTGCATGTTTATGTTGTGGGATATGGCATGTATATGATACATACTATATATGTGATGATTGGATACAGAACATGCATATATATGATATATATAAAATTCCTCAAATCAAATATTAAGTCTAAGATGATTTCCAATAGCAATACACATGAAAAACTTGTTTGACCAAGTGTAGGTTACACCAAAGCGTGGTGTGCCGTCTACCTCGCGGAAGTGTGATGGTAGTAATGTAGATGCCACCAAAGCGGGGGTGCATTATTATTGTATTGGTATTGGTTCAGGCTTAACTGGTGACTTAGAGAGACCAAGCCCAGAGGTATGCAGATGATTATGGCAAAGATTTGTGCATATCATCTATCCAAGAGTTGCATATGATGCAATTGGCATGATTGACTACCTAAATAGTCAAGTTGTGGGCGATCAACCAAAGTTGACTCATGATTTGATGAAATATGGATCTTGGCTCATTAGAAAATTGTTTGTTGTAGTTTTCTAAATTTATACTTGAGGGTTTTCAAATTGAACAAAATAATGAGAATGATAATGAATTAAAGACCTAATTATTATCACCCAAATTTCTAATCAAATCAAATAAAAAATGAGTTTTTGACAAAATTGTACATTCTTTTGTAGAATCAAATGACAACAAACAACAATCACTTTTCTCTATGATCGATCCTTGAGAAGGACAAACTTTTTGGGAACAACTTCCATGACTATTTCAGGACATTGAGAATCATTCTCACACAGGAGCGCAAGCTCTATGTCCTGGAAACCCAGAACCAAAGGAACCACTTCAATATGCACCAAGGTCTGACAGGGATGCTTACAAGACGCATACAGAAGATGTCATGGATGTCAAGTGTCTGATGCTATGCTCCATGAACTATGAGTTGCAGAGGCAGCATGAGAACATGGATGTGATTGATATGGTCACACATCTCAAGAACATGTTCTAATATCAGACAAGACAAGAGAGATATGATTTCTTGAAGGCGTTGTTCAAATATAGCATGGCATAAGGAGATCCAGTAGGTCCTCATGTACTCAAGCTAACTGAGTATGTGGAGAACCTAGCTAGATTGGATTCCCCTTGGGTCAAGAGTTGGCCACTGATGTGATTCTACAGTCTCCACCAGAGTCATATAGTCAGTTTGTCATGAACTACAACATGAATGACTTTGACAAGTTGTTGACAAAGTTGTTAGGCATGTTGAGAACAGCTGAGACACAAATGAAGAAAGACAAGCCCAAGTTTGTGATGATGATAAGCAAGACAAAGGGGGAGTCTAAAGGAAAATGCAAAGCTAAGAAGGGTTCTAAAGCTAGATAGAAGCTCAAGTCTTCATATCTCAAAGAAAAAGTAGGAGTGAAGAAAATAAGAGGCAATTGTCACCACTATCACCATCTTGGACATTGGAAAAGAAATTGCCCACTCTGGTTAGAGGAATTAAAGAAGAAGAAGGAAGGCCTTGAGGCCTCCACTTCAGGTATAAATGTTATAAGATAAATTTGATTACTTATTCATTTTGGTATATGATACCAAACATAGATCTGACATACTTGATGTGTAGGATCTGACAAGAAGTAAAAGCCTTCATGGAAAGACAAAGATGGACAAGGCGAAGCAAGAGTTGCAGAATCTTTAGTCTACATTTAAATTTATCTTATCCCAATGGGCATGTAATAGAGTTAGTAGAACTACTATTTCATTATGCCATCAAATAGAAACATTTACTTTAAAGCGTCTTGTATGACAAGGACGATATATCAATAAAGTGAGATATTAATGTTTCTGTTTCAAAAGATATGATCTTGCATGGCAATGCCCAAACATCTATATGATCTTTGTATGAAAGATTCTGAGATGAATGTTTATAACGTTAATTCCAAAGAAATGTAATTTATAACTCAAGATTATCATTGGCAATAATCACCTTGGATGTATAATAAGAAATGCATGTCTAGAATACATATTTATGTTAATCTAGACTCCCTTGGTTATTGAACTTAAGGAAATATGAAATTCTTGCTTATACATAGCATCCTTCACTAGATGTAGTGGGAGGATAAGTCTTTCATTAGACCTCATACATGTAATGCTTGAAGATCTTATGGAATGAATGCTATAGATAAATCATATACTTCATTTCATATACTGGTAATATGATGATATGTACTCAGTAAAATAGAAATCTCTTGAAGTGTTAAGGAGATTATAAATGAAGTATGACTTTGATAAAAGTATTAAGAAACTTTGATGATATCAAATGTTGAAATACTTTACATCAATATCTTGAGAACCTTCAGGAAAGAACTATGATAATGTATCACCAGTCAAATCCATCTGAACATAATGATGTGTTAGAATGAAGGAATAATACCATTATGATTCATGATATAAATTAATCTCATCTTCTTATCCTCATAAATATATATACATATCACTAAATAATGTACCATCTGAATGGTTTGTAAGACATCATATGTGATATGATTTGGGAATGTCCCAATATGTCTAAATGATTAAAACCTGCATTGAGAAAGTAATTTCTTAAAGAAGGTTTATCCACAAACCATAATTGTTGAATATTAGTGTTAATCCCAATCCAATAAAACAAGTGTTTTGTTGATAGGATAGTTGAGTTCCTAGAGAATTAGTGGGAGTAAAAGTTGAACTCAAAATGTTTGAGATCAACAAAGAGGTACAAAAGGAACTAAGAGAATCACAAGTTGTTGTGGAATATCAAGTTCATCAAGTAACACAGAATGAAGTAGTTCTAGTAGAACACATATGAGATTAGAGGATTGTGAATCCAACTATTTAGATAGGTTGGTCATAACAGGATGAGCCAACTAATCAACTAGAAACTATAGAGTACAAAAATCTGAATAATTATAGAGTCCATGTAAACTAATAAGGTATGACCTTGATAGTACTACATGAGGAGAAAACCCCAAAAGGTGACGATAGGGTCTTGTGGCAAATACCTACATGTATAACATTAAAGGAAAAATCGGTTGGAAAGTTTTCAGATCAGTTCAAGTTATTGAACATGATAAAAATTCCTTTACCAATTGTCAACCTTGTTGCTGTAGTTAAAATAGACTATAAGATTTGTCATATGAAGATAAAAACTGGATTCCTTAAGTGAATACATCATAGGATGTGTACGTGACACAACCTAAAAGGTTTTACAACTTCAAGAATCCAAATAAAGTCCATAAACTACAAAGTTATGATCTTTTAACTTGACAAGATAGTCAAAAAGTTAGACTTGAATCAAGATAAAAGATGGAATCTGTGATTACAAAAATTTTAGTGGGAGCATACATGAATTTTCCACATATGATAAGGAATAACATCTCAATATTGTGAATATCGAGAGCTGGCATGGAGAAATACCTTCTGCAATGAAGGACGAGATGAAATATCTTATGATATAAGGATCAAGACGTATGAGATAGTTCTTGAATGTTTCATAATGGAAGTTTGAGCACATATAATAGCAATGTGTTGAAAAAGTTCAACACAGAAAGGAGGGAGAATCTAGATTTGTCTCTCATGAACCATAAGTTCTAATTCTTATGAAGAATGGAAATGTCATGATTAAGATGCCAAAGGTTGTAGCCATGGATATATCATGAATGTTGTTATCCCATATAATCTTGTATGTATTGGACATGACAAGATGATGGTATATTCCAATAAGGGTTATTAGAAAGTCATTAAAGATATCCATGAGGAGCTTTCTAAGCCGCAGTTTGCACTGATGAGATACGGCGATCGTCAGTTGTTGGAGGACATGGGCTTCACCGACAACATGGCGGCCATCCTCAAGCGATAGGAGTTTGATGGTAGGTCGGTGAATCCCATCTTTGGTCGATGGCCAACATACAAGGAAATCGTCATCAAGTTCATGGCGTCCCTGGAGATATTAGTCACTCGCGATAAATCATGCCAGTCAAATGGCAAATTGAGAGAAGGAAAGGTGGATTTCTGCCTTTACAACACCAATTACTCCCTTACTCTTCATGCCTTCAATGCATCTATGGGTGGCCGCATGTACCTTGTCATCGGCCTGAGAACGTTGACTTCAACGCCATCTGGAAGATCTTGTGACAGTGTCGGAGGGTAAAAAGTTGAACTTTCACCATAGTTCTTTGGCGGACCTCGAGCATCCTTTTATTCGAGTACTTCATCGTATGCTCACCAACACACTTTTCACCAAGTCAACCCAAGGGCAAGCAAAGGTACAAGTGTTGGACTTGTATTTTCTATATCAACTTTTGGAGGGAAGGTCGGTCAATTGGGGATCATTCTTTCTTCAACACATTACTGCGGTGAGGCGCAACGTTAGGAGGGGCACGCCTATACTCTTTGGGGGACTTATCACCTCCATTGCTCTTCACTTGGGCCTTGATCTTTCTACTTTGGAACCACTTCACTCCAGGCTTCACATTGACCGCCTTCATTTCAAGCAAGCGGGCCTCATCACGGTGGAAAACAACATAATCTATGCTATATGTTTGATCGACGATACATTCTACGAGTGTCGACTTCCTGATCCTATATTCAACATCAAGCAAGTTGCACACTATAGATGTTTGGCTATGGACGACGACAATGATGGACAACAAGAAGGCAATGTTGTAGAGGAAGAAGAATCAAGCGACGACGTTGAGGAAGTGGAGTCCACTATTCCTATGAAAATAAAGTGGCTCCATGGAAGCATCCTCGACATTACGCTGCCTCATCATCTTCTGCCCCGCCACCCTCTCAAGAAGGAGAGGATGCTTATTCCATGGCTGGTATGTATTCTATGCTGCAGGACATCCAGATGCATCAACAATAGAAAACCCAATCTCTGGTTGGCATTCAAGACGTGCAAGGTCGGCTATATAGCAATCAGCATGCGATCTATGAGAATGAACATCTTCTCTTGGTTGACCAAGAGAACATGCATCAACGTCTGTAATGGATGGAAAATTATCAGTAGTCGTTCTTTGATCATTACTGGAGCCAAGGATATTTTGGAGGTTACACGAAGCCGCCAGACATGCCCCCGTCTGATCCGACCTTCCAGGGGATGTTTCCTCCCCAGGACCCCACACAGCCACCGCCACCACCATTTTAGTCGGGTATCACTGTTCCACCCCTTAAGTTGGGATTTTGACTATGAGGCCATAGTCATGTTCAAGCTTGGGTGGGTGTTGGAATAGTTTCTATCTTAGTTTCTTGTTTCCTTTTATTTTAGTTTTTGTTTGTTTTATTTTAGTTAGTTTTCTTGTTAGTTTTTCTGTTATGTAGGATCCATAATCTATCTAGTGTAATATGTGGAGAAGTAAATGCATGGTTTCAATTGAAAATATCAATCTTTGGGATGGGTGCAATTTAAAAAAAACTATGAGCTTATCTTGTGAGTAATCGAGTCACATAACTGAGGAAGTGCTTGAGTAAGTCAGCTTTGTGACATTAGAGAATAAATGACCATCTAATTTGTATAAGAAAGTGGTTGACAAGGATTGTTGAGCCTAAACTGATCAAACACTAATGTGACCTTAAATTAAAATTTAAGAAAGAAACCCCTTGATTACCCTGTACACATGTCATTAGAGAGGGACATATGATTTTTTTCTGAAGGTTTTGTCTCTTAGTCATGTGATCTCACCCACCACATACCTTTGACTCACACTCCACCATAATAGGATTGATCACATGCTGTCATTCTTTCTCTTGAATGCATTTACATGGCATAATAGACTTTGTGTAGTAGTTATTTATTTTTGCTTGCATTAGTGCATATATAAAACAAATAAAAAAATCATACATGCACAACAAAATCATGGTGCATGTCATTTAGTTGCATAACACCTTTGTTCATATAGTTGCATATGTGTTACATATCATATTGCATAATGTCTAACTTCTTCTCTATTAATAAAAAGGTAGTGATTGTGCCCATTCTTTGAAGAAAAAAAAGAGAAAGCACTAACATAAATCAAATGTGCAGTGCAATTAGAATCCCAAAGCAATTTTATCATGATTGGAAGGGGGCTTATATATATATATATATATATATATATATATATATATATATATTTATTTATTTATTTATTTATTTCTGGAAGTTCAATGTTAGAAAGTGAGGAATAAGGGCACAATTCTACCTAATTATAAGAAAAGTTAGTACATGATGTAGTTTTGTAGATATTTCGTCTTACTTTGAGATGAAATGGTAGTGCATGCATCATTCCACCCCAATGATTAGGCATTAGGAGCATTGTATAAATTCACATCATCATGGGTTCATCATAATTTTGATTGTATGAATGATTTTATGTGCTCATGATTCTTCCGCATCCACCTATTTCAACCACCTGTTGCTCTTATTGGTAGGCCACTCAAATGTTTTCTCCTCATTCATTATTTTATCAGGAGAACTACTTCCATGTAGATGGTAGGTAGAGAAAAGAGCAACGTATATAGGATATCACACGATGCATCAAGTATGAACTGGACGATTCTATCATATTAACTGCTTTAACTGATAGTGTCTCATTGATTGGGGGGATATCTTGGATAGAGATTTTTTGTCACCTATATGGCAGTTAGTGTTCAGTGGTCAGTAAAGGCCGGAAGGAGGACCGAATGGTGGAGACTCTTTAGATATAAATTATGCATTATGTCTTTTAGCTGATTTATCCCAATCAGATCCAAAGGTGGTATTGCTCGAGGACAAGCAAGATTTCATCTTAGGGGAGTTTGATGTACGGGTTTTGAGTTGCTTATTACAGGCCTAGTTTATATTTGTTTTTTGCATTTGTTAGTCAATTCGTTGATTATACTTGCATAAATCTTTACAATTGGCTTGTATAATTTGTTTGCATCAAACTATGCTTATGTCATCGCAATTATATTATTTTATATATTTATCAGTTTAATACATGGTCTCTGTGCATTTTTAGGAGCTTCCAAGTAATTGAGGAGTCGGTGCCACCGACCACTAAGGTCGGTCACACTGGGATGATGTTAGGGATAGAGCCCTGGTTGACCAAAAGAGTCGATCGCACTGACTGCATAGGTTGGTGCCACCGAGAGAGCATCAGAGAGGAAAGGGAAATATTTGCATCAGCTTGGTGCCACCGACTTACCAGTCGATGGTATCGACTTTTTTAGAGCACGAAAGATCATGATGTCATCGATGCCACCGACATCCAGGTTGGTGCCATCGACCCTTCCAGATTTTAGTAATCTAAAGTGGTTGTCCTGATCCAACAGTCTGCATTGTGTGGTACCGTAAGTTGACCTAAGATTAAAAGAAGGATGACCAGATGAAAGAAGGGCATCACGTTGCACTACACGATGGCCAAAGAAGAGAGGGAGAGAAGCACGGAGCTGAAGGACGTCAAACGGGAGATTTGAGCACCTTCGACGGATAATTATGCTATTGGAAGACTGTAGAGCGTGCGTTTCTCGAGGAGGATCAAATGAAGCACCTTCTTTCTAGGGGTTACACAAACTTCTTTCATGTTTCCCACATTTTTCTTCTCTCCTTCTATATATTTCGAACTGAAAACCATGCGGGGCTAAACCCCTCATTTCCTTAGGACCCAGGAGTAGTCCGGGGAATCGTTGTATTGACTGTCTACATGATTTAGTAAAAATTTCTCTTTATTCCTGGATATATGGGTGTGGAATTGAATGACTTATCGTTTCTTGATCACCATCGATATGATTACAGACCGATAATTACTCCATAAGGAGTATTAAAGGTTAGAAAACCATAACTTGTACACTTTCCTACGCGTTCCTTGGAGAAGGTGATGTACATTAGTGGAAAGAATACAGAGTTTTCAATATTTCGAACTGAAAACCATGCGGGGCTAAACCCCTCATTTCCTTAGGACCCAGGAGTAGTCCGGGGAATCGTTGTATTGACTGTCTACATGATTTAGTAAAAATTTCTCTTTATTCCTGGATATATGGGTGTGGAATTGAATGACTTATCGTTTCTTGATCACCATCGATATGATTTCAGACCGATAATTACTCCATAAGGAGTATTAAAGGTTAGAAAACCATAACTTGTACACTTTCCTACGCGTTCCTTGGAGAAGGTGATGTACATTAGTGGAAAGAATACAGAGTTTTCAATAATGCACCTAAGCTAAGAATAAATTACCATAGACATGGAATTGGCTTAGATTTAGGTAGTGAATTGCATCGCGGAAGCGAACAATTCTAACTACAGGCTTTCTATCCAAGATAGGAGTAGGAATCTATATTAATTTGGTAGAAATAATATACTATCCGTGGTGAAACTAGTAACCCTAAGGAATTCATTTCATTCGATTCAACCATTTTAATTTTCTCTTATTTTTCTTTTGTTTTGTTTAAACTCAATTCACCCTTTTTAACCAGCTTAGCTCATCACACCATAGTTAGTAGTAGTCACTGAGACTACGTCTCCCTGAGTTCGACTCGGGCCTCACATAGGCCTATATTACTCGACACGTGCACTTGCGTCTTTACGCATAGTTTTGGCGTGTCACACCCCCACAAGAGAACACAAGTTGGAAAAAAACCTGGTATGTGCTTGTAAAAAGATTGGACAATCTTATTAGAACAAATTATTTCAAAATTTAAGGACCCAATGAAAAGGAAGGTAGAACATCCAAATAAATATCAAAAGAAATCTTGATATAGTAAGATAAAGTATCATATGAAGAATCAATAAAGTTTACAATTAACAATTCTTGCCTTTAATCTAGAATTAGATAACAACATACATACAATAATATGTTTTGCATGATGATTAAGTATTAGACTATGATTATCTAAAAGCATGTTTGGAGACACTTCCATTTTTTTTCTTAAGAAGGAGGTGAGAGCACCACGATCCTTTATGTAATGGTATACATATCATATGAGAGCACATGGGGATTATGTTAGAGCACCAAAATCCAATATATTGGAAAAGTTGTACAATGGAATCCAAACCCATATTATACTACTAGTAGTAGATAATAATAGTCTCAACAATGAAACATGCATTAAATAGGGAGGCAAGATGAGTTTAGTCCAAGAAAATCTTCAATTTAGGTTTTCCATTATTAAATGGAACAATAAGATGCAAAATTCAGTAATGGTTAAAATTGAATAAGTATCAACAAGATCAAAGAGAGTACATTCAAATTTGCACTTTCAATAGTCCATAAGATAGACTTCAGTGAATTGGACCAACTAGGCCAAATATGTATAACCAAAGTAATATGCCACAATCAAGTCAAAGACAGAGATAAATTATAGATCATTGTCCAATATGACTCATAAGGAGAAGTAACAAACCTCAAAAATGTGTATCTAAAGTCAAAACCCAAACTAGTTCTAGTCAAGGTTCCTTTACCTAATATCACACTGATAATATGAATCATTAATTAATGTGTACAATATAAACCTTAAAATTTGACTTCTTATTACGTTGGATTTACATAAAAGTTATACAAAAAGATAGCACTTATTTTTTTATTCCAATCATATTTTTGTATCAATTTTGAAGAATAAGTAATAAATCTTTGAATTTAGAAAGTTAATTCAATCTACTGGAATGTAAAAATGAAAAATATTTGTACAATTATTGATATACATCTATATGATGTCTAAATTATATGCATGATAGTGCATATCGATTCATTACAAAAGATCACTAAGTTGGTGATATAACTCAAATCAGGAGTGTGAAAAGACACAAAGGGTCATGTAAGGTGTGATTAAATTAAAAGAGATCAAGGTTGATATTGGGAAAATGTATGTTATTATCCTTTTGTCTTGGTTCACCTATAGGAGCAATGGAACCATAGATCTTCAAATCTCCTCTTTGATTAATCAAAACCCCAAAAACCATGGCCAAAGATAAGGTATGATCCCCTCGACTCATCCATGCCCTGGTAATCTTGACCAGACAAAATGAGGACCATCGTGAGCCAGTCAAAGAGCAAAAGGGTAGGTGTGGTCTCCATGGATGCTCAAATGATAGAGGCCCTAGAAAATAATAAAGGTAAAATTTCCAAAAAAGGAAAGCAAATAATAAGTTCTTCTACTTTAACAAAATCAACAGTGAAGAAACAACACAACATGACTCAATGATAAGAAGGTGCCTAAGTATATGTGATAGGGAACAAAATTGGCAAAAGAGGGAAAACAAGAAATACCTCAAATTGGATCTAAATATGTTACAACATTCTCTACAAAAGTACCCCTATACCATGTGGAGAATCAAACAAGGATTAGGTGTCCCTGAGTGTGTCTCTAAGCTCCACGTATTTGGCACATCAAGATGAAGTTGGGGTGATGTACTCACAACCGTTGGTCAACCAAAAAATATGGAAGATATGTGGGATACATAGAGAGTTTACAATTGGGTATTTATAGGTTGGAAGGTCTAAATCACCTAGTATTGGGATCAAAAGAGGAAATAGGGGAGGAGAAGCAGTCCGAGGTGGTTGTCATGTTGTAGGCTATGAAACCTAGATAGATTGGGGTTTTTTGAAATATAGGAAATGAGAGGAAACTATTTATATGGAAATAAGAGGATAAGAGGAAGAAGAGAAGAAGATAAGACAAGGAGGAAGAGAAGAAATAGATTGTGAGGAGTGCAGTGAACCACTAACTCAAGGAAGAAGAAAAGAGATGAGCCACAAGATGAAAATCTAATGGCTATAGCAGTGTTTGAGATAAATTAATATGAGAAACCAGTGAGCATTACATGTGACTTTAGGAAATCCTGGAAAACTAAGCGTGATAGTAAAACTTAGCATAATCTAGGAAATCAGCTATATTTCTGATTAAAACCAAGATCTATTATAATTGGGATTCAAATATCATACATTTTCTTGCATTCATTAGCTAGGGTAGTTGTAGGTACCTAGATGCAATGAAACTTTTCTTCAAGACTTTAGGACCCAAAGAACTCAATTATGAACTTAGGTTTAGTTTTTAAGATTATCTTGTATGAGTTTTAGTACAACTAGGGTTTACCATATTTTATCATTATCTATTATTAAATATCAATATTATGATCAAATGTTTTGTATTTAGAGTCCAAGTATCCTCATCTTACTACCATGGAGGTCACATGATATTATATTATATGAATTATTACATTTTACTCATTAATTCCAGGATGTCTATTAATTTCAACGTTAATTCAAATAATGGCACACTCATTACTTTCAGTTGCATTAAAAAATAAATTTATTGTCATATTTTATCTATTAGTCACATTATGGTCAACATGAATCCTTCACTTATACTTATTCACATTAGATTTCCAATTATGCACATTACGTCATTATGTGTGTATTAGTAGTGAACCATGTCAAATGTGTTAAGAAGTATTGGACTCATCTACTTATTAAGGCATATTTAACTCATTAGGTCTGAAATAATTGTATTAAGATAGGTTATGTGGTTATATGCACCTAATTCTTATAATGCATTCAAATATAGAGCACAACATGTCTAGATTAGAGTCAGTTGATTACAACCTAAAGGTTTAGGTCAACATGATCACTATACATCACATACACCTTATCGACATGTTGGAAGTCTAGGATTAGGTTCCATATATCCAACCCATCATCATATCAGAGTTCACTTATCCAAATCATGGTCAAGGTCACATGTATCCATAGTCAGGGTTATGTTTGAGTTACTCAAGTTATGAGCATTAGTACTCGCATGAGTTTTAGGGTTTAGATCTATCCTTATTTGTCCAATTCTAAAGATTCAAGCATACTAATCTCGATTCTTGGGATTAGGGTTCTTATAGTCAGGATACCAAGTCTCAGTATGCTATACATGTCCCCATAATGAAGTTCAAACATTATCTAAACCCATCATTAATTGTATCATGCCCAATAGGATGTGATTCCTTTTTTTGACACACCATTATGTTTTGGTGTTCTAGGTGGAGTCAATTATAATACAGTACCATAGTTTCTAAAAAGGGCCTCAAGTTCTTGGATCATATATTCTCCACCACGATCATATCATAGTACTTTAATATTCTTTTCAAGTCAGTTATACTTCATTCATAAATTCCTTGAATTTGTCAAGAAACTTTGGTTTGTGCTTAATAAGATACACATATCCATATCTAGTGAAGTTATCAATAAATGTGGTCAAGTATTGATATCCTCTTCTATCACATGTGCTAAAAGGTCCACATACATAAATATGTATGAGCCCTAATAAGTCACTTGTCCTCTCCTTGTTTCTAGTGAAGGGTTCTTTTGTCATCTTGCCCAATAAACAAGATTCCCATGTCTCTATTGACTTAAAATCAAAAGAGTCAAGATTAACCATCTTTATGGATCCTAGAAATGCATTTCTCATCTATGTGCCCTAGAAGAAAGTTCCATAGGTAAGTTTTAGCTAAGTCATCGAGTTTTGACTTCTTGGTATTTATGTTATATGCACTTATTGCAAGTTCTAATAAATAGTGACCAAAAGACATTGGGGAAATGCCATAGAATATCTCATCCATTTAAATAGAAATTCGACCATTGTTCAAAATTGTACTTGTCAAAATAAGACACAAGAAAAATGTTTCTATTTATGGTAGGTACATAATAGCGGTTCTCTAACTCTATTACAAGCCCACTTGGTAAAAATAGACTATATATGCCTACAACTATGGCAACAACTCTTGCTCCATTATTACTCATAGACTCACCCCTCCCTTCATTAATGGTTTACTTATTTTCATATCCTCATACTAGAACATATGTAAGATCCACATCCAGTATCCTTTACTCAAGATGAAGAAGTAGCATGAATTGAAATATCTCCATCCCTTCCTCCTTCTTTAGTTACTCAAGGTAGAGGGCAATTTGTTTCCAAATGTCCAGACTAGTGACAATGATGACAATTGCATTCCTTGCCTACTTCTCCTTTAGATTTAAGTGAAAAAGACTTGGACTTTTGGCTAGTTTTAGAACTCTTATTAGCTTTGCCCTTTGACTTCTAATTCCTTTGTTGACCATAAACATTGACTTTGTCTTGTCTTTCTTTATTTGAGATCAGTAGATCTCAACATGCCAAGCAAATCTGACAATAGTTGAAATAAGTTGATCATGTTGTAGTTCATGAAAACTAACTATAAGAATCCTGAAATAATTTCAAGATTACATCGATGGCCAGCTCGTGTTTAATGAGAATCTCAATCATTTAAGGTTTTCCACATACCAAAACAACTTGAGTATGGGTGTCCCTATAGGATCTCCTTCAATCATGTTGCACTTAAGTAGAGTCTTTGAGATATCATACCTCTCTTTCCTTGCTTGTTCTTTTGACATATACCTGAGATGTGTGAGCATCTCCAGAAATCCCATGTTTTTATATTGCTTTTGAAGATCATGATTCATAGAGCATTGCATGCGGCACATGACATCAATAGATTCATAAGTATGTAATGATAAGCTTCCCTTTCTGTTCTAGGCACATTTGGAATTGGTTCCTCTAGTTATGGTGTTTCTAGGACATAGAGCTCTTTTATCAATATAGGACATATAGCTTATGATCACGAGTGAGGACAATACTCAATGTCCTATACCATTCATGGAAGCTATTTCCATTCAAATTCTCTTTCTCAAGGACCAATTCTAATGAGAATATGTTATTTATTTTAGCCATTAGATATGCAAAGAAAATATTTGTACGATCCAAAATTTGGGTTTAAAAATTAATTTGAATTGATGATATTAACTTGGCATTTAATTAATATTGATCCCTCTACTTTAATCAAATTAGTATCCTTCGTTGTTAATTTGGAAGATTATAATGAGAAGTCTTTTAATGAATCAAGAGACATATTAAAACAAGTTTTGAGTCAACTTTAGCTCATAGTGTGACAACCTGACTTTTCTCTCTCCTCTATTAAACTCTTCCTCTATCATCAAGTGGCCTTCTTACTCAATTCTACATCGATTTCATAGTTTGGGTGTTGCCATGCCCCAATTTGACCACCTCGATGACTAATGTTTGGCTCTAATTTGAGGTATTGAGCTAAGTTACACACTTTAATATATCACCCTCTTGTAATTATTATTGAACCTCTTTAGTGTGATCTTATTTGTAACACTCAGGCCCACCACCCAAGGCTCTAGTAGAGTTTCAGGAATGACGAATGGTCCCACAGACCACCACTAGCCTTAACTACATGCTTTGTCCTCACTCACGCATAGCCAGGATAAACTTCCAACTAGTCACCCATCATAGTACTACTCTGGGTTGAGCATGCTTAACCACAAAGTTCTTTAGTGATGGGATCCCTTAAAAGGAGGTGCACCTTGGTGATATGGATAGTCTAATCATTCCTTTTAAGATCATTTTATCTGAGGCCTTAAATCATGAGACGTTATAATCTCCCCTACTTAGACTCTTGATGACCTTGTCAATATTCAACTATATGGCCTCATAATATTTCCCCATTTTAGTGCAGATCTAGAATGGACCATGGACACCCAGCTTTCAATCATAGCTACCAGCGCAAGGGTGGCTACATCACCATGGACAGCCCTTTCCAACATGCCTGGACCATTGGCATGCCACATGCCCATGTGGGCCCCAAATATTGGAGGGGTTATGAATTTGATACCATTTTTAACATTCGGTCACGTCGCCCAAGGCTCTATTAGAGTTTCAGGAATGATGACTAGCCCAACAGACCACCACTAGCCTTAAAAACATGCTTTGTCCTCACTCACGTGGAAGACAAGATAATCTTCCTGAGTGTTCACCCATCCTAGTACTACTCTGGGTTGAGCATGCTTAACCACATAGTTATTTAGTGATGGGATCCCTAAAAAGGAGGGGCACCTTGGTGATATGGGTAGTCTAATCATTCCTTTTAAGATCATTTTATGTGAGGATTCAAAACATGGGAGGTTACATTATTACTATCTACTATATATCACCTTGTAGAAGCTTTAATTTTAAATACAATGGAACAAAAAGCTCCTCAATTGGACCATCGTAGCCCAATTTATGATCTTTTAAAGTTTGCTCGCATGACATTTGATTGAATGGATTTAACTCAAATTTGATCATTTTGGGGCCCGAATTGGGGTGGCCTGGCTGCCACCCTTCCTTGGGAAATCCTACGTGTGCCCTTCCTGGGCTGTTGGATCATGAATCCAAGATTCGACTACTATAGACTCATCACCCACCTTAGTCCATACCGTAGTAGCTACTATAGCAGGACACTTCGTGCCATCCAATACCTACCCATCTTGACAACTTTGGGTGAATTAGACCCCCCATTCACTTCATCTTGGACCTCTGTCTCTTTTCCCCCTCCTTCTCTCATTTTTCTCGCACCAACAACCCTTTGTTCTTCGTCTACTTCAACCTCTCTAGCCCTAGCCACCACTAGGGGGTCCATTGTTGAGCTCCTTGCACATGCCCCCCAGCTCTACCGGAGACCAATGCTGAGTTCAATGTGCCTGGCACAACCGATGTGGCTACCTCATGGCCAGAAATGTGGCACCCTATCCCTTCTTGTCCGAGCTCTGATCACCCAAGCGATAGTAGTTATGCTATGTGCAAACATGGGGTGTAGATGGGGACAAAGACCCTAGACTTTGGATCAATATCCGAACGTCGACAGGGGGACTTTAACCCCTTCTACATTGGGCTAGAAATTTAGGTCTAATCATAGCCCACCGCTGGGAGATAGGGCGTCCAAGCATCCAGAGGGGAGTGTGAGAGTGGTGGGTGGCCATAGGCATCTTCCAACTACTCATGGGCGGTGGCGAGTTGCCCTAGGCTCTACATGGTCGCTCGATGGAGGTGGTGTGCAGTCAAAAGTAGGGGAAAGAGTGTGCGTCTTATGCACCATCAGATCATGGATCAACAATCCTAATGGATTAGTAAATGATAGGTCATGCCCTTGTACTCTTATGGTACAAATTATTTTAAAATGCATAACTCTTTCATCTTAAAGCCAAATATAGCAAAACTATATGTAAAACTGATCAACTCGACGATACTTACAACCTGAGCATACTCGTAGACCTTTTAACTACTTCAAATCTCCTTGCTATTATTAAAATGTACTCTTTGACTATGTTGAACACATTTAATGCATCCTTATGATAAATCTTGAACCTTTGATGATTATTTATCCCTCTAATCAGGAAATATGTATCTTTTGTGCATCTTTGTGCTATATTAGGGTCCTATTACTCATTAATGACTAGTTTGTGAATTTCATGATGGACTTTGGCTATATTTCTAATCTTGGTTCTAAATGACATCTATACCCACCCTAACTTTAAAATATAAACCTTATTTTCTCCCCATGACACTAATATCAACCACCAATCCCCTATTTGCTATGTGTATCTATATGGATTGAGATGCTTTGAATATGACTCCTTTCTGATGATGTGTGTTGAACTTTGAACAAATGATGTCCTTGATCCATTTGATGCATCCATCCCTAGTGAAACTTTGAAATCACTAGCATCATTATGTGTTGTGACTTAAATGGCTAAGGACAACTCCCTTTTGTGTTATAATGATGCATGTGCCTAATTCACATTTTATTGACCCCTTTTATGACACATGTCTTGAAGTGTGCTCTTTTTTCTATTTGTTGATGTGGATCCTTATCTTAGGGCTCCCCCTCTCAAATTAGAGATGGTTTGACCCTTATGATCCCCTAGTTCTGGTCTCCCACTTAAAACATACGTGGAGCTCAAATGCTAAGTCATTTCAGTTGATAATTGAATGTATGATTAAATGATGAATACAATGATGTATGTTATGAATCTAGACTTTGGTGAACATCCACCTATCCATGTGAGATGTTAATATTGTCTCTACCTTGCTGATCTAAACTACCTGTTATGACTATATATTATGACTCATGTATCTTGACCTCGGTTTCTCTAATTTGAGTCTTTAGACGTAAAATGTACATAATTGACATAAATTTTGGAATAATCATATAAAATGAATGGAACCTTGGAATGACATGAAACTTGAACCACAAATCTGTGATGGCCTCTAAATTAGTAAAAGATTATAAAATGCATCAATAAGTAATCTTGAACCTAATTTGGCCCAAACCCTAAAATTGAACTATTAAGAGTTAATGATGAGAATCTAATATATGTATGCAATCATTATCTTAATCAGGTATGTCTTGTGGCTAGATGATCAAGGATAAGTTAGGTTATGAATCTCTAAATCGGGTATGGGATTTAATAATTATATGACTATGTCTTTATTTCTTGAAAAGTGATACATATGTATGCTTGTTTACTTTCTCAAATATTGACATGTAGTATTCTAGTATTGTACTCAATGTTTATCTTGTTATCATTATTTTATAACTTGCAAACATAATATAGAAACTCCATTATACAAACCTAGTGTACCTTCTTGAAGTTTTGGGGGTAAGAACACAAGATTGGGTGTCTTACTTGAGATGTCAAGATAGGATGGACCATGTCGAAAAAAAGGGTTGGATCTTGGTGATGGCCTTGAGGTCCCTTAAGAATAAGGTTACTAATCTTTAGCACCCTGATAGACTCTTCCAATGGGAAGGTAGTCAAAAAGGCCTTATGAATACATGATATTGATTAATACACGATATGATGGTATAATTGGAGTAAAATGACATAAAAGATGGGCTCTAATTTTGCTAAATATTTAACTTGTTTATTCATGTTTGTTACTTCTATAAATCTTTTCAAATAATGCAAAACTTATATATATGTATCTTTTGGCCCTGTACTCAATACCTCATGTGTTAACCAGCATTGTTTTACATATTTTGTAGGTTCAAAGATGGCTAGAAATCGATGGATTGGTGAGATATGTCATGTATACTTGTTGTAATATCCCTAGTATACATGAGCACACTTGTACAATTTGACTCTTTAATATGTAATTAAAATCTTGTAATAAGACAATGTTTCTTAATAATACTTCTAGAATGTTGAGATTATGATTGGTGCCTTTATCCTTTTATATTTTCATGTATGCTAAGCTTTTAAGCCTCCACATTTGCACTTTGTTAATACCATGCTAGGTACAAACACCTAGGTCCTATCACCATTGACTTTATAGTCATTTGGAGTTAGGATTTGGATAGTAAACAGTTCTATGACATATATCTCACAAGTTATGTATGTAGGTAGATAATCATTACTGATTGAATCGTATGAAACTCTTGGATAGATGGTTTCATAACTCACTTTTCATAAATAGTATTACAAAGTATATGTCATTTTTATGCCTCTAGGGGATTAATCCTATTAAGATTTCCTAGTGAAATCCAACCCAAAGGCATAAAAAATTGCCAAAAGAGTTCGCCAGAAATAAAACTAAACATAATCATAAAAGTTACAAATAGAGTTCAATAGTGAAGTAGACTACCTATACATGTATAGATAGGTGTATAGTTTTTGTTTCTGCTCGCAGTCATTGGGTGTTTGCCCTCAACTTGTAAATGATTTTTTTGGTAGTAATAAGAAGAAGTAACATGCTTAACAAAAAAATACAAATAGAGTTCAATATGAAACAAATCTAAATATTATCATAAAAATTACCAAAAGAGTTCAGAAAAAAAGTAACTATGTTGTATAAAAAATAACTATTTGGCATTAACAATAACTATTTAATACCAAAAGTAATATTAGATCATAAAAAGTAACAGATTGATCATAAAAAGTAAATGTTTGACATGTACAACAATATTTTGTTGTAAAAGTAACTATATGGCACAGAAACTAACATTTTTCAAGAAAAGTAATTATCTGACACAGAAAGTAACAATGTTCATTTGGTCATGATAATAGAGTCAATACAAATAAAGTTGGAAGTACACCATGGGGTGTGTAGTTGGTCTGAAGGGAATCCTGACCTAGTTAGTCTTACAAATACAATCAAGGAGAACGTGTTGGATCATATGTGTTGTGCAAGTTATGCATATGATGTTAAACAAGATGAATGGCTCAAATTTAATAAATGTGGTTTTAGAAAATGACCTAGGTGTACATTTTCATCATAAATCATTTACCTTTTAATAAAATATGAGGAAGACTGTTCAAATAATAGACCATCATCTACCATACCAATGAAACAACATAACCTATGCTCAAAACGTTGACCATAAACATCACAAACTATTCATTGTCATGTTTCCACGACTATTTTTTATTAAAATAAAACACATTGTCACATTTTGAATAAGATTATTGCAAGTTTGTTTCTTTTCCATGATGACATTGGTTTTTTCAAATAGGTTTACACAATCTAACAAAACACCTTTGAGAAAGACAATGAGTTCCTACACAATCCATCTAGATAAATACACCTATATGCCCTTATGTATTATTCAAGTATGGGGGGAAATATGACAATCAATTACGAGTCCTTACTTCACTAACTTTGAGTCCTGTCTTAAAAGGGTAATTTGGATGCCAAATTTTAAACTATAGAAGTACTTACCAGTAATAGGATTGACATTAATACAATTAGAAATTTTTTGAAGTTCTAATCACATGCTTGGGTGGTTGCATATCTGTATCTATAATGATTTTAAATATTGACATCTAAACCACTTTGTTTGGAAAAAGTTAGGTTAGAATATAGCATTTGCCTCGTTGCATGATAATACTACATAAAAATATGTCCTCGTCTTCTTCCATGCAGCCATTTTAAATGACCCTTAACTTAGTCGAAAATGCCATCTCTCACACATAATGTTATCTTAAATTAGGAAACCATTTTTCAATTAACACAAATCCCATTTTCAAGAATTCATTACATGAGTCAAAACTACATACATATGTCAAATATGGTCAAATTTGTTTGACATAATCATTCACTCCATCACAATTTTCTTAGAATTATACCCAAATTGTACTACTTTGATTAAGCTTGGCCAATTCAAAATACACATTTTAAACTAATACAAATGTCTCAAACCACAAGTCATCCATTCCTCCATAGTTTTCATATGCACTAGATACGTACCACATAGACTTAGAAATGTAAATTATCTAGTTTCATTAGAACCCGAAGTAGCATAAGCATAACAAATTAACATGTAGAAGCAGCATTGTTTCAACACAATCGGTTCATCAGCAATTCTAGTTGTGCTCCAGTTTGGAAATTGCCTAAATCACAAATAGCAACACGAGATGAAAAGGGGAAACCAAAAGGTTAACAACCAAAAAGAAGAAAAAATAAGGAAAATAACACTCAAATAGATAGAATATAGAGACTGATTCAAGAAGAGAAATTTATTCAAACACCAACATGTAGTTTTCATATACGTATAATATAGAAATTGATTCAAACTGAAAGGCAAGTTTCCATAATGCACTCTATTGTGTTTTTTTTGCACACCCATCTACCTATTCCACCTATCACCCAGTCCATAACCAATTCACACAACAACTAGCTCCATACAGACATAGTGCACCCAAACATGTACTTTCATAGTGATGAATCTATAGGAACACCATGACCAAGAATGATGCTATAGACCAAATCCACCTGTCATCACCCTACCATCACCAATCACTCATCATCACCAATCACCAATTCACCAACAATCCACAACCACCACCTACAACTAAACAACCAACTGAGAAGGGAACAATATTTAATCACCCTATAAGATATGATGACCCAATCACTCAATCCACAACCCCCACCACCTTCAACCTCTATTTATGATAGACCCAATCACCCAATTAATGGAGCAGTTCACATGCATTTATGATAGAGGCAATCACTCAGTCCACAGCCATGATCGATAACCAGCCATGTAGTATACATTCACCTACACATTCACAATAACCCATGCCACCATAACTAGAACCACCACCATAACCAACACCACCACCATAACCAACACCACCATAACCAACACCACCATGATCACGAATACCAACATAGAGAGAACCCAATCCGGTCCACAATATACCCAAACCAGTCCATAGAATACCTATCATACCCAATCCAGTCCACAATATACCCAATCATATCCAATCCAGCCCATAGTATACCCAATCATACCCAAACATCCACACCCAACTCAAATCCATCCAAGACCTCCCCCCCTCCACCCTATAACAACAACAACCAATTCATGTAACCCAAACCACAGCCAACACATGTAACCACAGCTACAACCGCAACCAACACCTTCCCACCACCCTTACACCCACTATCTCCACAACAAACCCTACCACCACCTACAACATTGCCACCACATTGTCACCTAAACCACATTTCCTCCACATTACAAGCAATAGAGTAGAATTAAAACTACCACCATAAACCATCAGAATAATCAATAATCACCCACATCATCCATCATCGCCAATCACCCATTAGAACAATCACCAATCACCCATCAGAACAATCACCAATTGCCCAATAAAGTGATATACTAGAAGGCACAGATACATCAACCACCTACACTCTCATATCCCACATTGTTGTATTTATATCCCATTCATTATCCTTTCATATTGACGGAAAAATATTCACCCAGTCACCAACCCACTGACTGACCTACAATCATATCCAATCCACCCACTAACCTACAATCATATCCAATCCACCCACTGACCTACAATCATCACCTAGTCTACAACCAAACCTAATCACCCAAACTCCTAGTTTTCAAGTGGAAAATATAAGCAAGTAAGAAAAGATCAAAAATTAATACCTTCATGTATTTAACCACAATTGGTGTACATCTTCATTGTAAACAACCATAGTTTGAGAAACATGTAGGAACATGTAATGTCCCAAAATTAGGATCTTATCATATTTCCATGATTAGGATATTAGATGTTTGGGACTTTAGTTTTGGAAAAAAAAAAGATACAACTATACCTTAATGAATATTTTTAATGTATATAACATATTATGTGACAAAAGGTTCTATAATCAACAACGCATACCATAATGCACTGATATCGACATAATAACTTTATTTATATGCTAACATGTAAGTAAATTCATTAAATGTGTCACATATGATCCCTTTGCTAACAAAAATCCACATGATGCCTAAGATATGTTTAATAAGTGGCACAATGTGCTTCATACATGAATAGGAATAACAATGTGATTTCGCATGTCCATAAATTTGAATAATATGTCATTATTTAAATAAATATTGAATTAATGGATTTAATGGGATAAATTAGTAAACTGTGTAAATCCATGCATAATAATATAAAGAAATCCTTTTGGAAATGAATTGAAGATAAAAGGACTCAATTAAGTGAATTGTGATAATAAAGATATAATATTTTGATAAATATAATGGAAATGATCCAAAAAATCCTAATGATGCTATAATTCATAAAAGGAAAATTCAAAACTAAAATATAATAGTAAAATCATGCTCCTTGGGTCCAAATTAGCTTGGATACCAAGTTTTGCCTTATTTGCAGAATACTGGATATCCTAATTCTATTTGAGAAAGAGAATATGGCTTTAGGTCAAAATATAAGATAAAATAGTAAATAACCCCAAAATTGGGAACTAATGCCAAAATAGGATTTGGCATATCATATCTAGATATCAAATTTGGTAGTATTAGAACATTGTGTGATCCTTTAAATAGTTTTGGGAAGTTAAATATAAAGTGAAAGGGATAATTGAATGAATATTCTAATTAATGCAAGCGATGTCATAATGTTTGCAATTTTTTCACTATGACACTCTTCTCCGTGGTTACACTATTTTCATTTTTCAATCATGCGCCTTTGATCTTTCATCTGATGATGGACACATCATCTCCTTCCTTTTCCCTCCCTTCCTTTTCTCACAACAGGATATGTGGTTCCCCTATGATTTTTTCCAATTGATATATCTCTCATCCGCTTCTAGAGATTTTTCCTCCTCTACTTTCATTTTTCAATTGTGCATCGATCTAAAACCCTAACTCTCACAATTAAGGAAACACACAATTGACTATACCCACACCCTTGACGCTATGGTATGTGCATCCTTCCTCTTTGGGTCTAGATTATATAAAATCACCCAAAAACCATTTCTAGGATAGGAGGACCAAGACCCTCTCATATGTTGTCGCGAGTCCCAAGTATACCTCCAGTTGGCTTTGCCCCATCAGTGCTTCTCCAATCTCCCAATCAAATTACATTCACTATAAGATTCCTCTCATCCTACTAAAGCTTTTCCCATGTCCGATTTTCCATGATTTTAACCTAGATGAACTCCCCACAAACCCAACCCTCTCGGCTTGCTCTGCGGCAATTGTGATTACATGTTGCATCGTTTCATTGCTTACCACAGTGTTTTCTTCACCTTAGACACTGTTGTGATGTAACAAAATCAATACATATTTGGACTTATGAGTATTCCATGTGGTTTTTCTCTCAGGGTGGCTCTCTTCCTTGCTCATCCATATACAAAACCACTAACAGATGTCTAGGTACCTCGAGAGCTTAATTCTAGGATCCTTGACACCATTTTGACTTTGTGAATCTATTGGTAATGGTTTGCATGTGTTTTGGTGTGTATAGTTCACCTTTGATCTCATGTTGTAGAGATGATTTGAGGTCTAGTTTCTCATGAGTTGATTCCTAGGAGGAAGATGACAGGTTATGGTTTCTTGATTTTGCCCTAGCCCTGATTGTTTTTCTTTGTCTCACCATAAGGGGTAGAAATGTCTTTTTGTGATTTCCTTTTTGTTTCACAATGTGTGTTGTGACTGTGTTTTTGTTTGTCTGGTCCATGTGGCCTATCCTAAATAGATCACCTCAGCAGGACCCTCCACCTAGTTGTGGATAATTCCTGCTTGCGTGGAGTTCCATTGATTTCTGATTGGTTGATATTTGCAAAATTTGAAGTGAATTCTTTATAGCTCAGAAAAATAAATGAAAATATGTTTTGGAATTGTGGAGTTTTTCTCTATCCAATAGAATGTTTTCATCACCTAACCCCAAGACAATACATATATGATTTTCCAAGGATTTTCCTAGTTGTTTAATATTTCTAAAATTCATAACTAATTACTTGTAAGTCAAAAAATAAAATAAAATATGCCATGAACTCAAAAAATATATAATATAAAATATGGTAGAATTTTCATAACCTAATTCACTAATAATAAGAATACTAATTTTAGGATTATATAATTAATGTAAACCTAATCCTTATCTCATATATGCCTTTATAGGTTGCTTATGGATTGAGATGGAATTAAGGTTTTGACCTTGGACGTATGTAGGCTTCATGTGAGGTATGTTTCATCCATATTATTCTTATTGAGAAATCACCTAGTTCCCTCTCTATCTTGGTCCTAAGGACAAACTAGCCTACACAAATTCTTTCTCTTCTGAGAATTTATTTCATATGAAAGATTCTAAGTTGATTCTGATCTTGTTAACATCTTACTTTGTTGGATATTCTTATTGGACTCTTATTTATATCTTGATCATTTTATTCCATGTTGAAACCTTGATGTCATAAGTTGTGATCTTTGATGTATCTTAATTATGGAAATTGTTACATTATTATTTATGGGTCCTTTGACCCCATTGATATCAGTTGTATGATCTCATCCTTTATTTGAACATGACTATACATTATCTTGTCTGGCCTATGTGTATGTGTGATTGTCTAGTCATAAGTCAAAGTAGCGACACCATATTTATTATATTTTGGGCATTGAGGTTTTAGTCCTCTTGCCAATTAATTGATATTTTAGTCCTCATACAATATATTATATTTTGGGCACTAAGGTTTTATTCCTCCTTCCAATGAATTGAGGTTTTATTCCTCCTAAAAAATCTATATTTGTTTGGCACTAAGGTTTTAGTCATCCTGCCCCTTGGTATGGAATGTATGGGTTCCTACCCTAGTTTTAAGTATATGCTAGTCTTCTTATTACTCACCATGCAACTATTTATGTTTCGTGATATTATTATTGTGGCATTATTCTAAGGCATGAAATCTCCTATTCTTGATAATCATTTTTTGGAATGCATTTTCTCTTTGCTATCCACTTGGGTAGTACTTTTCCTCTTATATGGGAAGCCTTGTTATATTTGATGTCCCTTTTCTCTTATATTTCTCAATCCCATATTAATATGCTCATACCGGCTTGTATGCTAATAATTTCCATTTTTTATCTTCTCTTCTAGGTATGATTCCAACCACAGGTGTAGGACATGGAGGACATGGCATGCAGACGTGGACCTGACTTTTGAATATGACTCTTAAGGGGATATAGACTTGAGATAGTTTAGAGATCCCTCTACTTAGATCGTGGTGTTGTACTTTCATGTAAACCCCTTAATGGGATACTCCTTTTATAATATTGTAAAATTGAATATAGTCATGAAATATTATTTTGCTGCTATATTTTAGTTATTCTTGTATACCATCATTTGAGAAATTAAAAATGTGCCCCTATTCGAGCTTGGTTGTTAGTATGTTTGGATTGATAAGTTTTTTTTCTCAAATTAAGTAGGGAGTGGATCCCCTCTCGAATCCCACTCCTTACAAGATGGTATCAGAGCCATGTAGTTGGAATCTGACTATTTTAATTTTTTCACCCTAATTAGAACATGTTCCTTGCATAGTCACCCTTTAAGTGAGATGTTTACCCTAGGATTGACTTATGCTATTCATGATATGATGAAAGTTCGATCTAGAGTCATTTGAGATACACATAAGAATCATTGTTAGTAAACCCTAATATGATGAGACCCTAGTTGATCATACCTTATCATCTTGGTTTTTTGTGACCTATCTCTTTGGGAGTAATAATTTTTGTATTGGGATGGAATTGGGCAATGAGGATGTTAGAGTAGATTGATAAGGAGATCCTAACATGGAAAATTGTGACGTGGTTTCTCACATTTATTTTGAGCTCATTTTGTTTTATGTCACATGATTTTTCAAAGAAAAACATATTTTCCATTATATTACTATATGTTTAATTATTTCTCTAATTTTATTGATGTTTTCATGAACTAAGTCACAATGAAGAGATATATGGAGTTGGTAGAGAAACCCTAGAACAAGTTGTGGATAAATCTCAACCCTAGTTTTGGTTATGAAGTGGTGACTTGGAGTAGGTGGCATGATATAAAGTTTTAGTTCACCTACCCTTTTGTACCCTATGACTTTTTGGTTTCTCTTTTGAACCTTAGGGTTGTAAAGTTAGTAACACAAGGACCTGAAATTCAACCCTAGGTGGTTTTGACTCATTAGTTGGATGCATGACCTATGAACAATATAAACACCTAAAATATTCATGAAGAAATGATCCATAAGTGACCCTTTATACCTTGATGTTGTTTAGTTTGGCGTATTAGGTTAAACCTTTTAAGGGGTGGAGAGTATTAGTAGATAAGATATGGATATTGTGATTTCAAGGGGAAAATCCTTTTAAGGAGTGGAGTCTTGTAACATCCCAAAATTTAGGATCTTATCCTATTCCCATGATTAGGATATTAGAAATGTTTGGTTCTTTATATTTGACAAAAAAAGATAAATTTATACCCTAAAGAATATGTTTATGCATATAACATATAATGTGACAATAGGTTCTATAATCAACATCACATACCATGATACACTCGTATTAACATAATAACTTTATTTGTGTGCTAACATGTGAGTAAATTCATTAAATGTGTCATATATGATCCTTTTGCTAACTAAAATTCACATGATGGATAAGATATGTTCAGTTTAATACGTGGCACAATGTGCTTCATACATGAATAGGAATAACAATGTGAATTCTCATGTCCATAAATATGAATTATATGCCATTATTTAAATAAATATTGAATTAATGGATTTATTGGGATAAATAAGTAAAATATGGAGATTTGTGTATAATAATATAAAGAAATCCTTTTGGAAATGAATTGAATACAAAAAGGACTTTATTAATTGAATGTTGATAATAAAGATATAATATTTTGATAAATACAATGGCAATGAGCCAAAAAAACTAAATGGTGCCATAATTCATTAAAGAAAAATTCAAAACTAAAATATAATGGTAAAATCATGCTCCTTGGGTCCCAATTAGATTTGGTTCCAAGTTTCACTTTATTTGAACAATATAAACTATCCTAAATTTATTTTAAAAAGAGAATATGGTCAAAGATCAAAATACAAGATAAAATAGTAAATAACCCCAAAAGTGAAAATTGATGCCAAAATCAGCTTCTGCATGCCCTAGTTGATCTAGGTAATATATTTGGTAGTATTTGAACATTATATGATCCCTTAAATACTTTAAAAAGTTAAATATAAAGTGAAGGGATAATTGAATGAATATTCTAATTAATGAAAACGATGTCATAATGCTTGCAATTTTCTCGTTGTCACGGTCTTCTTTGTGCTTAAATATTTATGATTTGAACTCATGCCTTTGATCTTTCATCTGACTGTGGATACATCCCTCCCCCCTTCCTTTTCTCACAAACACAAAACGTGGTTCCCCTACAATTTTGTTGGATTTATATCTCCTCTCATATCTCATCTGTTTCTTGAAGTTTTTCCTCCAATTTCCTTTTTCAATTCCACATCCAACCACCCTAATCTAAAATCCTAACTCTCACAATTAAGGAGATGCCTAATTGACTTTCCCCACACAGTCGCTACTATGGTATGTGCATCCTTCCTCTTTGGGTCTAGATTTTATAAAATCACCCAGAAACCATCTCCAGGACAAGAGGGACAACCTTACGCTCCTTGTCTAAGACCCTCTCAGTCAATGTCACGAGTCCCAATTGTGCTTCCAGTCAGCTCTACCTTGTTAGTGTTGCTCCAATAGCCCCAATCAAATTACATCCACTGTAAGCATCCTATCGACCTACTAAAGATTTTCCCATGTCTGGTTTGCCATGATTTTAACCCGTTCGAACTACCTAAAAACCCAACCCTCTCAGGTTGGTCTACGAAAACTATGGTGACCTTGTTGCATTGTTTCATTGCTTCCCTTAGTGTTTTCTTCACCTTAGGCATTGTCATGATGTAACAAAATCAAGACATGTTTTGACTTCTAGTTTTCCATGTGGTTTTTTTCTTGTTGTGGCTCTCTCCCATGCTCATCCATGGATGAAGCTACTAACAGAGGTTTGGGTACCTCGAGAACCTAAGTCTGGGACCCTTGACATAATTTTGACCTAGTGAATCCATTGATAATGGTTCCCACATGGTATGATGTGTATAGTTTTCCTTTGATCTCATGTTGTAGAGATATTTGGTTTCTCAGTTTTTCCCTTGTCCCGGTTGTTTTTCTCTATCACGCCATAAGGGGGAGAAAATTGTTTTTTTGTGTGATTTCCTTTTTGTTTCACAATGTGTGTAGTAACGGTCTTGTTGTTTGTTTGGGCCATGTGGCCTATCTTAATTAGAAGTAAATTATCCACAGCTTAGAAAATATGTTTTTGAATCATGGAGTTTTTTAATATCCAATAGGATGGTTTTTGTCGCCTAAACTCAATACAATAAATATACGACTTTCCAAGGATTTTCATAATTTTTTAATATTTCTACAATTCATACTAATTATCTATAAGTTATAAAAATAAAATAAAATATGATATGAACTCAAAAAATATAATCTAAAATATTTTATTATTTTCATAACCTAACTCATTAATAACAAGAAGAAGAATTTTAGGGTTTATACAACTAATGTAAACCTAACCCTAATCTCATATGTGCCTTCAATAGGTTGCTTGTGAACTAAGATGGATTAGGGTTTTGGACTTGAACATATGTAGACTTCATGTGAGGTATGTTGCATTCCATATTATTATTATTGAGAAATTGTGTACTTTCCCTCTCTCTTGGTCCTATGGACAAACTAGCCTAAACATTTTCTCTCTCTTCTAAGAATTTATTTAATGTGACAGGTTAAAAGTTGATCCTAATATTGCGATCATATTAGTTCATTGGATATTCTTATTGGACTCTTATTTATATCTTGATCATTTTATTCCATTTTGAAACCCTAATATCATAAGTTCTGTTATTTGATATATCTTAATTATGAAACTTGCTACATTCCTATTTATGGGTCCTCTGGCCCCATTGATATCAGTTGGATGATCTCATCCTTTATTTGAACATGATTATATTTTAACTTGCTTGCCCTATTTGCATGTGTGATTGGCTAGTCATAACTAGAAGTAGTGACACCATATTTATTATATTTTGGGCACTGAGGTTATAGTCCTTCTGTTGATGCACTGAGGTTTTAGTCCTCCCATGATATATTATATTTTGGGCACTAAGGTTTTAGTCCTCCTGCCAATGCACTAAGGCTTTAGTCCTCCTGTAAAATGTATATTTGTTTGGCACTGAGGTTTTAGTCCTCCTATCCCTTGGTAAGGAATGTATGGGTTCCTACTATGGTTTTTAGTATATGCTAGTACACTTATTACTCACCATGCAACTTTTTATGTTTTGCGATATTATTATTGTGACATTTCTTTAAGGAAATAAATCTATTATTCTTGATAATCATTTTCTTTCTACTAATTGTCTCTTTGATATCCACTTTAATAGTACTTTTCCTCTTCTATGGGAAGCCTTGTTATATTTGATGTCCCTTTTCCCTTGTATTTCTCAATCCCATATTAATATGCTCATATTGGCTTGTATGCTGATAATTTCCATTTTTATCTTTTCTTCTAGGGTATGCTTCCAACCCCAGGTGTAGGACATGGAGGACATGACATGCAAACATGGACCTAGTTTATGGAGATGACTCTTAATGGTAGATAGACTTGAGATAGATTAGATATCCCTCTACTTAGATCTTGATGTTCCTTAATGGGAGATTCCTTTTATAATCCTGTAAAATTGAATATAGTCATGAAATATTAGTATGATTCTATACTTTGGTTATTCTTGTATACCATCATTTGAGAAATGAAAAGTTTACTCCTATTCAATCATACTTGTTAGTATGTTTGGATAGAAAAGTTTTTTTCTCAAATTAAGTATAAAGTGGATCCCCTCTTGAGTCCCACTCCTTACATGACATATTAGCAATAATAAATGTGCTACATCAACATGAGTTATACGAGGTATAAGAAAAGATAGACAATGTCTATGCTATATCAAGATGAGAACTATGTGTTTTTTCTCTCCATTGGTAAAGACTTCAACAGAGAGAATTTTTTATCATTTTCCATGAACCACAAGCATGCTTTCATCTTTTGGACATCGTCCAATCCATCAATAGGAAACACTTCCTTATACATGGCCTTTGTGTCAAAACCCTTTGGATTTGATAAAACTTCTCATGGTCATCAAATAGAAGCCATCTTTATTCATAGTAGTAGAAATTGAAGTACCACCTCCCTTCTTACTTGAGGATGTACGTTTAGTAGTAGATGGCTTCTTTTTTTTCATTGATCTGGTAGATGTCATATCCTCATCCATTCTTTTTGTATACATATCATCCATCGAATCTAAGTTCATCATCTCATTCTCTTCAGTGGCCATTTTTGCACCTTCCCAAGTGTCTCTATCCTTTGCACATAAATCCACAATGACATCCCATTTTGGAATGACCTTCATGAGTAATTTCCCTACATAGTCGTGTGACTAAAAAATAATGTTATATTAATCATGCAAATAGATTTTGAGTATGAAGGGTGAAATTTTGAGAAACATAAGATCAAATATATCTTGACGTACTCATTCTAGGCATCCTCATTAACAACATTGACTATTTTTTTTGTACCAAATCAGATCCACTTTGAGAGAGAATGTCACTCATGACTACATATGTCCTCTTCCATGTTCTCATACAATTTCTCACATTAGATTATGATTTCAGTGTGGAATGTACTATTTATTGGCATTGCAGTCATTCTTATGAGAACTATTTTCGATCTATTTTCATCTTTACGGCGTAGACTCCATTGATCTCTTAGGATGTTAGCTAAGTCCCTTTCCTTAGCGAAGTCCCAACAAAATTAGTCATTTTGTGTCATAGACTTTTCCTTTCCTCTTTTTTTGAAGCCATTTCAAAACCTTATCAATCATGCATACGTAGTAGATAAACAAGTCTATATGAGTTCTACTAGATATGAAAATATAAAATAATAAAATCCAGATGAGTTCTAGTACATATGAAAAGATAAAACCATGAGTTGCATATCATGTGTTCTAGTACATACACAAAGATAAAGCCATGAACAACATGAATTTCGTTACATATGAAAAGATAAAGGCATGAACTACATATCATGTGTTCTAGTACATACAAAAAGATAAAAACATGAACTACAAGAGTTATACTACATAGAAAAGCCATCAAGAAGCCCCTCTTTGTTGATAGTCTTTAAACATATCATGTGCCAAAGAATCTTGAGAGTATATCCACTTACCAATCACCTCCACATGTATAACAAGCTCATCTTTAAGTATCTCTCCCATGATATCCCTATCCACCTCATCAAAAATCCTTCTATCTTGCACTTATATATTGGATCATTTTATTTCTCAAGTAGGATATAGTTGTGTAGCATACAACAACTATTTATTATCCTTACTTGTTTCTTGAGACCAAAAAAGGAGATTGTCCTTAAAAGATTCCATATACTACTTTGTAGTTCAAATTCTTTCTTGATAGTGTTTCTGTTACTCGAGTGATAGAGATTAAAAATAGCTCATTACCCTAGAAAATTTGTGTATCCCTCATCCATATGATAATACTTACCTACACCAAAATCATCACATATTATAAATAAAGCAATTATCTCAAATCATATAAATAAGATCTTGAGGTCGCTATATTTACTAGTTTGAATGCAAAGATTGTGCATCCCAAAAAATGCACTTTCACAACTTTATTGGCTATGGAATTCTTCCCAATGAGAAGTTCAAAGATGAACATCATGTTGGGATCACAAACATCCAACATGTTTGTGGTTATGAACCCATTCCTATTGTGATATCAAGGTTACTTCTCAACTGTAACTCTCAAAGGAATGTGAGTTCCATCAAGTGTGAAGAGACAATCCTAATTAAACAAAGAAAAGTTACCACTTGTAAAAAAACAAGTACGAGTTTGAAGTATAACTTCAACAAAGATATATACCTCAAACCATTTCCATCTTATGACGTCAATCCCAGTGAGAGTGCAATCGTGTAGTTTTATATATTCTTCACTTACTCTCATAACAGCGCAAAGGACTGCTAGAAACTGTCTACTATCGTTTCTTGGTACCTATGATAATGAAATATGACTACTCGATATTGAGACACTGAGCTAGGATATGCAAGAACATCACAATATCTTCTTTAACAACAACATTTTTAGTGGGAACCAAACCCCCAATCCATGTTAATACTTCACAAATCTGATGAAATCCACTTCTGCTCACTCGTAATTGTTCAACTAGTCATCACATGTACCATTGTACAATCCATTCAAGTAACACATCATTACGTCACCCCAATCAGTGGGAGGATCTTTCATGAAACTATTATGGTACCATATTACCACACTCATCAAAAATATGGTAACAACACCAACAATGACTTTATTTCTCTACTCTTCATTCTTTTTTTTTCTTTTCCTCATCCATTATTATCTATGAATACGCTCCAATAATCAACTCATTCCGCGTAAAGGCATATTAAACACTCTAACATATTCATTAAAAATTATTATCATAATGACATTCTAAATAGATGCAAGCATATCAAGTTTGAGAATAGATCAACGATTGCAATTAGTAAGTAGCAAGTGGAAAATAGAAACTAGAAAAGCTATAAAGACTTATTAGATATGATTGAAAAGATATAAACATAACCAAGCATTCACACCAAAAATGATTGAAGATGCAATTTGTTTCCTAGTCCATATCCATCACTCCCCTTCTCTAGATCACATGTGATGTGTGCATAGAAGAAACATAACCAATAAGAGGCCACAAGGTATTTATGCCTAATTATTTCCCCATGTGCAAATCCCATCCATGATTGTTCATCTAAAGATGTGTTACCATAGATTGATAACTAAATGATATCCATACTTTAGTTGTAAGCATTTCAGCAAATCTCAGGGACAAGTAGCCACATAGAGAAATAAAAATTGTAATTACCAAGAAACACATGGTAAAATAACACAACATATATAGGGGTGACATTCAATCATACCCAGAATAAAATATCAATATTAATAGGTGAAAACCTAGAGACCACTAGTAAGTCAAGGACTCATTACGAGCACACTTGTTGACACCCCTAAAGCCCAGCTCTTAGAGTCTAAAGAGGTTGTAGAAGATTACCAATAAATGGTCAATAAACCCCAGGTTAATACTAATGATTGTTATCTACACATGAGTAGATAGAATGAGTTACTAACCAAGTGCAAGCATCAAATGATCAATTTGAAAATAGAATCATATCAATTGATTTACTAACAAAGATCAAATAGCTACTAAACTTTGACGTTTCTTATAGATAGGGTTTTATATATACTTGGCGGAAGTGGGATGCAGGATGATTACACATTGGCTCTTTGTTTGCATTCATCTCCAAATATTTGCATAATACCCAATTCCATATTCACTTTCCACATAAAACTAAAAGTAGATAAGTAAATATATCTAGTGATTTCTATATCTAGTGAGTTCTTACACAACCTGACTAACAAAAAAAAGACTGACACAAAGTCATAGCTATGGATGAATCAAAGAAATTTCAAACTTGTAACAACCTACAGTATTTCTTTAGAAGCACAAAAGACACAATAAAAACATATATACATAGTAGTAGAAGGCAATG
Source organism: Alisma plantago-aquatica (assembly GCA_963693085.1). Taxonomy (NCBI): domain Eukaryota; kingdom Viridiplantae; phylum Streptophyta; class Magnoliopsida; order Alismatales; family Alismataceae; genus Alisma; species Alisma plantago-aquatica. The sequence continues at coordinate 177,713,080 of OY856410.1, forward strand.
CATCAGGCATGTTTCTGACACAATTTAGTATAATATTAACCAGAAATGAGGTCAGACCAAGATTATTGATAGATCAGTACATGGTTAAGCATATTTGATTTTTTTCTATCATAGGCAATTAAACTAGATAGATCAAAGGTAGTCTGCAAATTTTACGTAAAGAAAAGGTGCCCTTTTGAGTTGTAGGAACTCATTTTGACTAAACCACACAAAATGACGTCCAATTTGCAGGGCTTTTACTTTTGGTGTACGCATCTGTCAGACTAGCCATTTGGAGGCCAGAGGTAGAAGCAACAACCAATTAGTATCATGAGAAGATGCATGGCAAACATCCAATTCACAAAATTATATCTATATTCTAGATGTATAATAGCTAATGCTACCCTGAGGGAAAATCATATAGTTTAATCCCAATATTGACCATGACCCTCCTGTCCAAAGCATTGAGTTACCCCAACCCTGATGAGCAATGATAGAAAAACAAGGGGTGTGAGGGAACCCACATGTGAGAAATTTGTGGGGGAATGGAAGATATGAGGTGTCTCAGAGATATATGATAGGGGAGTATATGAGCCATGGGGTATTTATTGGAGTGAATGGATTGAAGACACTAGCTAGACGAGAGGGTATGAATAGAAGATGGGAATGAAGAGGAGATACATATATGAAGTTGGTATGATGGATACGAGGGGTAATGACTACCACTATTTAAAACTAAGAAGGGAACTAGTGAAGGGTAGAGGAAGCGTGAGGTGAGTGGGACATTGGAATTGGAATGGGAAAACACTTTGGGTGGGGATTATTGGATGTTAGAGAATGAAGGAGAAGAAAGAGTGATGGGAGGCAGGGAAGGAGGAGAAGGCATGGGGGAAGAAATCATACTAACAAAAGCGCCTCAAAAAAGGAGTTGTAACAACAGACCTTGAGAACACCACCACCAATCGATCTGCTACTTAGGTGACTCAATGAATCACCAACAAGGGAATATCTTCACTAATAAGCAGTGTCGAGGTCACGGATGCTACCAACATCACAACCAGTCTGGCACAACGTTGAGGACCCCACTGAGCTTTGGCGACGAAAGGAAGGGAACTGATGCTGGAGAAAGAATGTTGGAGTCGATAGAGGAGATGGAATCTAAGTATGGGAGAGTATCGAGTAAAACTTAGACCCAAGGAGAGATTGGGCACAAGAAAAGAAGAGATGGATGGGAATGAGGAGGAGGACGGGGATGAGGAGTGACGGTGGAGGAAGGAGAGGAGATGGACGGGGAACGAGATGAGATGGATCGAAGGAGAAGTGTGGCTATCGAGGGAGGCGATAGTAGAAGACTTGCCCCTAAGATTCTAAATCTCTCCAATTTCAGTATAATTGAAGAGGATCATGGAATTAAAGGGGGTGAATATTATAGTTGGACTGCCACAATCAACAAAAAAACCTACAAGTTACCAAATGGCATAATCACAATTGAGTAGTTATAATACTAGCATAAAATGCAATAATGTGATTAAGTACCTTACCTAAACGGCCTCTAACAAAATTCCACATGTGTCCCAACTCCCAAACAAATGGACCTTCAAGTTTGGAGTGTATGTCAAGTCATGGTTTTCTCAGACCCTCCTTTATCCCATGCCACCCCAACAAAGCTAACCTTGGTAGAAATTCTTCTCGTGCTCACTTTCCAACATCATGAACAACAATGTAGATCACTTTCGGTCAAGCACTCCCTACCTCCCCTTCGCAACTTTGCATGTGCGGTTGCTGCCAACATGCTCCTCAAGGCACTCATGGGGTACTTCCATGTTCTCCATCTTACAAGTCTAGATCCTAACTTGTTCATGCAACTCCTCATTGCCCTCTCACTCTTATTTTAGTTTTCAGCAACATCAAGTTCACATGTGTCGCACCGGCCAATGGCAGCTTACCTATCAAGTCCACCATCGTCACCAACACAAATGTTTAGCATCACATTGTCTCCATGGACCAGTTAGTCAGTTCCACACTAGTCAAGGAGGTCGAGCTGCTTAGGATCTCCTTTAGTTTCTGCTTCCACCATGTCACCCTCCTACTTCGTGTTGGCCTCACAACTAGAAGGTGAAGCAATGGTCTTTGTCTTTGTCCTCACGTTTCACACCCTCTTTGCCGCTAAAGGGAAGCTCGATCGTGTTTTGTCATCATTGTGGGGCCCTTGATCCAAGGCCATTATGGTGGTCGAACAAGATAACGAATAAGATTCCGTACGTCAGATGGATTCACAGAGTCACTACACTACTAGGGTGCGCTTCAACTCCTTCAACTCTACAGCCACGGTGGGGGTCATGGCACCCGATAAGAGGGCAGAAGTGGAGGGCATGTGAGGGGAAGAGTTGGAGAACATCGTGGAAATTCCAAGGTGCAGATTGGGTCAAGAAGCATTAAGTTGTGAAGTGGGTCGCTCGGTTCTAGTCCACCAGGTCATGTCACTTGGTGGGATCCTATGTGTTGGGGAGGCCGCGACATAAGGAATGAAGGTCGTGGAGGTGCTGGAATTTGCTGAAGTCGATGGGTTTTATGGGAAAGAATTCATGATTTTTGAGCATGATCTCGATTCTCATTGCCACCAAGGTGGGATGTCAAACATGTCAATGTTGTGGTGTGGGATGTCAAACATGTGAAAGTCATGGTGTTTGTCAGAAGAATCCTTGGTCGTGAAGTAGTGGGATGGTCACCGCAACAAGACCTGGTATGATGTGAGTGATGTTGGAAGTTAGGAGGCCGGGCATATGTATGAAGACAAAATTCTATAAATTTCAGATGGAAGACGTGATTAGCATGGCGGGGAACTAGTCATGCAAACAGACGGATAGTAAAAGGGAAGTACCTAAGAGGGCAATGAATGAACAGTGCACACAGGAGCATGCACACACACACAGTGTATAGAGTTATATTACCTTCCAAACTATTAATATATATAGTAAGTAGGTTTGCAATCAATGTATTTAATGTTCTTGGCATGATCATCAATTTGTTTCCTATATTATTTCAATGTGCAAACTTTTATGCTCTCTTTAATCTTGGGTCTCTTATCTACTCTTCAAATATCGTTTCATGTGCATTTAACGATCTATCAAGTTGAAAATTTGATTTTCCCTATTCCCCAGATACATACTCTAGAGCTTTCATACATGATCCACAAAGTAATAAATATAAATCATGTTAAACAACATATTGCTCAAGCAATTGATTTGTCACAGAATTGACGTTTTTCTCTACTATTTAGTGATTGAATTGTGAAAACTACTTAAAGGATATGGTATTGTGCTCCACATTCTTGCTTTGTGCAAGTGGTCTAGAAGGTTGAGAGAGAGAGAGAGAGAGAGGAAGAGATGAAATCGACAAGGCTTGTAATGGGAGGATAGTGAGAGAAAGCTCCAACTTCTCTCTAGCAACATCCCAAGGTTTTTGTCATCCCTGATCCCACTCCTCCCATCCAGAGAGCCCCTATCCAAGCTCCCCCGTCTTACCTGGTGAGCTTTACATTGGGAGGTTAACAAAGGGCTCGGTCCATGTCCCTCCCGTCCGACGAGCTCCAGCCCTTACTTATCCTGCGTGGACGGGGAGCTCACGACAGATAAGCAAAAAAAAGGGGGGGTTTCTCATCACCCGACGATCTCCCACCTGTCTTTCTCTCTCACCGGTGGCGTGAAGATACATCCTCCCCTTACATCTCTCTTCCCTTCCTCTTTACTCCTCTACCCTTGCTCCAGGGGTTAGGATCACTCTCGAGGCTTCTCGTTGCAATCCCAAGGTTTAATGTCAACATGCAGATCATTTAACCACAACTATTGATCTTCCACATCTGGTGGCGGCAGGGGTGTTTTCCCTCTCCTAGTCTCCCAGGACCTACTGACACTCTAAAACATCCCATGTCTACAAATCTCTCCTGCTACCAACCTTTCTGTCGGCCTTCATTCCCCTCTCTGTGCCTTTATCTGTTGTCACATTTGGGAACGATTCTCTGCTACCCAGAGAATATTGACTCCAAAAAAATTCCATTCCTATAAAAGCTCTGACAAGATCACATCATGAGAACGGGAGGCATGCTCACCTTGGCTACATGCTTTAACAAGCCCCGATTGTCACAAAGGGCAAACCAGCAATTTTTAGGAGTGCACTAAAGCTGGAAAAAATCTCAGTTCTGGCTGATAACACAAGGGCTCCTACTACACCACCAGACATGGACTCTCGCTTCTCCTTCATGGAATATCCACTCACAAACCCTACATACTCCACATGCATTCCCCTCCTCAAAGTGTGGATCTATCACAAGTACGACCTTTCTCCAGGGTCTTGCATGATCAACTTAGGTCACCGTTCCTTCCCGGTGATGGTCACATGGTCTACTCAAGTCGATCACCACTGGAAGAACAAAGTTTCAACCCTTCTCATTACTGAGGGTTGGGCCCAAATGATCGCAGATCTCAAACTCAAGCCAGAATGAACTATCTACATCAAACCAGTAGGTAATCGAACATTCCTGGCTTGGGTAAGGGACTTCAACGCTGACACACTACCTGAGCTAGCACATCCCTATGGAAAACACGACCGAGAGAACTCAGCTTCATCAAACTCGGAAGATCAACTCTTCGTTCGAGACATCCATCAACCCCCGATTGGTTCAAAGACATGGCCCATCTATGTCTCCTCTAGCTTAGAGGAGGATGGCATTGTAGACACAGCGACAACACCACACCAAACAAGCTCCATCGCAGCAAGATATCATCTTTTTCCCCCAAAAATAAAAAAAAGGCTACAAAACTTTCTCTCAACATGCTCCACAAAACCTTAAACACACGATCTTTCCCTATGGCAGATATCATCCCAAAAGACACCTTTCTCCTAAACCGCACTTTTCCTATTTTAGGACAGGCAAAATCCACACACCTCATAAACAAACACCTAGATGAAAACCCCACCACCCAAATCTGGAAAAAAGCCCCTCCCAGACAACCTTTTCGAGCCCTCTTCTACTTTTTTTTTGCAGAAGCAAACATCATTCTTCTTCCAGATGCACTTCTCATTTAACCTATTTCATATGTCACCAAGTAGGACACACCAAAAGAAACTGTAAGACTCATCTGCCCCCAGTAAAATACAGACCTTCTGTTGTCTCTGAGCGATATTTCCCTAGACACTTTTCTGAAAAAGTTATGACTTTCAAAGAAAAACAACGAGTTCCCAAAAAAAGTGCTTTAGATCATAGACGCCCCAACTATCCCTCACCCCTACTCACAAGTAACGCTTTTCCATGTCTTGCTAATCTCCCACCCAAGCATGCAGACATACTCCAAACCTCCCACAAGCATATAAATACCAGATATGTGCCATACACAAAACCCTACCACAAACCATCAAACCACAAATCGTCACCACCAAAATCTCACTCATCCGGCATACCTTCCAGTGCTTTCACACACAACACAAACCCTGCAGCATCAGACATGGAAGCACCGGGACACCTTGAATACGCAATAGCTCTAGACTTACCTACAAACTCTATGATGCTACTCAAAGTCTTCACTCTGAGAAGCATCATAATATCCATTGAAAATAACATCGAAAACAACCTTATCAATGTCCTAGACATCACCCGTGCTCTAGCCCTCCTTATTCCAGGACAGACGATCCTTAAGCCAAAGATCTTTTCTCCAACCTAGCTGATTTACACAGTTCCTGAAGGTACAAAAATCAACCATCTTTTCAACTATGTTCTCACTATTCCTTGTGGATCTAGTTTCATTCAAGCCAGATTGTCAAAATGGTCGGCTGATCTTGGGGCTTTCCCAGCTCCTGTCGGCGGCTCTGGTTGGGTTGCCATCTCCAACCTACCACCACACCTCTGGGAAGCTGAGATATTAAGAGGTATAGCCCACTCCAACGGGGCTACTCTTCAATACATCATCCTTAAAACCCTACATCCCACCCAATACATTAAAGCCTTTTGCCTTTTCACCGTCAAAGCTGCTATATCCCTACCCCCAACCATCAATATTAGGATTGGTGAATCTATCTACAACATCAAGTTGTCAGCCGAACATCCTTCTGAAAACAAAACAGCCTTCTCAGATCTATCCATCCACCCACCATCATGGTTTCGTCCAAATAAAGATAGAAAGGCTCCAAATCCTGCCCACAAATAGGTGACAGACATCTAGTATGGGAAAGAAAAAGTTCAAGCACCACCTCCTCTGGCAACACAAACATTCTTTCAAACCGAAAAAGAACCAGATCTCCCACTCCTTCCAAACATGGAACTGCCTCTCCACCCTCTGGCACAATCTTTCCTTCCCCACCACCTACCAAGGAAAGTAGTCGAGATCAAAGCTTTAGTCAAAACACCATGAAAAAACTCAAATATGTCTTGCTAAAGGAAGTTAGATCTTCGCAGAGTCCTCAGTAGAAGAGCCCAGGGCAAAGAGAAGGAGGCAGCAAACTCCTGAAGTTTATGATGCATTGCCCTAAAGAGGCAAATAAGAAACACATCGTCAACAGATTGGAACCAAGTACATCCACAAACACTTCATCTAGTACATCTTGCACGAAATCTTCTATTTTGGATGCCTCTTCCCCACCTTTTACAAAGCTTATAAATTATGATATTGATAACATAGAAGACCTTGCATCTTGGTCAAACATTTCAAGTTTCACATATTTTGCTAGAAAAATAGGCATACACTTTGAAGATGAGGACAAGACTAATAAGGATTTAGATGACATAGAACTTTTTATGGGATGGACCAACAGGAGGGATTTGGAATCCACCAAAGCCAATTTTGACATGCGTACTATTAAATAGACTGCATCTGACCTTCCTTTCTCCGTAAAACAAAACCACCAAGTATGAGAATTTCTTCCTGGAACGTCTGTGGGGCTGCAAACCTTAATAGACGTAAGGAAATCCGTTCACACATCTACAAAAATAAAATAGACCTAATCACTATACAGGAGACAAAAACTAGTCTTTCCCCATTTGCCCTCAAAACCATTGGTGGAAATAGAATTACAGACTGGATCCAAATCTTCCCCTCTGGTTTCAAAGGAGGACTCGTAGAGGGGATACAACAATCTTACCTTCTCCTCCACAAACTCCTCCACACAAGACTTCTCCATAACCACCGCTTTTAAAAATACATCAGATGGTTTTTGTTAGAATTTCATAGGGGTTTATGGAGAACCTGGACAAAATAAAACAGCTTTCTTATCAGAATTAGAATCAATTATGACTTCTTTCTATAAGACGCCTTGGGTATTTGGTGGGGACTTTAATTTGATAACTCAAAACTCTGATAGATTCAACCCCACAAATTCAGCACAACCCATGACAGCCGTAGACAAACTCTTTAGCCAACTCCTCACGAAACATGCTTTAATTGAACTAAAGCCATCAAATTCTTCCTTTACATGGTCAAGAAATCAAACTTTCACTAGGCTTGACCATTTCATCTGCTCCACCTTGTGGGAGGACAAACACCCACTCTCCACAGTTCACATTTCACACAGAGCCATCTATGATCATTTTTCTCTTATTCTCGATACCTCCACTGAATCATGGGGTAAACGACCTTTTTGATTTGACAATTACTGGCTCTCCATAAATAACTTTACTCTCAACTGTTTAGAGAAATGGAAATTGGCCGACTCTCATACCACAAACCTTGGTCTCCACATTCTCCAAAACACAAAAATAATCAAAGCACACATCAAAAATTGGAAACTCACCAACCCATACAAGCTCTCAGAAATCCTCAAAGACCTTGAACAACCATTCCTCTTTGTGGACAAGGACCCTACAGCTGACCCAGCTCTTGTTCTTACAATCAAAGCTGACCTTGACTTCACAAAAAATTGTATCGACTCAAGATGGAGACAAAGAGCAAAAATCACTTGGGCTAAAGAAGAGGAAAAAAACACAAAGTTCTTTCACAAAATCTGCAATAAAAACTACCGAAAGAACTCCATCACATACCTTCAGATAATAAGATCACAACCCATAAATCAACTATCACCAACCACATTACAGACCACTTCAAAAACATTTTCAACAACAACCACAATCCTTCCTACCTAAATGAATTGGATTGGCCTATGATTTGTCCTACAAAACTTAAAAATCGTCTTGACCTTATAAAGCCTTTCTCCCTGGAGGAATTGGACATGGCCATAAAAACTTTAGGATTAAATAAATCACCTGGACTTGATGGACTAAATGTGGAATTCTACCTTGTAAATTGGAACCACTACAAAGTAGACTTCCTGGATTTACCGAAGGCTTTCTACGAAAGTGAAAATACCCACAACATCATCAAACACCTTAACCAAACATTCATCACTCTTATAAAAAAAACCAATCAACCCGACCTTATTTCCCAGTTCAGACCCATCAACCTAATCAACACATCATATAAAATCTTAGCCAAAACATTAGCAAATAGAATAAAACCTCACATTAACAAAATCATCCCTCTCAATCAAAATACTTTTCTCAAAGGTAGAAGCATTCAAGATGCTTACCTGATGGTTAATGAAACAATACATCTCTGTCATAAAAATAGAACACCTTTGCTAGCCATCAAATTGGATTTTGAGAAAGCTTTTGCCTTTGTAAATTGGAATTGTTTAACCAAAACTCTCATAGGCTTTGGTTTTCCAAACAAATGGGTCCGCTGGATCCATGCTTGCATCTCTACAAACCACTTCTCTACAATCATAAATGGTGTACCTTTTGGATATTTCAAAAATACAAATGGTCTCGGACAAGGGGACCCTCTCTCCCCTTACCTTTTTATCATAATCACAACCATCCTCTCTTGCATGATACAACTAGGAAAAATTAGCGGACTTATTCAATCACCAGAGGAATGCAAAGAGAACATAATACAATTTGCTTATGATACCATCATCCTTTCCTCCCTAGAGGATGCCTCTATTCCCAACACCTTCATAATTATAGGCTTATTCTCCTACATTTCTGGACTTAAAATTAACCTTCAAAAGTCGTCCATTTTTGGGTTCCACCTCGATCACTCTATTTTGACAAGATTCAGGGCTCTTCTTAGATGCAAGATTGAAGACTTCCCCATTCAATACCTAGGACTCCCCATTACCCCCCCCACAACATCACAAATGCGGCCTGGACACCCATCCTCTACAAAATAAATAAAAAAACTCTCAACTTGGACAAATAACTTTCTAAATCTCTCGGGACGGCTTATTCTTCTAAAACTCATTAATAAAACTCGCAGGAAGTTCCTCTGGAACAACAATCATCCCTCCACAAAATCTGGAAACCACTACCATCTAGTAAATTGGGACACTATTGCTGCTCCAATAGACCAAGGTGGTTGGGGTATACTAAACATTGGCACCCATGTGTTTTGTCTTATAACCAAAATAATTAACAGTCTGATTAAAAATAAGACAATTTTGGACTAGTCTCATTAACTGCAAATACTATCAAAAATCCCCTCCCTGGCACAAAGTGCCCAATAAATCTGCCTCACCCCTATGGAAATACATAAATAAGAACATCCAAAAAATAACCCAACTCATCAACACTCCACCACACTCTTATCTAAAAATATCCTTCTGGAACGACCCATGGCACGAAAATAACATTGTTCTAAACCTGCACACAAATTGGTCCATTTCAAACAACCTCATCAAGATCAACATCGTCAAGGCCCTTAGCCTTTTGACCAGCAACAAATCAAACGCTCTCAAAAGATGCATTCTCATGCATCTCAAACCATATGACCTCTCTGTTGTGAATCAGATACTTGAAAATAATGCCTCAAACAATATCACCTGGAGATGGGGAAACACTTACTCAGTGAAAAAAGCATACACTTACCTATCCTACAGAGGACTCTCCCCCCCCCCCCACACCAAAAAAAATGGAAACAAAAATGGCCATAAAAATATAAATTTTTTCTTTGACTGCTCCTTCACAACAAGTTGCTTACTGAACAAAACCTCTTCAAGAGAGGTTTCATAGGCCCATCTAGATGCTCTCTCTGTTAAAATGACATAGACTCGGTGGACTACATTTTCTTTAAATGTAATTTTCACTAAGTATCTTCTCACACTTTACGCGACATTACCAGCTTGATCTCTCTTCAGCAGCCTTTCCATTAAAGGTTTCACCAAACAGTCACTACAACTCCTACACAGGAAACGATATCTTCATCATCATTAGCTGGAATCTCTGGCTTGAGAGAAACAACAGATTCTTCAACAAAACTCCGAAACTGAGGCATATTATTATCTCACAAATCAGCGCAGACCTTCATATGATCACCATGTGCAGGTAAACAGGAACAGGAAGGGAAGGAGGACTCTGATGAAGGTGAATCTGAAGCCCGCTTTCTATATGACCTTAAGGCAATGGTGGATGATGAAACGGGAGTTAGTTTGCTGCTTCAACACTAGTGATTTTTGGTTTACCAACTGCCCCTTACAAGCAATTCGATGATCCAACATCTTCCATACGTTTCTGGCTTAGTGTTAAAGAGGCTTGTTAAGGGGTGCCTCCCCCAAGAACATTAACATCTCATTTCCTTTTCCACCTTAACTTACTTATGCTTACTTTGTATTACCCGGCAGGTGTTTGCTTGCTTTTGCATTAATATATGCTATGATCATTATCAAAAAAAAAATCTTGCTTTGCGCATTCGCTCATGTATATCTTTTGTTGATGGGATCACTTACATTTGGCGTTGTGTAGTCCGTTTCACGCCCATTACATGCCATCTCACTCATCCATTGTTTCCACTTATTTCATTTAGATGTAGTCTATATTGAATGTGCTCTAATTTGCGGTGGTTATACCTTCTCCGAAACGATGCACAGAAATGACGTATGATAGTACGATGTAACCAATTCCCTGACCACAAAAATACTGGTTTATTTATTCAAATTCAGTCATTGATCAAATGCTAATTCATAATAGTTTTTCCCTATAATATTAGATTTTTGTTAGCAGGTTTTCTTTTGGGAAGGATGACGGGATCTTCTGCTGAGCCTTGGGGGGTTGGTATCCCAAAAGCTCGAATCCTTTTCATGGCATGACTTTTTAATATTGAGAAAATGTCATTGCCTCAGCTAAGCCAATATTTATAGTTTATTTTTTGGCTAATAGCAGTTTTGCGTATAAGTTCAAATTTCATTATCTAATATTTGCATTCATATTCAAATTTTCAAGAACAAAATCCAATATACATGAAATTCAGATCAATTAGCGGATAATGTTGGCTCTGGTTCAATAAAATATGAAAATAGATCTATACACATCTTGTCAAAAAAATTATAGAATAAAATACTTTACAGTTGAAAGATATGCTAATACTTGATATGCTAGACAGGGCAAAACAGATAAATTTGTACATAAATCGTTCATAAAGTTGAAAGATCTGCTCTTCCAGGTACCCGAGCGTAGATCCCGTTAACAATATGCATTACGATATCTTTTGAAAACATTGTGCAATTGAAATCACTCATTTGTCGCAATAAGCCTTTTCCCAGAGGACGTCAGAGATAATGTAAGCCTGACATTACTAAGTAAAATGAATACAAATAAATCATGCCATTGAGGTAGCAAACTTGATGATCTGAACAGCTGGAAACCCAAGAAAGAATCACTAAATTGCTAAATGTTGACAATGACCCTACTAGCCTCAGTTTTGAGCAATAAATTAAAATTCTAACTAGACAGTTACAATGCCACCCCGCAAATCAGCAATAACCGAAGCAAGCAGGGGGAAATCTCTAGGTGGGACACGAAATCAGCATGGGGACCTATGTTGTCATTGCACAAAAAGGAACTGCTATTCGGGCTGCAGATCATGACTCATTACTTTTAAGCTGCAGAGACGGCGGCTTGAATCGCACTAGGACGCCCAACCCGCTGATAGCTCTCTGTTCGTGCAGCTGCACCACGGCCGCGATTGGAGAACTCTCCTCGGCTTCTAAATTCACTCCTTCCATAGCCTTGAGCACCACTGTAACCACCCCGACCACGGAAGTTGTCATTTCGAAACCCACCTCTCACTGGAGCAAACCGACCTCGTGCACTGCCACTGTTGTTGCCTCCATTAACTGTAAAATGCAAGTGCTGAATTACAACAAAATGCTGCCTCTATGAAGTTTAAACGTACAAATATAACAATTGCACGACCCCAGAACGACGTTAACCGGATACAAGAAAATCAAACAGAGCATAATGCATGTGACGAACTGATTATATGCTGCATAACCAGACTGGGTCAGGTGCACCTACCACGAGTGGTGGTCCGCTTCTCCTCCACAACAGCCTGCCGTCCAGTAATTGTAACAGGGGAAGCCTACAATTAAAAAGATTTATATCGGTAGAAGAAAATGCATTAGAGCATTGATGTATTTACTTAGAATCAAATTGAAAGTTTCATATATGTCAATGGCATAATTTCAGTTTATCGAACAAAAACTAGCCGTTGAGGGCGTATGATTTAAAAATCCATGCATACTCTTTGATTCTCTCTCCTACCAAGATTTTTCTCCTCCCCTTCTAAAGCTTGTCTCTCTCTCTCTCTTTCTCTTCTCCCTAAACAAAGTCCTCGTTAAACATCTCACTGACAACTCCAAACAAAAAAACCATGCTTAGACAGTTACTCTTCAAAATCTCTCATTTTTTGTCACGATTCTTAATCTCCTCCTCAACTATGCTCTCAATCCTCATATAATCACCCATTATCTATACAGATTAAAATGCATCTTAATAAAGCCATGCAAATTTGCATCTTAGCAACCCTTGGTTTTTACTTCTGCTGTGCAGTGAACGCCATTTCACTTGCTAAGTAACTATCTATAGTAATACAGGCACACCTTTCCAAAAGAAGGCATCGTTGCTCTGATATTCTCCTTTCCAACAGTTATCTTGCCACCGATGATGTCTTTCCGCTTGATAATAACCATGGTGAGCAATTATAATTTTGGCAAGCCAATAAGTTAATTGCATTGATTCATCATAGTGGACACTCCTTTCCTGCAAGCTACTAATTATTATGATTCCTTGATTCCTTCCAAATAGCTAGGCAATAAAAAGAAGGGTTCCCAGAAACTTCTATTTCTAAAGGTGACATGTTATATCCTTACATGTCAATCAACAATATCACCATTTACCACTATTGCCACTTTTCTTTCCATCCATACTATAGAGATATGTAGTTTCATGTGTTTTTCTATTCATTTACTTTGAGTGTCATGTGCTTAGCATGTGCCTCACTTACTCTTTTTCTTATGTTGTTTAGTCTCATATGGGTAGCGCTTAGTTTAGTCTCTTGTTATGTTTGCTATATAAGAGACTCCTATGTAATCTGTTTGATCATCCAATAAACAACTTTTCTTCTCTCCACATGGTATCAAGAGCAGGCCCTTGTTTTTTCCCTCCCTAATTTTTCCCTCCCATGACATAACAGCCCCCCCCCCCGCCGCCACCACAGCCCTTATCTCCTCCTCCCTCCACCCCTAACCCTATCCCTAGCTGCCGCAGCCCCCCCCCCCACAGCCGCCGCCACCCCCTTTCCCCTTCCAGCCGGCGCCGCCCCTGCTGCCCAGCAGCGGCACGTTGCTGCTGCCGCTCCCAACAGCCACCCGCCATCCTTTTTTTTCTCCCCTCCCTTCCTCCCTCCCCACCCTACCCTCTCCTCCATCTCTTCTACCCTCACCATATCCACCTTTTCCCCCTTTTTCTCCCTCCCAATCACCTTCTAAATCCTTACGTACAGCCTATGCACTTTCTAATTTTTCTCCGTCTACGTCCGGAAATTTGCGGATTTGTGATCGGGAAGACTCTGGCCTTCTAAGTTGAGAGTCTACTTTGTTCCTCGGGATTTCTGTCTGCGCCTCATGCTGGAATATTGATTTTTCCTCATGACGGCGTAGGTTTCTATGTCTTATATGCCCATATTGGGTTCCTCTGATCTGACTTGTCAGATCTTTGCTACTTCTGCCCATTAAGGGTCACTGCTGCCTCTGCCTGTCCGGGGTTCTATTGCTTCTCTACGGCGTGGTCCTTTCTGCTGCAATGGCATATTCTGAGCCACCCAGATCTCTGTGCGTCACCACTGTCAAACTTGAAGGAGGATCCAACTACCACCTGTGGTCTGCGTCGTTTGTGTTGTATGTCAAAGGACAAGGTCGGTACCATCATCTCATTGTTGAGCCCCCGGCTGCCCCTACTGCTGATGCTGAAAACAAGACTAAACAGGACTACATTCAGTGGTCCAAGGATGACTCCGGCGTCATGTCCTGGATTCTCAACAGCACCGAATCTCGGATCAGCCAGTCTCTACTCTGCTTGCATGATGCCAAGACGATGTGGGATCAATTGGCACATGTTTATTCCCACCAGGAGAATCCCAAGCGGGTGTTCGAGATTTTCAAACAACTTGCCAAGAAGGAGTTCTCCACTGACTTGTCGATCGACGACTTCTACAACCAATGTTCTGCTTTATGGAATGAATATGAGCTGTATCATCCGTTGACTGCCGATATCAAAGTTGCACAGCAGCATCGCAATGAACTTCGCCTGGTGCAGTTTTTGGCTGCGCTTCCTGACTCCTTCTCAGGGGTTGTTGATCAAATCCTGTCCAGTGACCGTTTCCTACTGTTCGGGATGTCCTCAAAAGAGTCCAGCGACTACCTTCACTGACTCCTGCTTCTGCTCCTGCGCCTTCGGCTCTGGTTGCTCGCTCTACTGATTACGGCCGTGGTCGTGGCCGCGGTCGAGGCCGTGGTGGACGACCTCCTACTTCGAGCGGACGGGGAACTCCTGCACCTGGACGGAGCACTTCACCTCATCCACGTCACTGCGGCTGGTGTGGCCGTGATAACCATACTGAGGACCGCTGTTGGATAAAGCATGGTAAACCTGCTTGGGCCAACCAAGCGACTGATGATACTACTCCTGCTGCTTCTTCTGTGGATCAGTCTGCTGCACCACCTAACACTGAATGGCTGCGCTCGGAGTTTGACAGAATGTTTCAAGAACGTCTGGCACAACTACCATCTACCTCAGACTCATCAGCCATGCTTGCCTCGTCCTCGTCCGGTAACACAAAGTGGTGCATCGACTCTGGTGCTTCCACACATATAACTGGTACTCGTCATTTATTTTCACAACTTACCAATCATACTCCTATTTCTTCTGTCACTGTGGCCAATGGTTCAAGAACTACTGTTAGTGGCACTGGCACTGTTCCTCTATCAAAGGAATTATTTCTTCGTTCTGTGTTATATATCCCAAACTTTCCTGTCAATTTACTTTCGGTCAGCAAAATGGTTAAACAATTACACTGCTCTGTTAAATTTGACCCGTCTGGTTGTATTATGAAGGACCTCCGCACGAAGACGAGGATTGGTTCGGGCCGTGAGGAACCAGATGGGTTGTACTACCTGGATGGACCACCTACTCCAAAGGCGATGCTCTCTACCTCGGTGACAGAACTTCAATTGCATGTTAGACTTGGTCATCCATCTGCGGCGAAGCTAAAACATCTTTTTCCTGAAATCTCTGGCAATAGCTTTACTTGTGAATCTTGTGTAATGGGCAAGCATACAAGATCTGTTTTTCTTGCAAAAAAATCTATTTCTTCTTCAGCACCTTTTGAACTTGTGCATGCTGATATTTGGGGGCCATGTTCTGTGCCCAGTCATTCTGGAGTAAAATATTTTCTGACTTTTATTGATGATTACTCTCGTCTTACTTGGTTGTTTTTGCTCAATGGTCGAAACACTGTATTAGACTGCATTAGTACCTTTTTTGCTGAAATTAAAACTCAATTTGATCGGCCTATTAAAACCTTCCGGACTGACAATGCACTAGAATTTATGCAACAATCTGTGACTCAGTTTTGCATCTCCCATGGCACGCTCCACCAAACCACTTGCCCATACACTCCACAACAAAATGGTGTAGCCGAACGGAAAAATCGCCATCTTCTTGAGGTTGCTCGCACTCTCCTGTTTCATTACAAGGTGCCTCACTGTTTTTGGCCTGATGCAGTTTCGACAGCATGCTATCTTATTAATCGCATGCCTTCTTCTGTTTTGCAAAACAAAGTTCCCTATACTCTGTTATTTCCTGATAAACCCTTATTCTCTGTGCCGCCTCGCATCTTTGGTTGTACATGCTTTGTTAAAAACCTTCGCCCTGGTCTCACAAAGTTGGATGCCCGTTCTGTGAAATGTGTTTTCTTGGGATATTCCCGAACTCAGAAAGGCTATCGTTGTTTTGACCCTGATAAGAAACAATGGTTTGTAAGTGCGGATGTGATATTTTTTGAACACATGTCGTTCTACTCTGCTGCTGGGGATCGTCTGAATACTGATATTTTGAATAATACTCCTCTTCCCGTGGTTGAAGAAATACCTTCTGTTCCTACTCCACAAGAGAAACCTCTACAGGTATACAAGCGAAGACCAAAGCCCCTCACTGCCCCGGCCGAACCAAATCCTGCGTCAGCGGAGGATCCACCACAGGCTGAGGTATTTTCTGATTTACATCTTCCTATTAGTTTACGAAAAGGAGTTCGTTCATGTACTCAGCACCCTATTAGTCACTTTTGTTCTACTGATCGTCTGAGTGACAGTCTTGCATACTTTACATCTGCATTATCTGCTGTGCACATTCCTAAAACTGCTGATGACGCTCTTCGCCACCCTGCCTGGAGACATGCCATGGAACAAGAAATGCAAGCCCTATATGAACAACACACCTGGGATCTGGTTGATAAACCTTCTTCTTGTCATCCAGTTGGCTGTCGATGGATCTTTACTGTTAAATATGAACCAGATGGCACCATTGCACGCTTGAAAGCTCGATTAGTGGCGAAAGGATATACGCAAACTTATGGTGTTGATTACTTTGAGACGTTTTCTCCAGTCGCCCGTCTTAATTCTGTTCGTATTTTGGTTTCTGTTGCTGTCAATAAAGACTGGCCTCTTTATCAACTAGATGTGAAAAATGCTTTCTTATATGGCGACCTTCAAGAGGATGTCTATATGGAGCAACACCCAGGATTTGTTGCTCAGGGGGAGTCTGCTTCTCAAATCTGCAAGCTGCGCAAGGCAATTTATGGGTTAAAACAAAGTCCACGTGCATGGTTCGACAAACTCAGCAAAATCTTAATGTCCTTTGGCTTTCGACGGTCGCAGGATGATCACTCTGTTTTCATACGCAAAACCACAGCAGGACTGGTTATTCTTATAGTGTATGTTGATGACATTATCTTATCTGGCAGTGACCCTGCAGGGATACAAGCAACCAAGCAATATCTCGCACAACACTTCATTACAAAAGACCTGGGCAAATTGTGCTATTTTCTGGGAATTGAGGTTGCTCGATCCTCTGCAGGTGTTTCTCTCTCTCAGCGCAAATATGTTCTTGACTTATTACAAGAAACAAGAATGTTGGGATGCAAGCCAACCACCACTCCTCTGGATCCCAATATGGATTGGGACAGTGATTCATCTCCTGCATATGCTGACCGTCATCAGTTCCGAAGAATAGTGGGCAAACTCATTTATCTGACTGTCACCAGAGCTGATTTAGCTGCTGCTGTGGGATTTGTTAGCCGCTATCTTGATAGACCCAGGCAATGCCACTGGGATGCTATTATTCATATTCTTCGGTATCTTAAAAGTGCTCCTGGAAAAGGCCTTTTGTATAAGAAACATGGCCACTGTGACTTATCTGGTTTTTCTGATTCAGATTATGCAGGGAGTTGTTCTGACAGGAAATCCACTTCTGGATACTGCACTTTTGTGGGCGGCAATCTAGTTACCTGGCGCAGTAAAAAACAAACTGTTGTGGCAAGATCAAGCGCTGAGGCAGAATATCGAGCGATGGCTCATACTACTTGCGAGCTGCTATGGGTTCATAGTCTTCTGAAGGAGTTTGACATATCTCCGCCTAGCCCTATGCCCATGTTCTGTGACAATAAGGCGGCCATTTTCATTGCGAGCAACCCAACCTTCCATGAAAGAACCAAGCACATTGAGGTCGACTGCCACTTTGTCCGGGAAAAGGTTCTTTCAGGTCAGATCTACACTCCATATATCAGTACAGAACAGCAGCTTGCGGATATCTTCACCAAAGTGCTACCCAAGACTCGCTTTCAGAATCTGAGTTCCAAGCTGGGCTTCGTCGATATCTTCGCTCCAGCTTGAGGGGGAGTATAGAGATATGTAGTTTCATGTGTTTTTCTGTTCATTTACTTTGAGTGTCATGTGCTTAGCATGTGCCTCACTTACTCTTTTTCTTATGTTGTTTAGTCCCATATGGGTAGCGCTTAGTTTAGTCTCTTGTTATGTTTACTATATAAGAGACTCCTATGTAATCTGTTTGATCATCCAATAAACAACTTTTCTTCTTAATAGTAAGGCATAGCAACAATACAAAAAGATAGATTTGCACACCAACGCCTTAGAGAGCAACAAGAAAAAAATAAAAACTTTTACAAATAATTACTTGTTAAGGAGGCAAGGTGCCCCGAAAGGGTGCATTTTGCCTTGCATTACGCCTAACTTGCCGCCTTGGTCACTCTTACAGGTTTTAAGGTGCATTCATGGGTTTATATGTTCTTTGTTATTGTCACAATGCTCAAATTACATATTTGTTGACTATGTTAGGTGCCAAATATCAGTTTTATCTGTGATTATATACGCACAGTGCACGGCCATTAAATGTCTTCACTTCAGTTTCTGTTTTGAGGCCTATGTTATGAATAGTCATTAATTTGTTGAAAATTTGGAGCCATTTGATCTTAATTTATTTATTGAGTCTCCATCCCTTACATTGTTCACAATCATTCTTTGGTTTTAAACTTTTAATATACTTAGACATTACTAGAAATGTCATTTGTATGTTTACCAAAGGTACATGTATATAAAAGAGATGAATAGCAAATATATGCAAAAACCTACATATATATAACAAAATATGGGCATCCGGGGGGGAGGCTAATAAAATTATAAAACATATGTATACATAGGTAACGTGTATAAAAATTAATTTTGAAAAACAATAAGGTGACACCTAGGCACGCCAAGGCTTGGCACTTTGACACCTTACCGCCTTAACAAGTATGCAAATAATAATACAATCTAATACCAATACTTTGCATAATGACACCTCACATTAACGTCCCCATTAATTATGTATTTTTTTCAGTCAAACAACTCATAAGTCTCATATTGTCTTCCCACTCAATAAAGAAGTTAATTGCATTGCATTTGTTTATCGTTTATTTGATAATATAATGATACTAATTATAACAAAACAAGATGACTACTAACAAATTAATTCAGACATGCAATTTTTTCAAATATACGAATAAACAAATGCAATGCCTTCCTGGATATCGCAATTAGATATTAACTCTAAAATTATAGATCCAGAAGAAGATGTGAACTCTATAAAATAGTCAATACATATGAAGGTTGTGCATGTTGGCATGCTTGCTTAGTCTCCTAAAATGACGTATGTGAACATAACATGAGATAATCGGTATAAGCCCTAATGAAGCGGATCTAATAGCAGCAGCAAGTACTTCAACCAAGCAGAGACAAATCTTAAGTAGGGTAGGGACCTGTGGCTTATAAGCAGAAAAGTCCAGTCTCAAGCCATCAGCAATTGTCAGTAAGTGTATGCTGCCTAACTAAAACAATCCCTACTCCCCACTCGACTCTTTAGTGCATTGTCCACATGAACCAAATCAACAAATCCTAAGGGCAGGGATCTATTCTACCACGGCCTTGATCGTTGCCCCTATAATTGCCTCATCTCTCAAGCAAGGAATGAAGCATCCGATTTCAATGTCGTTTCAACAGCATGGAATTCAAAATTTATTGAAATTTGGACAGAATTCGATAAATGCTACCATGCCTGTTTTGACGTCAAAATGAACTAATTTAAGCCATGAAATTTCACAAGCGTGATCTCTACACCTAAATGCATCGTTTTATGCAATAAAATTTGATATCGGTTTAGGTGGGGGGTCCTTCATGTGAGAGGAAACAAGACTTTCCTGTTCTCTGGGAAAATTACGATATTTGTCCAAAAATTTTGCTGATTTAGACATAGCATCACAGTGGCAAGATTTTGTAGCAGATGGCGTCGAAATCGAAATTTTTGACAAAATTTCGCCGATTTCCGCGAAACCTCATTCCATGCTCTTAAGCACAGAACTATCAGGAGTTGTTCCATGACAAACTTGCCAAGGGCTTGATGTCCAACCACCACCATGGCTCCTAGAAAAGATGTATAAGATCAAAAGCCTAAGAGGCTTTATAACTACCACTGCAAATAGCATGCAGACCCCTCAACTCTTCCATAATGTGACTAATGTCTAAAGAATACGTGCCACAAGGAACAGGGTGTTTGTTGAACCAGGAGTGAAGGAGAGAAAAGTGTATAAAACAGACCCGAGAGATAATTATGGAATTTGCAAAAAGGTTGAAGGGTAGGTGTTGACAACCAAATCTATTGCCATTCAGACACAAGTGACTTCCCCAATCACAGTGCTGTCCTAGCGTGAGAGTACTCTCTTGATTAAATGCAAATGCTGCCAAAGGATTTACAAGATTTGCTGAATCACAGCTGGCATCCAACAGCATTTATAATCGGTGAGTTATAAAAAAAAATCATGAGAAATCCAGTTGCACCACTTATGCTTGATCGTACACTTGTTGAAATAAATGCTGCCAAAAAAAAAGTCTACTAGTTTTGACAATCGCAGTCATCATTCAGAAAAGCGGTATGTGATTGTGGTGTACAGGTGGAGAGGGTACCACATAGTATGGTATAGGGCATCAACTTCGTGTTGACTTCAATAGGTGTGACCGTGTGGAAGTGGAAGTTTATCAAAACTTTAATGAAATTGCAGAGAAATTTCGATGTAAAATAGGCTAAAAAGTAGTGATACTGTGAGGGAAATCAACAACATAACTTCAAGTTTTGCTGAAAAAATATAATCCATGTGTGTTCAATATGAAATGCTCAAACCTCATGTTTGTTTAATATGTATCGGTTTTATACCTACATTAATTACTTTAAGAATAAGTTAGATTAACAAAAAATGAGTTTATTTTCAAAATAAAGGGAGTAAAATGATAATAGGCCAACACCAAATCTTATAGTAGATCTAGAAAAGGAATAAATCTACTATTCCTTACGGACAAAAAAATCTATGAAAATGGTTACTTTAAGGTCAAGACTGGCTTCCTATCAAGCTTTTCTGAGCCTTCACTACGTGTGCAATAATAACTATTACAAATATCATCGACAAGATGGATTTTTTTATTCGATTGCCTATTATCGTCAAAAATAGGCCGAACTCATCGTTACATGTCGACAAGTAGGTGAAAATATGTACCATGGACATTAACCAGGCTTCGACGTCGACTGTCGTAGACATGGACAACATCAAGGATAATCGTCAGATGTCGAGGATGTTTAGTACTATGCCATGTAGACTGTGTGGTATGCAAGAGTATATATGGTTTTGGAGTTTGTATAATAAACATATTAAGTATACTCATTAAATCATATAATGAGATTATAACACATAAAACTACAAACACACCAATATATATGTGTGCTTTTTGTTAGGTATATTATATATGTGTAAGTATGAATATGATTATCAAAAGATATAAATATAACCGTACAGAAGGTGTGATAATATGATATATATATATATATATATATATATATGAAGATCAAAAGGATATTAACATTGTATACATATAGATGTACAACATTATGATTAAATATATAATAAAATGTATATGAAGTATTAACATATATACGTGTGTATGTGCGCAAGTTGTGGTCTATTAAAGAAACAAAGTTTAATTAACACATGTATAATCGAGAATATATGTGGCCACACAAACCAATTTCCCAAACAGTGATTATATTTAAGCATCCAAAAAAGCATTTGCAAATTTTGACTATCAAAATCCTTCTACAAGAAATCTCATTGATTGAAGATGGCTAGTGCAAACGCACAAAATAGCAGATAAAATGCAAAAATAGCACAAGTAGCAAGCACGATGTCATCAAATAGTAAACCATGAGCAAATAAGCAGATGAATATCATCCAATCAACAGATAACACAAGTGAAGTAGATAACTCCTTTGCATCAGAGGAGGCCGATAAAGATGAATAAGTTCCACAAACTCTTTGTGAGGAAGAAATATCAACAAATAATGCAACAACAGGAAGAGCCACAATATATACATAGAGAGAGAGAGAGAGAGTCAGGCTAGAACACACTCGAGCGTACCAAAGACCGAATACACTCAAATTATTTTCCATCATGCAACATCTATTTTCAAAAAATAAACCATTGATCTTCTTAGATATCATATGAACATACTACATATAATATTTGAGGTCGTTTGGACACTTAAAGGTCATGCATCTAAAGGAGAAAAAAATTATACAATTCAAATTAGTTTTGTGTGTCGAATTTGTAGGTCATAAATGAGTGACTTGGAAGAATCCAAATGAGCTCAAATTTTTCATGTAGCATGTATTTATTACAACAATGAATATCAACAGTTTGGATTTGTCAAAAAATTGACCTAGATATGTGAACACAACTTGAGTGTATTGTGTGATCTATACACTCGAGTGTATTCTAGCCTGACTATATATATATATATATATATATATATATATATAGAGAGAGAGAGAGAGAGAGAGAGAGAGAGAGAGCAGAAGTACCCCATAAGATCCACATACATAGCAACAAAAATAAATCCTTCTCTGTTCATTATTCATCTCCTTTCCTTTATTTCATCTTTTCCCTCCGCATCATCTCTTCTTGTCTTCTATTATCCCCCTCATGCCAGCCACAAACAAAATCACGAGACTAGTTGGAATAGGTAAAGGAACAACTCAAGAATAAGCAAATGTTGAAAAGAAAGACAGGTGATGTCAATAAGGCTAGAATACGGACACATCAAGTATTGAATCCCTCCGCCATGTGATATTATAGTAGTGGATGAAATTGCATGCCTTTTTATGTAGTAGTCGGTGAAGACAGGAGCTAAAACATCGTGTTAATGAAGTGACATGTCATGTCATGTTTTCGTAGACGAAGACAACAGGGAACATGTGTTGAAGCAGTAACATGCCTTGTACCTTGGTGATATGCCATGTCAATTATTTGGCATGTCATATCAATAGGTCTGAGTGGCATGATGTGTATTTACGTCGTGTCAATTAATGACACGTCATGTCTTGTAGCAGACGTCCACATTGCAGACAAACAAGAAGGAAATCAAGGGCACGCCCTGATGTGTAGCGGAGAAGCAACTGAAAAACAACAAATGACGAAAAAAATCATTTTGGATCTCACGTAGTAGTCAGTGAATACATGAGCTAACACATCATGTTAATGAAGTGACATGTCATGTCATGTTTTTATAGATGAAGACTGGAGGGAACACGTGTGAAGGGGTAACATGCCCCGTACCCTGGCGATACGCCATGTCAATTATTTGACATGTCTATTCAGTAGGTTTGAGCGGCATGATGTGAGAGAAAGTTAACACTTTGTGCCAATTAATGATACACCATGTCTTTTAGCAGAAGTTCACATTGCAGACAAACAAGAAGGAAATCAAGGACACGCCATATGTGGCAAAAAAGCAAATGAAAACACAACAAATGACGAAATAGCATTTTGAATATCGACCAAGGCAAAATAGGGATTGGTAATCCCCAATAGCAGCAAAATAATTGAACGTTTGTCGTGATTTGGCATTAAATCTTCATGGCGGCGTCATAATTGCTGGTGGCAACGTAAATGGCAGCGACGCAAACAATTACATCATGGATTCCAGAGACAGAAACAAAATAGGAGGGTGTTGGTGGCTTCTTCAAGGCGGCAAGCTCAAAGAGGCAGCCCGATAGAACTAGCAACAGCAACGTAGAAATATCATTGATTTTAAGATGGAGACAGCTCCAAAGAGATGTTCCTAAAAGAAGCAAGGGGTGGGCATCCCTACGGGCAGCCAAACGCAGTCAAGGACAGCACCCACCCACAAGGGTAGTTTTCTCTCTTCGTGTTAGGATTCAGGGGGCATGAACAGCTACTACGAGACCATGTAGAAAATGAGAATAAGGGGAATTGCATGGTGTTGTATTTCTTATTATCAGATGAGAAGACCCCTCACTTGTATATAGGAGGGGGATGCATTACAACCTTAGCAAAAACCTAACCACAAGACATTTGGGCCAATATTATAAATACACCCAACAGTTAAATACTTATACTCCCTATTAGACATTTCTTACTAGTTACTACAAGTTGACAGATTGTTGGGCCACGGGTTTGGCGTGCCAATTTGATGCAACTCGCTACTCATACAAAACAATAAAGAAAATTTAAGATAAACAATGTCGAGGATAGGAGTTAGATGGAAATTTAAACATCGTATAGGAATTTGGAGATTCAGTAGAAATGACAATTTAGCTTGAATTTCAGTTTTTAGTTAATAATATTTACGTGTGCATATATTCAGGCAATAATATAGAAAAATAACCAGCAAGGGTATAGTGGTGTCAGTAGGGCTCAAGTTCAATTCATGTTAGTAATGTATTATATAATCATGAAACCATATAGTTAATATCATGGCTTACACAAACATTGGTCTCTACCAACCCTTGGTTTCCCATTCCCTTTGTGTTGGTCATGAGGTTATGGAGTCCTAGGGCGAGTTCTTCCCCCTAGCGCTTCCAGTAGTTATAAGCAACTTCAAAAAGGATCAACAACAATTCAAAAGGCATTGGAGTTTAGATGGAAATTTAAACATCGTAACGGAATTTTGGAGATTCAATCAGATGACAATTTAGTGTGAATTTCAGTTTTAGTTAATCATATTCACATATGCACGTATTCAGGCAATAATATTCAAAAAAAAAGCCAGCAAGAGTTGTTAGAATATAGCCTACTTAGTTAACAGGTTATTAGTCTATTGTCTACATGGGCCTGTTGCCCATGGCCCATTAGGGTTAGTCCGCTTCCTTTGTGCTTCCTTTTAATAGCCTCCTTTCCTATATATAGGACAGGGGTGTACATATCATTAGAACAACACAACATTATCGTATACACTTCTTCACAAGAGTATAGTGGTGATCTGACCACGGTAGGGATCAAGTTCAATTCATGTTAGATTACACAATCATGAAATTGTCTAGTTAATATCATGGCTTACACAACCATTGCACTGTACCAACCCTTGATTTTCCATTCCCTTTGTGTTGGTCATGAGGTTATGGAGTCCTAGGACGAATTCTTCCCCCAAGGGCTTCCAGTAGTTATAAGCAACTTCAAAGAGGATCAACAACAATTTAAATTGTTACCTAAAGCCTGCAATAAGGCATAGGCATGTATTGGCAGATATATGGGTATAGTAAAAACATGTTTGCTTGACTAACAAAGAAACATATAACCACACACATATTTTTAAATATAAAGAAAAACATACATTAGATTAAATTATGTATGATCATGTAGTTGGGATTTGGACAATTAAAGGTTATATCATATCAAAATCACCACCTAAACCTCAATCTGACTCAGTTGGATCAACTAAAATATTACTTTAAGAAATTAAAAAATTGAAATGGGGAGTAAAAAATGAAAATAATAAATTTTGTGATGGAATCAGAGACATTGATCAAGGTTTGCTAATATTGCGAGCAAACATGCTTCGATTTCACCGAATCCACACCAAAAAAGGATATAAGTGATTGTTTATAATAAGCCAGAGTGGATCAATCTCATACTTTTTAATTTTCGGCATAAAATCAAAGTATCAAAATCCATCACCTAACACAAGGAAACACACTCAACTCACCTATCCAAATTTGGTCGGAATCTCTATCTAAGCCATAGTTGTTGAGGCACCCACCCAAGCACCATAGGTAGATCCGCCTAGGTCGTCGCCTACCTAAAAATGGAAATTGGGCGCCTAGGCAAGCGCCTAGCAGATCCTAGGACCATAGTTGTTAAGGCGGCCAGGCACTAGGCGTTACTAAGGAGGCACCCAGGCATTTCTAGGCGTTTTGATGTTTTTATAAATAATGATGATTTTTTATATTTATATTCATATTTTCATATATGTAAATATTAAATAATGATATTATCAGATACGGTTACGTAGAATTGGTCTAAACAACAATATTATTACCTAAACTAGAACTGATTGGCCCTAATTTGACCTCATTTGATCCAAATTTGATCTGATTTGACCTAGTTTACCCTAATTTAACCCTAATTTGGCTAAACCAGACCTAATTTTGTCTAAACATGACCTAATCAAACCCAATTTCCCTGAACTTGTCATAAATTATTGACCTAAATGAGACCAGATTTGGCCAAATCAGACCTATCTTCCCAAGTTAGAACTATCTCCCCCAAATCATACTTATTTTCCACAAATTAGACCCAATGTGCCCAAATTTTACATGATTTAGCCTAAATGTGCATATTATGACCCAATCAAACCTAACTTCCCAAGTATTCCCTATGTTGACCTAAATCAAGTCTAATTTGGCCAAATCTGACTTAATTTCACCAAATCAAACCCATTTCCCCCAAATCAGACTAGTTTTCCGACAATCAAACCTAACCTGCTCAAATTTGACATTATTTTGCCTAAAATGAAACCTAATTTTCAAAAACACGGCCTATAAAACCTAACTAGCCCTAATTACCCTATATTGATCTAAATGAGACCTTGCATGACCAAATCAGACCTAATTCCCCCAAATTAGACCTATTTCCCCCAAACCAGGCCTGTTTTCCCCAAATCAGACCTAATTTTACCCCAATTTGTCCACATTTGGGATAAATTTGACCCATTTCAACCATAATATGACTCAACTTCATCATATACACACCTAATTTATGCGAAATTAGCCTTGAAGTGGCTTAATTTTGGCCCTAAAAGGCCTTAAGCGACCACCTATGTCAGCTAGGGGGTTGGGCGTCCAGTTTGAGGCGGCCTGCCTTAAGCCTAGGTGCCGCCTAGGCGGGCACCTTGATAACTAAAGCCTAGGACTGCATGGGAAACCGCCTAGGGCGCCTAGGGGCACCTGGGTAGTTTTTTCTTGATCTTTTGATTTTGTATAATGTCATTTTGACATCTATATGACATATCTAAGTGCTTTTCATGCATTTTTAGGCTATTACCCAATTCTTATATGACTATTAAGGGTATATAACATTAAAAATAAACATAAAATACCTTATATGTGTGATATATTTTATTTGTTGTAGATATAAAAATGCAGAAAATAAAAATATAAGTCAGCGCCATGGCGCCCAGCTAGGCTAGCCCACCGCTCGGACGCCTTGACAACTTCGATCAGAGCCTATGTATCAGGAAAAACAACGGAATTGTGGCAAGATTGTAAACAAAGAATCAAAATTAGAAAATTTCAATAAACACAATCTGGTAACAAATATCATTCATTTGACTATCAACACTTTCCCAAAAAAAATCAGGATTTTGGTATATCGTCAAAATTTCAGTAAGTGGATTCGAGTATTAAAACTGGAATCCATTTACTAGAGTATTGAAACCAATTTTCCAAACCAAGAATCAATTTTTCCCATGGCGACTATGGATGGCATTATTCACTTTGTTGGGCAAGACTGATTGTTGTGCTTTGCAAGATTCAAAAGAGGGAACAAACCACAGTTCTGATGGCGTCGCTTTGAAAGTTTGAATGCAAGCACTACCTTTTGGTGGCTCTTTAAAAGAATTTGAGTACCTAGCTGACCTGCATATGGGAAGCTTTTATCTGATGAGTTCAGAGGAAAGACATATATGGAGCGCTTTAGCTTTGGTCTCTTTGCTAGGCTCAATTGTACCTCTTGTGAAGCCTTTGATTTGTTTATAGTGGTGGAGACAGAGAAATAGTTGCCAACATATTTTTGCTCAAGTAAGGGTCTTGATGTACCCTCTCTCCTACAGCCAATTAAAATTTATTAACCATCCTTTATGGGTAAGGCCATATTTAAATTTCCACCTTATGGTATATGAATATGTTAGTTCACACCTTGTAAATGACACGTGCAATTAACCTAAAATTATGATTATATCTGTTCTGTTGGTCATGTGGATTTTTAGCAATATTTTTAGGGTGACAATTTTATATTTTGAAAGGGTGCTACGTATTGGTCATATTTATTGATGTACATACTACTATAGTACAGGCATGTGTGTGTCTTACTATATAGTAAAGTGCGCATTGGTATATCCGTGTGAAGGTCATACTCGCATATATGACAAGCATGGAGGGATTGGTAGGAACTGAGCACCAGAAACTAAGAGTGACTCCACTCAAAAGAGAGAGTATTCAAATTTGTAAAAGTTATTAAAAGAGCTCTCTCTCTCCAGGTGAGGCAGAACACTCAAGTCATCAATTTCCAATCTACAACTTAATATTTCAAAAATTCTGACTGTTAATCTTCTTAGATATCATAAGAATAACTTATTGGAAACTTGAAAGGTCATGTCTAAAGGCCACAAAAAGACCAAAAAGAAATTCAGGGCGTCAATTTGTAGTCTCTGGGTGAATTGAAAATGGTTCAAAATTGAAATGTAAGATATTCATGTGATTAAGATAAATGGTTTTGATTTTGCAACAGAAACGTGGCCTGGTTATGAAAACAGATTTGCCATGACAAGTTTTTGGAAAATCAAAAACGTCTATTTTCTTCAATATCGCATGTACATCCTTGATGACAATTTGAGTTCAATTATATAATTGTAAGAAATTCATCCAGGGACCAGAAAACTGATGTCGTAATGCAACATTTTCTTAGCTTTTACATGCATGATCTATAGAGCTCAATTTAGTAATGGGCTATTCATATGATATCTAAGAGATCATCGGTTTACATCTAAGAAAATACACGTGGTTAGCAAATTGACTTCAATGTACAATGTCATCAGTAGACTGGAATATACCCCAATCACTCTCTCCGTGTGTGTGTGTGTGTGTGTGTGTGTGTGTGTGTGAGAGAGAGAGAGAGAGAGCTTATCAACATACTACTATAGGATATATAGTTTAGGCATATGTGTCTTAGTATATTGATAAGTATGCATGGTATATATTGTTATATATTAGGATATCTACATGAAAGTCACATACTAAGCATAAACCAGAAACATGGAAAGAGTGATGAGAACTAAACCCCAAAAACTAGGAGTGATTCCACTCAAAAAAGCGTAATAAAATTTGTATCTTCATCTCTGCATGCAAAAACAAAGTAAAGGGAGTTGTGTTTATCTCTGTGCGTCACACAAACTACTCTCTCATCCTAGCTTGACTTTGTACGAGTCAAGATATGTTACAGTAAAGTGTACTAGTGAGGCAGAACACTCACGTTCCACACTACAACTTAATTTTTTGAAAATTCACTGTTGATTTTCTTACATATTATATGAACAGCTATTTGGATACCATATGTCGAAAGACTACTAAAACACCAAAAATAAAATTCAAGACGTCACTTGTGTTGTCTCTGGATGAATGAAAAATCAGTTCAAATTTTATTTGTAGGATATTTTAATGTGATTAAGATCAATAGTTTAGATTTTTGAAAAACTTGTCCTTCTATGCAAACAGATATGCCATGACGAGCTTTTGAAAAATCCAAACCGTCTTGTTCTTCAATGTCCACATATATCCAGATACCAAATTTGAGCTCAATTCTATACTTGTAAGAAATTTATTCATGGACAAGAAAACCATTGTCCTATGCATCATTTTTGTAGCTTATACATATATGACCTATGAGTGTCCAAAGAGCTCAATATGGTATTGGGCTATTTTATGATGTTTAACAAATCTAAAGTTCATCTACAAAAATACAGTCGTGGTTTGCATATTGACTCGAGCGTAGTGTGTGTGTGTGTGTGTGTGTGTGTGTGTGTGTGTGTGTTAACATATATATGTTTGTAAGCTGGATAACCCCCTCCCTGAATAGCCTGTGTGGCATGTGGGGGACAGCAGGGGGGATCCCATTATGCTAATCCCATTCACCTCCCCCCACCACCAACTTTGTAAGACCGATTTCAGAGTATGTCAATATCCTAGCCATACACATAATTGACGAAACTGTTAATATTGACACAAGCGCCATTTATAGGGTAAGAGATTGAGATATTATGTGGGAATATAAAGTGACCTTATTGATAAGAGGGTTTATGTAACCCAAAATTACATAAATCTAGAAAGCCAACATAAGATACAGCAGATACCTACTAAATACTAACCAATTTCTGGGGGGATATTCAATTGCTAAGAAGCTATCAGTTAAAGGTACCCAAAACCAATTGTATGCCCTGCTTTCCACTTAGCTAGACCTTGAACACCATACTGGTATAACCTAGAAATTGACATACTGCTTGTGGCGAACAGCAGGGGGGATCCGATTATGCTAATCCCATTCCCCTCCCCCCCACCACCAAATTTGTAAGACCGATTTCAGAGTATGTCAATATCCTAGCCATACACATAATTGACGAAATTGTTAATATTGACACAAGCGGCATTTATAGGGTAAGAAATTGAAATATTATGTGGGAATATAAAGTGACCTTATCCATATGAGGGTTTATGTCACCCAAATTTACATAAATCTAGAAAGCCAACATAATATACAGCAGATACCTATTAAAGTGACCTTATCGATAAGAGGGTTTATGCAAGACCGATTTCAGAGTATGTCAATATCCTAGCCATACACATAATTGACGAAATTGTTAATATTGACACAAGGGCCATTCATAGGGTAAGAAATTGAAATATTATGTAGGAATATAAAGTGACCTTATCGATAAGAGGGTTTATGTAACCCAAATTTACATAAATCTTGAAAGCCATCATAAGATACAGCAAATACCTACTGAATAGTAACCAATTTCTAGGGGGGGGGGGGGGGGGGGTCTATATGCTAAGAAGGTATCAGTTAAAGGTACCCAAAACCAATTGTATTCCCTGTTTTCCACATAGCGAGACCTCAAATGCCATAATGGTATAACCTATTTTCTGGTAGCACAATGAACCACTGGAACAGTTTTCGTTTTAAAGCATACGAATTCAAGTATCTTAATATATATGAAGTTTCTTAGGGACTCAGTGAGGACATTCGGTAATGAACCCCCCACAAATAAGGGGAAAATACTGCTGTTGGTGGCCTAGAAGACAATGCTTAGCCAAACCTAAGCAGAAGTAATATTTGAAGCAAAAGGCAATATTGAGGTATACCAACTATGTTTGATTAAATTATACAAAAAATGAAAAGAAAATTTAATGACAGAAACGTTAATAATATAGGGGGAATACAGAAGAAAACAATGTATACCTCAATTGCTGACCGCATCGAACTTAAGGATTCAAATTCCACAAAGCCAAAACAATATCCATGTTGCTGTATTACAAGAACATCGAAACGAAACTTTTAAGGAAGATTTCAATAAATTTATCAAAAAAAGACTTAGATTTGTAATAAAAAGGAAACTCCAATAGAAAAGCCAATATGAACGAAATGAAGGGGAATAATCGAGAGAATAATGCAATAGACCTTATGGTTGCGGACTTGGATACCACCGGATTTGATAGGCCCAAATTTCTTGAATTCTACTTCAAGCTGGGAAGGAGTTGCATTTATAGGTAAATTCCGTATGTATATAGAGTAGCCCTCCACTGTCATAAATTCACCGTGAGGCAGACAATAAAACCTATTTTTAATTAGCAAAAATGGCAATAAAAAAGATTGCTACCATCCTCCAGAGGACTGCTGCTTTCAGAGGCATAGTTGCTATCAGTTACAGGCACCTCTAGTGGTACAGCAGCTGCTGGTGTAACAGATTGTTTCTCAGTATTCACAGAAGGAATGTGACGTTTAGTTACAGAAGTCTGAGTCTTAACAGGGGAAGCTGAAATAGGAGATGTAAAGCTGCTTTTCATAACTTTGACCTGTACCACCACGATTAAGAAGACACTTCATTCAGCAAATGAACAAACAGCACAGCCTAAAGGTCATTAGAGATAGTTATAGACACAGACGATGATTCAGGTGGGAATGGAGTCAGACCCTTCATTTAAGTGTAAGAGCTTGCAATATCAATGTACTTACAATTGATGCATATGATTTTTTAGGAGCATCTTCCTGTACAGCAGCATTTACCACCTCAGGTGTTAATGGGGAGGCAATTGCGCTAGGAACAACAGCTACAACAGATTCTTCATTGGAAACAGCTTGATTTTTTGGACTAGGCTCATGAGATTCATCAGAGGCCTTTTGCTCCTCCGAGTCAGTAGCCAGAGGTGGTAGGTCATCATCATGATCTGCAGCAGGCTCTGATGATCAAGCAATCACCTTCAATTCTTCAAATGATATACCCAAATAAACTAAGAAAAACAGAAATTACCAGCAGATGAAGAGGTAACAGGAGCACTGTCCTCAGCATCATTCACAGGTGTTTCATTCAGCTCCTCAGGACAGACGTCTTCCACAAACCTAAACACATCATTTAGGACAAAGTAACCTCCATTTTCTTGTGGTGCCAGGAAGAAAGTTTGAGTGAACTTTTGTCTAAGGTTGTCCTTTCCAATGAAGCATCCTGTGACTAACACAATCACCCCATCCTTGTATGAGTGTTGTGCATCTACTGTCTTTATCTCAACTGTGTAACTTTTGTAATCCAAAGACATTACTTTTTGATCAATGGCCTAAAAAGGAAGAGACATATACAAGCAAAGAACACATAAATTGAAGCAGCAAAGATCTCAACTGATAAATAAACACATAAATTTTATCAGCTGAAAAAAAACAGGATATTTGCTATTTTATTTCACAACCAGAATGATTTTATGACACCATGTTAGAAATCATCAGCAAAGATTGTAATGTTGTAGATCACATTCACAGCCAGTTGATCATACATGAGATGTCCTCTTGCACTTCACAGTTTTCACCTATATGGATAAATGAATCTCAAGTAACAAAACTTGTGACATCTTTCTCAAATAACCAAAGTTGTGACATTTTGGGATGTAAGATCCATTCAACTTGTCTCCGATTCAGAAGACTTCTAAAATTGCAATTAGTTTGACTAAACTTAGAAACTTTACATAGCAAAGAGTTTCTTCATTGTACAATTTGTGATCCACTTCATCTTAGTTTTGTCCAAGGAAGAAAATGTCCGATTTGACGCCGTTTCGGTAGCCACGGAAACAGAAACTTCGACAAATTTCGACGGGAATTTCGACAGATGCATTCTTGGCGTTTCAACGACCAAATGATCAAATTATTTAGCAAAATTTTATCATAACAATCTACTAGTGTAGATCTACTCAAATATGCAATAATATTTCATATTGTATATGTGACGGGTGGGGCTCCTCATGTGTGAGTGAAGGAAGCTGAACA
Source organism: Alisma plantago-aquatica (assembly GCA_963693085.1). Classification (NCBI taxonomy): domain Eukaryota; kingdom Viridiplantae; phylum Streptophyta; class Magnoliopsida; order Alismatales; family Alismataceae; genus Alisma; species Alisma plantago-aquatica. The sequence continues at coordinate 177,746,626 of OY856410.1, forward strand.
ATTTCGTTGGGGATTTCGATGGAGATTTTGAGGTCAATTAAATGGCTAAATGAATGAATTAAGTCATTATAGTTTGCAAGCACAATATATAGACTTAAAGCGACAAATTTATGGAAACATAGCATGATCTAGGATAGTAGGACCTCTCGGTAGGATGACATGACGTAGTACATAAACAATGTTGTAGTGGTACATGAGTAAGTATTGAGGAAGCATGAAACATCTATGGTTTCTGCATCGAGTTGAAGCATGATGGTTGTCATCCTCCTTGTTGAGTATACCTATCAACATATTGACTCCAGTTTATTTTGTTTCATACAAGCATAGATGTGTTTCACTGTTAATCTCTATATGCCTACAAGTGATAAAATGCATACTAATGGATTGACTCAAGCTTTGTTCTTAGTCGTGTGATTTTGTAGCAAAGAGCTTATAGGAGGCAACCATGTAGTTAGAAGTGTAACTAACAATGGCATACATACAAAATATCGCGATAGCCATGCTAACTTTGCACATTGTTAACATAAATCATGTTACCTCAAAAATGAAAGTTAGCGGCTCACCATAGCCATAGATATCACTCCCACACCCATTTATAAATATTTCCTTTGTAGATCTTTATAGAAGTGAGAGAAACAGGAGAGAGAGGTAGAATTGGACTAGGAAGAGAAGAAACATAACTTAGATTGTTCTTAACAAGCCCAAGAAATCATATAGTAAAATTTTCCGACATCGTACCCCGTTTCTCGAAATAATACATGTGTTTCTCGAAATCTCGACGAAATGCGGACAATATGGGCCTTTTATCGAAATTTGCCTAATGTCGTCGAAATTTGATATAATTGTCAAAATTTAAATTTTTTTACCGGCCAAATTCCCTACGTACAGACATGGAAGGCCATTTGTATGTCTGATGGCTAGCGGCATCAAAATAATTAGCAAAATTTCACCAACTTTGACGAAATATCAAAATAATTGGTTTCATCGAATAACGGAATATCATCAGAAAATAAAACGTACCAAAGAATACCATCATGAACGTGTTTAAAATCGAAGAAAAGGTACTCAAGATTGATCACTGATGTACCTCAATTGTTGTAGGATATCTAGGGCATTTCTGATGTGGTCCATCCATCCATGCACTAGTTGTTCAAATAAATGTGCCTTTTGATTTATTCTATATATTGGAGCAAACCCGAAGAACAAAGGTTAACAAATTTCTTCAACAATATCATGAAGACCAAGAAGATGTTGGATGAGTGGAGAAATAGTACTATAGTCCCCATCTACAAGAACAAAGGTGATGTTCAGAGTTGCACAAACTACAGAGGTATCAAGTTGATGAGTCACAAGTCTTGCACATTACTTGAGTCATCTCTCTATTTAAAAGAGTGAATAGTTTATCAAGTGATTTTTTTTATCCTTTACCGACACTTACAATCTTCATTCTTGATGTGTTTCACTAGCTATGTGTGCTTTTTCTTCATCATAGACGATCCATTTTGTATAACCAATCCCCACCCTTAATATCCACTTTTATATTTAACTTCAGGAAACTAGAAATAGCATTATTGACTGCCTTCTTAGCTTCCATGTTTGATGCCTTGTATCCTTGGAATGTTGCAACGTGTCAATATCAAGATGAACCCCTGTGAATCTCCCTTTTCATTCAATGTATTTTGTATTATATTCCACATAACATTTCTTTTTTAGGACTGTGAGCTTTTTTTTGTACACCACTCACCTCATAATTCTACTCTCCTACTACACCGGCTTCCTGCACCTCCTTCATCCTTCAATCCCTAATGTATTTCCTTATATCCACCTCTAAAACACGAGGGCATCTTGAGAACACTATATTTGGGTCCGGCCGTTTCGGATGCCATTTTCCAGCTTGTCTGCTACTACATTTGCTTCCCGACGCTTGAATTCAATCGAGCATTCTTGGAAACTGCACTCTTAATAGCAATTCTTTTTATGCTAAAGCACATGCCCTTGATGATTCTAATTTTGAAACCCTTACAGTTCCCTTTATTATTATTTATAAGCCAACACCTCGTGTGGGTGGTGAATTCTTCCCTTGGAAACACTATAGAATTTTTGCATATATTTACTATCTATGCATCTTACAAGGAGGTAAAGAATTTGGTTACATTTATATAAAATCTGCAATGTGATTAGATATGATTTTTAAGTGAATGTTTGCCAATATCACACCATATGTCAATGCCAACATTGCCTCACCTTTATGACTCCATCGTCTCACCCCTTACTTGTTAAGGAGACAAAGTGGTAAGGTGCCTAGACTGGCCTTTTTTGTCTAGTATTTTTCCATCTTGTATAGATGTATATTTTGATCATCATGAGAAGTTCCCCTCCCGTAAAATGAATGGTTATATGTAAAGATATATACATATTTTTTATTTTTCGTGCTTCTATACATCGATATATACAAAGTTGATCCTAACACTAATCCCCAAGCCATGCATGTTCATGCAAATAAGTATTATTTATGGTTAAGATGGGTGTATTTAGGGCCATATAATACCATGATCGTCCAGGCAGCTAGGCGGTAGTGTAGCCCCAATAAAACCTAGGTGTTTCTATCTAGGCTAGTTCTAGTATTTTTCATAATTATACATATTAAACAATATGTAATATATGGAATGTTTGTTAAGCAGTTGTTACTACATGGAATAGCATTATTGCTTAGATAAAAAAGTCAAAAACTAGAATTACAAACCTAAGTACAATGAAGTAACATAGAAGTAGGTGTAGGCGGAAGCAAAGAATAGAGCAGTGACAGCAGTGGGGGAGGAAAAAACAATATAAATAATAAGAGGGAACCATAGTTGCAGTAAGAGACCTGGGAGGAAGTTTAGAAAAAAGGAGTAGGTACAATAGCATATCACTTCAAACATGAGGGTGAAGAAAACTGGTAAGAGGAAGAATGAGGGAAGATATAGGAGAAAGAATCAGTGAAAGGAGGTGGAAGAAGCATTGGTAGGAGGAGGTAAAAGAACTGTGGTTGCAAGGAGGTTAAAAACATACAGTAGGTGTTGGAGGGGAACACCATGAAGAGGTAAAAGATGTGGGAAGAAATGAAAACGGAAGATAAAAGTAAATGGAGCAACATCAACAACAATGTGGGAGGAGAAAAAAGGGAAATAACCAAAAAAGGATCAGCGGCAACAGCAATGAGGGATGACTAGATCTGAAGAATTAAAAAACATGGGACCATCCAATTGAGCATAATCTCATCAACAAAATCGTGTTATCACAAAATTCCATTAATACTTTCTCACTCAATGTGAGCATAATTGCTATGTTTGATCATCCAATTGCGTGATCATTTTCTTGACAAAATACTCTTTAAAAGAATGTATAACAAATTATATACGAATATCACAGTTTCCAGTATCTCCAAAGACTTGTTTCCTGAAGATTAATAATTCCACAATCTCACTCTAAGCCTGTAGTCTTGAACTTTAAGCCTTTTCACCCGTCTCATTCCAAAGAGATCTGGAGACAATTGCTCGTTTTTCCCCACATTCAAGTGTTGATGTAGCTAGATTAGCTTCTCTACCAACACTTGTTACAGGTGTGGAAATCTTTCTTGTCCTCAAAAACATCTAAATGGCTGATCATGATTTCTACAGTTTGATCTTGACAATAATTTCTATGGTGTCAACCTACAGCTAACCCGTATTTGCTTGATCTAGGGGCAAGTTTAACTTGTATTTCAACCAAATGTGCATAAGATATACCATCAACAATAAGAATTTAACCGAATTTCATAAAATCTTCTTTATGCATCTAAGCAAACGTAAGTTAACCTAATCTGCTGGCCACAAAGATGTTTCTTTATTGGGAAATTGGCCAAAGATAGTCATAGTCGCATGCCCATCAAAAGCAATTGCCCACAACCCAAGAGGTCCTGGGCATATTTATTTATTGCAAGTGCATCATGAATGTCAACAAACCATCTGTTCAGTATCAACTCGAAAACCCTCTCATTTCATACTATATAGCTCATATATCTAAATAAAATTTTGTTTCAAGTACATGCCTACAAGCAAACAGCATCAACGAATCTAACTGTGAATCATGATTTAATAATAAAAGTATTCTAAGAACACTCACGAATCACAGCTGTCAATCATTGGAAAACAAATGCATGGAAAATTCACACAAGAAATTAGCTTGATATCAGACCACTATAAATGAATGACGACATAGATGTGATTACAGCGACTTGTTCAAACAATGGACTCTGATAAAGATGTTCCTACACAATGTCAGTGTATTTCTAAGTATCTTGTAACTTGGCCACGGACTGGCACAAGTCTATAGGTGCTTATAAGTAAAAGCTACTAACATCAAGTTTTCGTTCTTTTCCATCGACAAACTGTGTTTATAGACAAACAGAAAGGTACTACTTGAAAGTGGGATATCCTATGTATTACCAATCAAAAAACCAACCTTCATCGTAGTAACAGAAGTCATTACTCCATCAGCATCAGGCCGACTGAGCACACTTGAATCAAGATAAAATTTGTGTAGTTCTTCAGGTTGATGACGCAAAATTGGGTAATATTGCTCGACAAACATGTTGCCAACCTTGTCATCAAAATAAAGAAATTAGTCACAGTAACGATATACATCAGAAACACCAGGTTTCCTAAGAAGATTTAGGAAAATACCACATGTGCACTAGGAGTTGCAGGGCCAGTCTGAGAAGCCATGTGGGACCTGGTAACCCAAAATAAGGATGGTTTAGACTCTTAGACTGCAATTGAGAGTTACTAGGAAAATAAACAAAGAAAGCAAAATGAAAATTATTGTAAGTATAGAATTAGGCAACTAGTGATACTCCCTCTACATCAATTAGCAAATACATAATCATCAAACAAAACTTTAAAATGTACATATGGACACAAACGAACAGATATAGATACTCAAACAAATAGATGTCATAGTTTTATCTCAAGCACGCTATCTTAATCCATATAAGAATTTACGTCTCTGATGAAAACAGTGAGCCTATTATCTTCATCTTTTTTCCATCGGAGTGGGAGAGGGATTAAGAATGCCTTCACCTAATCAAGTCCCATCATCATATTGTACTGCTAGGAAGATCCATTCTGACACCAAACAGCACTCAAGGTTTTTGTGGTAGCCAAGCGGTGGACTAGCTTAACCAGGCACCTAGGCACATGGTTGTTTTTTATTCCTCCTTATTGTTAATATATATTATATAATGTATTATGTATAAATGTATAATATACAAACTGTACAAAAAATATATAGAATGTATAATATCTAAAACATATAAAGGTAATTTATGCATTTTACACTATGAATAGGCGTGTTACGTGTAACTATGTCAGAGAGAAGTAGAAGCCTAAAAACACTTGAAAAGCATTTACACGTGTCAAATATGATATTAGAATAGCGTACAACAAATGTTTTAGCGGGTTTCAAATGCCCACCGATGAGCCAAGGAATGAGATTTTGTCAGTATCGAGAGTATTTCATCCAGATTATAGATCTCAGTAGGGTCGGATATGAAATAGCATACACTAGTCTCAAAAAATTGTAATTGTTCGCCAGCACCTCCAAATTTTAAGGGTTTCGGTGCAAATTACACCACTTACCCACTGAAACATATATATACCGACAGTCATCCGGTTTGCCAACAGACGCATGTCTTGGCTTGCTAGTGCTGTTTGGAAAGGAGAAAGAAGGGGATATTAGGCTATTTTCTTGGAGCTTAAATTGGCACAAATAAAGGTATATTCATATTAGTTCTTTCATCAGCCACATTTCCAACCTCCTCGTCTCTGTTTCCTTTTACTTTCACCCAAAAACGATTTTAATGCGCCAAATACCCCGAAAAACTAGATCTTCTTCAAGTTTGATATGTTTAATGCTACATGTCTATAAGAATACTATGAAGATATAAATATGATCACTGGACTTGCCTAATTACTACTGTAACAATTAATAGCATAACGTCATTTATCTAATTAATAGTAATATTACTATAATTACTCTAATAGTCAGTTGTTCATATTTAGTAAAAGTTCTACTGAAGAGTAACAAACATATGTAAAAGAAAATAAGTCCAAATATATGATTTTTTTGTTTATCAAAAATGCTAAAATTAACTAGAAGTTTGCTTTCTTTATTTTTTTCTATATGTTTGTGTGTTAATGTTATATAAGCCAAAATTATTATTTGGTACGCTTTCGAATGTGATTTTTATCATAATACTAGTTTTTATCATTTTAAAATAATTGCAGACTATTAAAAAACTCCATCATAAAAAAACCTAAAAGTATTGTGTCTGGTCCTATAATACAAAATTACATATAATTATTATACTCTCATTAGGTATTGTATAACTGTTGTGATGGAATTGTAATTACTTCATGGGTTATTATCCCATTGTAGTATTGTACATTTGTACCAAAAGTTTAAGATTCAAATTACCAATACATGATTTTCTTGTTTGTCTTTATTTTCATTTTCAGAGTTGAATTTTGAGAAGAATGTTTCTTTTTCAAGGGTCAAACTACAGCGAAGAACGTTTCTTCTGCATGAAATCACTATTCAGTTGCTCATGGGGCTGGAGCAAAAGGTGATTCGCCGATTGCCACTACAATGAGAAAGTAATTCATGGAAGGGGCATCACTAAATTCAAGTGTCACATCACAGGTGGTGGAAAAAATGTTACAATGTGTCATAATTGTGCCCCAAGTGTTAGGGATGATCCCAAAAGTTTCTAGGTGCAAAGAAAGACAACCAAAAGAAATTGAAGGAGGTTGAAAAGGCTTACACAGATACACTTCAAAATAAAGCATTTCAGTTCAATGTTTTAGAAAGCGGGAAGCGGGAGGCGTGCGGACACCACCTTGTGGCCGCTTGAGCGCACTTTTTGAAAAAGCGGATTCTTAAGTTTCTATATGATTGTATACAAAATACACACATTTGTGTGTGTGTGTGTGTGTGTGTGTCTATATAATGATTGACTCCCCTACTTACTCACTGCGGTTTCCAACCTTTTCTTTCGCCCCAATGAAGCCTTTTTGCTAGCATTAGGCTTTCTAATCTTTGGTTTGTCAAAAATCTTCAATCTGGCTAGCAGAACAAAAAGGTACATCATTGCTGCCTTTCTTTCTTCTATGTTTAGCAGGAGGTTCTTCCACATTGTCTAAAGTAAACAACAGGAAATGTGCAGCCCCACTGCCTTTGCACCAGATGGCCAATTTCTCCTCATTATTCAAGCTGCCAAAGGTTGGAAACAGCAGAAAAGGTTGCTCATGGTACGCAATTGAACCCTATTTGCAACACATGGTAAATGTAATAGGGGAGTCGAGTAGGGGCAACAAGGCCCCGACAGCATATGAATCTATGAACAAGTATCTTCAGAAACAAAAGGAGTTATAAGGATGGACTGAAGGTCGGAAACAGATGTTGTTTGAATATGGTGTTTCACTCATATGTAATGGGTGGACCAAAGGGAATAGGAAGCAAATCATGGATTGATTGTTTTTCTCTAGGTTTTGAAAAGCATAAAGCAGGAAGCGTGCAGATTGCCGCTCTTGAAGCGGAAAGCATGAAGCGGGTTTTGAAGCGGATTAAAGCGAGCGCTTTTTGAAAAAGTGGTCCACATTATTTTAAAAAGATTAGAAAAATTTATCAAAATTTGCATTGGACTTTCTCCCTTCGGGCTGGATCTGGAAGAATGCAATATTTCCACCAAGGATCGTTTGACTTAGCCAAACTTTGATCACCATTGTCCATGCTAATTGTGATAGAAAACAGAATAATCAGTAGATTAATTCCTAATTAGAGTAAGTACATTCTAGAGTCATACTATCATAGACTCTTATGCATACAATTAAAATTAAAAACAATAAGGTAGGTCAATTTTTAATGTATGATACATGGCAGTAATCGCTACTGAATTTACAGTAAAAAGATTAATCGTGATATCGGTGACTATAGTAATTAATTATATGACATAGCAGCATATTTCATTCGTTATGGGATCATGCAATCATATACAAGTGCCACGAGGGTATGTATCCATGCATCTAACATGATGCAATTGTCCAACAACCAACAACAAATGATGCTACAGGTATGTGTACATGCTACAGGTATGTGAATCACACAACTGATTGGGAGATATGACGTTATAAGTAGAAGAGTTCTATATATAAAAGTTGTATATAAGTGAACCAAGTTGTTCACGATCAAGAGAGGAGGAACAATAGAGTTACATTTGGCAGCCGCACTGTTTTGAAAAGTAGCATTGTTCAATCATCGATGTAAGAGGAAGCATCAATATATCTAGTAACACAATGGATGAGAAAAGATGTGTGCCTTGACTTCATGCCAACCTGGGCACCCTTCTCCTCCAGCGTTGACCCCCAGAAGTTCCTCAAACCTTGCTGTCGCTTCCTGCAAATTTCCTAGCCAACGGCTCTTTGAACAGCTCCAATGGTAACAGAAGAAGAGAGGTTGATGGCTAATTATATATATCCAGGGGGAGGCGCCTAGCTGCAAGGAAGGAAGGAGATTCCCAGTTGGGCTGAAAAATCACTGCCTAGGTTGTGATTGGAACTGGAATATCAAGCGGTGGCAAACTCCGCTACAAAACGGGAGTTGGGGCGGAGGCCAATTTCCTTTTTTTTAATAGGTTGGCGCTTCATACATTAAGCAGACCGAGGCGTCCGCTTTTGTGGGCCCAAAAAGGGGGCCAAATCAGTGATTAGGCGGCCCAAACACCTGCTACAGTTAAAAAATCTCCACACCTCACTTAACACCAAATAACTACGGCTAGGTGTGCTTACTGCTTAAGCGGACGCACCAGCCGCTTTTTGACTCAATGGTTTTTCTTGACTCAAATAATGCTTTAGGTAAAATTAGATATTACATATATACTAGTGAATAGATATTCAGTCTACTAGACAACATGAACCGCCCACTGTGTAGATACGATTCTAAAGGACATGGGCAAAACTGATTACCTCAAATTTGTGATAATCAATGGTAAATTGATTGCAGATTTCACATACATGATACAACCATAGAATTAAATGTTCGCTTTTGATCTCGTGTCCAATGGCCCAGAAACATAATTTTTTCGAAATTTCAGCCGAAAATTTGATATTTACGGCCCTAACGATTTTGACGACCAAATATGCAAATTAAATCATGAAAATTTACTAGGACGGTCTAAAAGCCAAGATCTACTCAAACATGCAACATTATTTTGTATTGGACATGTGGGGGGTCTCCCATGTTTGTAAGTGAAGGAAGTTGAACAATTTTGACAAAATTTCGATGAAAAAATGAGGGAATTAAGTTATGAAATTCGACAAACACTATGTTTAGACATAAACACACTAGATTATATAACGAATTTATATGTTTAAAGGTTAGCGTGGGATCCATGTCTTGATGAGTGAGTGCACAAATGAACAGAAATGTCAAGTTTGTTAGACAGTTAAACTGTTAAAAACTTCAAGTTACAACTTAGAATTTAAAACTTACAGTTACAAGTTACAAACTTACGAACTACAACTTGTATCAAGTCTAGTCTCTAGTGTTAGCATTTTAACTAGGTTACATGGGACATTTATACATATATCCAAGAAAGAACTTTGTTATTTTCAGAGTATTTTTCCATATCTCTATAGAAGAGTGTCGAAAATGATTAAGGTAATGTATAGATGGCCTAGTGATAGGGGAAACGTACCTTATAATTAAGAAAAATGGCCTTAAGAAACAAGAGATTAAAAAAAATATACCAAAATACCCAAGATGTAGTATTAACAGTCTTAGGAACAAATTTCTCGAAATCTAAGTTGTGCTTCTGTACCATTTCGCAAAATTATGGCCCAAACTGGGTGCTGTGAAATTTCACCCTGTTTTGCAAAATTTCACACCTAGGGTCAAAATTTTCGCAAAATTATGTCCCATTCCCTACATTTGTGCGTTTCACATGTCCGATCGTAAGTTTCAATGTCCGGTTGCAAAAAAAATGAAATTTCGAGCAAAATTTTATTCCATGCATACAACCATTCCTTTTTGTTGAATATTATGAGATGGCCTAAGTATTGTGAAAGCAGTCTAGTTAGACCAAGATTGACTAGATTTGCGACAAACTACTTGCCCTTAGATTCATTCTACTCCAAAAAAGATGGACTTAGGAGGCTCTTCAATAGCGTAGTGTGGATCTTCATGAAGGAGCACAACACCCAGATGGTTACAATAATTGAAGAACAATTGTTAGTGGGCCTTTCCGGGACAAGGTTACAAGGATTGTTCGAATCATGAATCCACTGGTTAAAGTTTGAATCAGTGGTTTGTGATAAAATTAGAAACATGCCTTAGTTGTACTATGTAGTGCAAACAACGGTGGACAATATCAAGACCATGGCTCCTAGGTCCAATGTTCAATACATGCAATCATAGAATAGCTTGGAACAATATTTTTCGCATCCATGACAAAAAAAATGTACAAATATAAAACTCATGGTCTAACAGTAATTTCCTTCTATATTCTATCTTACTTCTACTATTGGTGTCTAAATTTTGTATATAATCTCCTTATTCGGGGAAAGAAAACTGTTTGAATCTGAGGTACCAGTACTCACAAAAATTTGGCTTGGAAGTGGATCTAATCGATGATGTGAGAGATAGTTACAAAATTGACTAGCTCCACAAATGAGGTATACGTTTAAATATTTGTAGGTGTTTGAATTTGTGTTACACACTACTGTTTCGACATCTAAGAATTATTTATATTTTTTTGTAGCTAGAACGTTTCCGTGAGCCAAAGGATGCTTTCGCAATCCAAATGGAGTTAATAATCGTGATGAGGCTTATCCTTGTGAGTGGTGGGTGCGAAATGGAATAGGTGCCTCCATCTAAGGATTTCCATCCTAAACAACATTTCCAAGGGATGTGAAATAAATTCGGGAATGGAATTTGATACACTAAAAAGATCCACTTCCAAGCCAAATAGGCTATCTCTCAGACTGGATCCAGCTGAGGGCAAAATAGGCTGAGAGACCCAATCTACCCATACTTGTCTAGGCGGCTAGGCGGTCCTTCCCACCCAGGGGAAGCCTAGGGGGGCTAGGAGCCTAGGCGGGAGCCTAGGCGTTTCTAGGCGTTCTTCATTTTTGCTTATATTTTACAATAGCTATATTCACATATATACATCACTACGTACATTTGTATTGATTATCCCTAAGCTTAATCAATCATAACTTCACCAACATCACATCTATCATGACCTATTAGACCTTAATTTGACCTAAAATGATCTAAATTGGACCTAATTTAACTTAGTCTACTCTAATTTGGCCTAACTCAGGCCTATTTTAGCATAATATGACTTAATCAGACGTAACTTCCCCTAGTTTATCCTACATTGACATAAATGAGTCCTAATTTGGTGAAACCAGACTTAATTCCCCAAATTAAGACATGTTTTCCCTAAATCAGACCTATTCCCCCCCCAAAAAAAACAGACCTCATTTAGATCTGATTTGGCTTATATCAGATCTATTTCTTCCATAAAACAACTAAATTGGATCTAATTTGGCCAAATTCAAACCTAATACATGCTAATTTGGTCTTTAAATGTAATTCGGGCCTAAAAGGCCTCAAGCATCCACTTCGGTTATTTGAAAGCCTAGGCGCCCATTTTAAAGCAGCCCACCTAGAGCTTAGGGGGCCTAGGCACGTCTAGGAGAAGACCAGGCGGGAGCATGGATAACTATGAGTCTACCTCTGCTATAAAAATGTGGAATACTATGAGCCCTAATTTGGTGAAACCAGACCTAATTCCCCAAATTAAGACACGTTTTCCCCAAATCAGACCTATTTCCCCCCAAAAAAGACCTAATTTAGATCTGATTTGGCTTAAATCAGATCTATTTCTTCCATAAAACAACTAAATTGGATCTAATTTAGCCAAATTCTGACCTAATGCATGCTAATTTGGTCTTTAAATATTTTAATTCAGGCTTAAATGGCCTTAGGCATCCACTTCAGTTATTTGAAAGCCTAGGCGCCCATTTTAAAGCGGCCTGCCTAGAGCCTAGGCGGAGCCCAGGCAGGAGCATGGATAACTATGAGTCTACCTCTGCTATAAAAATGTGGTTGAGGGCTAGATCCATGCGAGATGCCAACTACAAGGAAGTGGATTTTGATGTAGTCAGAGATCCAATTAGCACTGCATACACATTCAACCCATCCCGACAGTGACATTGAAAATGATGAATCTAAAGATCCATTAGAAGAATGTAGAATGAGATAGTGTGTCCCATTATTCAAAATTTAGGGCGTCCAAATCTATATGTAGAAGAACATTTGAAGAAGCTTTCGAAGTTAACCTTGATGAAGAACCGATACATAAAACCCCATCTAAGAAACTTGAACCTGAGCATGTACACATTGAAATGGAAATTATAGAGCAACGCAAGAAGAGCTAGCTAGCAAGGTGATTCTTCTTTAAAAACCAGTCTCGCATCCAAATCTAAATCTGATGATGGTGGTAATGATATAGATGGAGGTGGTGAGCACTCTCCAAAATATCCACCAGTTGTTGATCATGAGCATGATGATCACACCCTTATGTTTCTAGGGTTGCATATGTTCTTCCACAAAACAGACAAAATTCATTGGTTGACAAAACTTTTCAACAGAAGAACCCTAGGGTGGCAAAGACTACAATGGCGCACCACAGAAGCTACATCTTATGCTCCATAACATAATAATGATTATCAATCTATTCTTGGTGATTCTATGGAATGCAAGAGCATTTTTTATATGTGATCTTAACATTCTTTGGTTGACTAATTCTTTGGACAACCGACACAACCATACCCACACTCACATGGCCGTAGATATTATGGATAAGACTCAAATGAACCAATCCCACAATCAAAAGCCTGAAACCGCAACATGAGATTTAGCATCATCGTGTGTGGGATACAGAGTGCAAACATCTACGGGAATCTAAAATTTTAGTTCATAGATATGTTCTAACGATGGAGGGAGAACATGAGGTGGTGGTCAAGTGGCTATGGCTCGCGTTTCTCGTTACAGACCACTCTTAGGGTCTATTATTCCCTTGGGCCTCCTCTTTGTCTCCTCTATATATAGCTCTTCATGCCTATATAAGTTAAAGCAAGAGAGTAGTTGTGAACACATACTTATTACGGTAGCAAGGCGCCAAGGCTGGGTGAATTAACACCTAGACGCCAACTCAGAGGTTGGAAAACAAGAACATATTACCGATTTTATATATTTTTTACTAGCTGTGTTGTACAGGAGCCCGCTTAGGCGGCGCCTAGGCTTAAGTCAGCCCGCCTCAAACTGGGCGCCCAACCCCCTAACTGACCTAAGTTGTTGCCTAAGGCCTTTTAAGGCCTAAATCAAGCCAACTCAAGGCTAATTTAGCATAAATTAGATCTGAATTTGACCAAATTGAGTCATTTTATGGTTAAATTGGGTCTGATTTTGATTTGGTCATGTTATGCAAATTAGGTTTGATTTTAGGCCAAATTATGTCAAATTTGGCAAATTAGGTCTCATTTGGGGAAAACAAGTCTGATTTTGGGGAAATGGTCAGATATGGTGAGATTAGGTCTAATTTGACCAAGTTAGATATTGTTTAGGTCAATATAGGGAAAATTTGGGAAAATTAGGTATGATTGTATCATAATATACAAACTTAGGTTTTATTTAGGCCAAATCATGTCAAAATTGGGCACATTAGGTCTAATTTAGGGAAAAAAGTATGATTTGGGGGAAATTGTTCTAAATTGGATGACTAAGTCTTATTTGGCCAAATATGGTCTCATTTAGGCGAATATATGAAAAAAATATGGAAATTGGGATTGATTAGGTCATGGTATACCAAATTAGGTATGGTTTAGGCAAAAATTAGGAAAAAACATGTCAAATTTGATCAAATTTGGATCAAATGAGTTCAAATTAGGGCCAATCAGTTCTATTTTAGGTCTTTTTAGTTTTGATTTAGCCTAAATTCTACATAATAGTATTATACATGTTTTGGCTACAAACTTAATACATGTTTAGCTTTCTGATTTCTATATGAATTTTGTTTAGGTAAAACTTCCACAATTCAATCCATATCTAATGATTTTGTTGCTTTCTTCATACGATGCTAGCACATTGATTGCATATTTATCATGTATATTTATATGTGTAAGGACTGTATTTTTCATAAGTTTTACATATATCTGTTAAAATAAAAATATATATAAATGCCTAGAAACACTGGGCGTCCCCCTGGAACGTCTGGCCGCCTATACAACCATGTTTACCACTAGTATACAATAGTTGTTCTTTTCTTTTCTGCATCAGATTTCGTCTTGGAAAACTAGACTAAAACTAAACAACAACTCTATTAGGGAAGTAACAAAACGTATGCAGAGTAACAAGGAGCCAAATAGGCAAGCATCAAACACCACGGTCGGAACAACTCAACAATGCATAAACTAAAGCACACTTCCCTTCTCATGTAGTAAAGGCAAATCTTCTCGAAATTTTACCAACAGATAGCTAAAAGACAAAACCCCTTCTTAATCACCTCCCTTTCCGTCTCTTTACTTTCCCTCCACACATACCTTTCTGCTGCTACAACTGACTGCTCTACCAACACCAACACCAAAACCAAAAGTAACTCCTTGTCCATCAACCTCCCTCGCCATATATACAGAGGAGACCAACCAGCAGAGGGAGGGGGGATCACCAGAAATCGAGGAGACGAAACAACCCGTCACCAAAGCCACCAAGTGCGGTGGCAGCAACGGAAACAAGGAAGAGGAGGCCTGAGTGTTTCTCTACCTAGAAGGAGCTAACCAACTCCGCGTAGCAATGCCACCACCAGTATCAACTATATGCAAATGATTCTCGTACGTGGCACAGCATAATTAACCCTTCTTCACGAAACAAAGAGGGAGTCATAAGGGGTGAGAATGAAGGCTTACCTGACGCGAATCCCACAAAGTCCTTCCTTGCTTCTAGAAGTCCAGGCAGTGGCGAACAGGGGCGAGGACGAATACTCCTAGTACCAAATCGGAAGGAGATCTTATGGACAATGAGGGTGGGAGGGGATAGAGATGAAGCCGTGGGGAAGAGATAGGAACCTGCTCAAGCACCTCGAGCACAGATCGGCAGCTCCCTGATCACCAGACTGGGCGAGCACCGCGCGACGTCACCGACCGAATTAGCAACGCCTTAAGCACGAACCCACCGGCGAAGTCAGCGTGGAATCAAGAGAGATGGCGGGGGAAGAGGAGAGGCAATTATAGTTGGGGGGGAGACGATGGAGGCGAAGGCGAGAAGGTATTGGGAGAGTCCGGTGGGTATCAGGAAGTGGAGGTCAAAACCCTCGCCCCTGGCATTAAACTACAGAAATTTGACGAAAACAACGCAAATTATTCAAAAGATGGATTTATAATCCCTGTAATTTTGAATGTTAATAAGGCCGTTACAGATAGATCAGGATTCCAATAGAACTATAATAATGTTTGTTTGTGTAAAATTCGTGTAAAGATTGGGCTCCAAGTGCATGAGAGTCCCAACCCACGGAGCTATTAACGGCACAATAAAACATATTTGGGATTAAATTGGGCAGGATGAGCGTGGTCTGGTTCAGTCTCGTTTAGCTTGTGGTCTAATTTCCAAATTCCAATGTTGTATATAGGACAAAATAACATATAAAAGAGACCTAATCATATTGGGATTTTGTAATCCTACTTGGAGCACCGTTGACTTGGTCTAGATAATGAAATCATAAAATCCTGAACGGACCGATGTATCAATTTATACCAAGCATTATGGGATTAAATCCATATTTGGCACTTATGTAGTGCAAACGCACAACGACTAATCTAGTATAGTCCAGTTTAGATCTAGTTTCAAACATGTGTTGAAGTTTTAAACTAGTCATTATTTGCATGGGAACGTAAAAATTGGATTGGATAAATCAGTGATCGTTTTTTGTGTCATGTATATGTTATATAAGACTAAATCCTTATCTGTTACGGAACTATTCTTACTCCAATCTCAATCTCACTGCCTAGACAGTGGTAAAAGGATTGAAGCGTCCGTCCCTGAGTGGCCCAATAAGATCTCACACACTGACATATATAATAAGAAATAATAACTCATAAATAAGGGATTTAAAGAACAAACTAACGCAAAATATGAGATATTACATATCTAGCTTTGTCATCAAAGTATATCATGTGCGGAAGCGATCTAGTTAGTGTTTCATTTGTTTTGCCTAAAATCAAGAAAATTAAGACACAATCATGCAATTGTACAATACACTATCAAAATTAAGTAAAACAGTTTATAGCAAAAGAGTATACTTGGCAGGAGTTATATTCAAGAAAATACAACAAGCGGTTTCCATAACCAAAATTTATTTGAAAAGATGTTTATTTCAAACAGTGGAATTTTTATTATGAGTTCTCATTATGTTGTAATCAAGAAACATGCTATATATTTTGTTTGACTTCGTCGCCCCAATGTGATGGGGAAGGTCACTAGGCTCCTTCTCTCCATATGAGGTAGGAGGCCAACGTACAGGTTCCACCTCTGAATGAGGAGGTTGCTTGATCGCAATATCAACATTATCAATATTATCAACATCATCATCATCAATATACGGGCAGTCATAATGGGCTATATCATTTATGTTCTCATGTTTTTCTCAAAATATAATATAAGAAAAACGGAAGACTAATCGATAGGGAACAGTAGCTCAACCAAGTATATAGCCAAGTACACAATCAAGATATACATAAAAGGTATCTTCAATACAATCAAGGAGGAGATATAATAGTGTACCTTTCACTGAAGGTTTCAAGTACAAATCAACAAATAATAGGTTGACCATTTGAGTCAGATCCTAAATCACAATGTTTGGATCAAGGGTCAAGATCATAATATTTGATATCATGTTTCAATATTTGAGATTAGGGTTACACTTTTCCTATGTCAACCTTAGGGTTAGGTCATCCACTTATAATCCATAATATTTCAACATGTCCAGCATTATTTCAAGTGTCAAGTATATTCGAGAACGAATGATCTACCTAGTTATTTTAGGAATATATTTGCTAACCCTAAGTAAAATCATCAACATTTGAGTCATCATTCAAGTTTCTAGATCATCATGATAGGTTTGTGCTTAAGTATTAAATTAGGGTTGCATGATGAATCAAAGGACTAGATCAAGATCAGATAGTCACAAATATTAGAAGAATGTACATTATATACTCAAGAAGGCTATTCAAAGATACTTGTATCAAAATAGAGAACATGGATATGAACTAGGTTGTGAAACCATTTTTATTAGTCATGATAATTTTACTGATGAAAATGAACTATAATTTTGATATATATGGAGCTATGATGTAATTTCTACGATTTAATCAAAATCTAGCTATTATGGGATTTTTCATGTGAGAAGATGAAAAATACCTTAAATGAGGAAAATCCTCCATTGTACAATGATCAAAGGACGACTGAGATTGTGCCACATAGGCACTAGCACGCGGGCGGTCCAGAAGGTAGGGACCCGATTTATGTGATCGGTTCACGCTTTGATTGTTGGTCTAAAAGGCGGGTTGGCTGGGTCTTGGACCAGTTGATCTTGCAACTGAGTCGGCGGTTTGCGGCTATTGTCTCCTATCTACGCAGTCCCTTGCATGAGCCCAAAGACGGGACGGAGGGACTCACCGGCATGGAGGAGCTCCGGGAGCAGGAGAGGGGGTGAGGGAGGGCATGAGTAGGCCGGCCAAGCTTGCCTCGACCTCACGAATGGGATGCTGGTAAGAAAGAGGGAAGAGAGAGTGGGATCTCAGAACGCCCAAATGGGCTCGTGCGGTGGTGCCATTGAGCAAACGAGGAGAACTAACGGAGGTAGGGGGTGCTCGAGACCACGAAAGGGCATAGAAAAGAGCAGATTTGCAAGGTGGAGTGGCGGCGGATCTTGGGGGTCATTTTATAGTGCTAGGGTGGGGTTTTAGGGCTAGGTCGAGGTCTAGGTGCAGCCATAGCTGCCAGAGTGAGAGAGGAGAGCAAGGAAGTCATTTTGGCAGTGCAAAAAAGCAAGAAATCCGGTCAAAATAGGGTTGGGTGAGCATGAAATCATGAGGTGCACATTCCATGTCGATTAGAATTTTGAATCGAGCTCGTTTATGGCTGATTGCGCCTTTGGAGTCGCAATTACTCCTCCCCACAATCAGTAGGAGGTTGAAGATAACTTCCAAGTGGTTAGATCGGTCCCTGGTCCACATGTTGGCACATCCAAGGGCTGAGATCACCCCTGGATACTTGCCTTGGATTGATGACATGGAAAAGCCAATAAAAGGTCAATTAAAAGGCAATTAAAATAGTTTTTCAACACAATAACTTCAAGAATTCATAGAAAATTGTAGGAATGTCCAACTGCGATGAAATTTGGACCATAGGTTCAAATTAAAGTGTAGAATATTTAGAAAAGTTTGAGAACAATATGGTGAAGTTTGATAGACCAATTTTTTTCTTTGAATAAAATATAACAAATTAATCAAATTTGTGGTGTTATAATGTGTATAAAATTCACATTTATCACCATATTTTGGATTTGAGTCTCAACATTGATTTAGGAGCCAAGAAAAATAATTTGAGTTCATGAGTGAACATACAAAGGGCAAAAGAGTAATTAACCCATTGTTATGTTTAAATCCACTTTGTCACATCCTTCCTTCCTTAAAGAGGATTTTTGTCCCCAAAATTCAAAAACAACCTCAAAAAATTTGGAATTATCAAAGTCCAAATTGTATCCTCAACTATATAATCAAAATCATGTTCTCAAAGTTCAATAATCATAATTGGGATTTCATGTTCCACATCATAACCAACTTGATACCAACATCATTTCCTCATCGAGCAATTGAGTATCAAGGTCAATGCATATATTGTTCAAAGTCATCATATGAGTCACAAATATGGAAAGCATCATATTGATCACAAATTTGGAGAGATCATATTTTAGGTCAAACAAATAGAATCCTTGAATCAAGTGTACAAGGTGGCTTTCAATCCCAAAATCTCAGGGTCCTAGCTTCTACATTGGCCTAGGTGGGGCTATACATCCACGGTTTCATATTTCAACAATTCGAGACAGCATCATACTTTCAATATAATGATTTTGAGCTCAAAATCAATGGGAGGTCCCACCCTAGTCCTAATGAGAGCTAAACCCTAAGTCAAAAATTGAGAGAGTCAAAAGTTGAGAGAGTCAAAATAGTCACCATTTCAAATTTTGGGATTATGAAAGTCACTATTTATATATCAAGGGTAGTCTCGAGATCCATATCATGTTTTAAGATTTTGTGCATCAATATCAAGAGTTGAAGTTTAGACATCAAGATTGTTACAACCCACATTGAGGTTAGTAAGTACCTCCATTAGCGTGAAGTACCTTGAATTAGTGCTAAGTACCTCGATAAACAGCATGGTTAATCAAGATAGGCTAAGATGTGAATCATTAGTCAAGATTGATTCATCTGATGTAATTAATGTTAATTGTAGTGTTAATCATTAAGTTAATTACCTAAGATGATTAACCTAGCTAAGATGGTTTAATTATTATGTTTTCATGCCTTAAGGTTGTAGTGGATCTCGTTCTTGAAATTTTGCAAAAGAAATCATACGAATTGGACCTTCGAGGCAAAAGTTATAGCATTTTTTATTTCCTTGAACCTAAACTGCAATTTACCCATTAATTGGCTTAATAACCCATCACCCCATTTTTAATCCTTATCTTATCCCCCGATCGACATCCTTGAGCAGTGCTCAAGCAGCAGCAGGCCCGACCAGCCGAGGGAGAGAAAAGGCAGGTGATTTTTTGCTTCCTAGCTTTGATTCAACGGCGCCATCTTCTCCTTCTTCTTCCTCTTCCTTTCTCCTTCCTCTTCCTCGCCCCATCTGCGCCCGACCAGTAGAGCAGTGCCGGTGGCCAGCAGCAGTAGTTGTAGCTGTAGCAGTGCCGGCCAAGAGCAGCTGGGCACGGGAAGCACTAAGGGAACGGTGCCCTCGACTCCGGTCGTGAGTCTAGAGCCCAAATCTGTAGCCTTTAGCCGCGAGCAGTGACCCAACCAAGCTCCCTTCTTCAACTTATACATGCATGGAAGTTGCTGCTATGTGCAACATGTTCAATCTAGGGCTACCCAAGGTTGAAGACAACCCCGTAGATGAGTTTCCAGACGATTTCGGTCATCCTGGACCACTGTGAGTAGAATCTCACTCACCAAACATGATTTAACTCCAATAAATGGGTGTTTTTGGTTAGAACTGTATTATTCGTGGGTAACAGTGGTTACCCAGGTGTTGTGCGGTATTGGCGTTGCCTGGCTTTTATTTCACATTTCACCTCTTCATGTGTTGTACGATTTAGTTTATTAATTGATTTGTATGATTTGTATATTGAAACTATATGATTGATCAAATCCTAAACTGCTCAGTTTAGAGGTTAAAGACATTAGCATGCGACCCAGATTTACAGTAGTAGTATGATTTGGGCGGCTGCACGATTTTTAGTAATTAATTAGTTGCATGATTTAAAAGAAATAGACGATGACCTACAATGTTTCAATAGAAATATGTTTGCACGCTCTCGATTATAGTTAATGATGATTACTCATATGTTAAGCAATTAACTTTTATCAATGTATTAGAAGCTCAATTGCATGATTTTAGTGTATATGTGCCGAGTTGACATGTATTCAGTTTATTTAAGAACTTTAGTTTGCCTGCATTTACAGTATGTTGATTTCTTAGTAAATTACAATGTTTTAAATATATTGCTCTGCCAAGTTTAGAATGATGTACATGTTATATTATAAACTTTAATTAAATAGACGCGGTACCATAGAGATTTCAGAGTCGAGTATAAGTAAGAGAAATGTACAATGTAGAAAGAGCTTTCTATGAATCATAAAATAATGACATAGGTGCCCTGAACACCATAGATTCCCTACGGATGTCTGTACTGTAGGGAGGAAACGATCCACCCTGGCAGCGACCAGTATACGGGGATCGAATCGCACCCATAGAGCGTTCGGGGAGACGAAGCCCTTAAGGATGTCTCCTAAGAGAAGATAGGTTACCCAACATGAACCGGAGATCCCGGTGGTAACCCAGAGGTATCCATAGAGTGTACCAAGATGAGGCCCACATAGCGTCTCAGACCCTCCGCCTATGTACTCAGCCTAGAAGGAGAGGTCCAGTTAAAGGCCACCCGTTTAGCTGCCTTAGTCAGACGTAACGGTTCAAGTCAAGCAGTCCCCGATTCAGTTCTAGGCTTAGCTTCTCGAGTTTTAAGCTAAGTCTTATACGGTGAGATCGTAGTTCACTACGAGTCTTCATATGTAGAGTACATTGCATATGATCAGGTCATAAGCTAAAATATGTTCATATAGGTTTAAAGAGTTTCGTATAAGTAAGAAAGGTTAAGAAAGATTCGGGTACAGTTTCATAGCAGTTGTTATTTTAATGTAATATTTACATTTCTTGTGGCATTTAATTGTAATTGTTAGATCTGCTCAATGTAGCAATTCCTGCATTTTATTTCAATTTAATAAACATAGATGAGTTATATGTGATGGTTGGGTGAAATTCTATTCACTGAGCCAGTAGCTCACCAACCTACTGAAATATTTTTCAGGTCAGTGTCAGCACGAGGAAGCTGAAGGATCTTTTCACCCAGGCTCTTAGAAGGTAGTTCATAGATAGATAGTGGTCTCTTAGTCCTTTCCCCTTGGTCCTTGGGCATGTAGTGTGGTAGAGAGAGAATGTAATGTAATATGTAGTTTAGCTTTAAATTATCTGTTGTGCTTTATATTCTGCAGAAAAAATGTAATATATCATGAAATTTTGTTTTATCTTCCTAGTAAGGTAAATGGTAAGTTGCTTCCGTAGTTAATACGATTTGGTGTTATCCAAGTTATAAGATTTTCCTTTAGGTTAATTCTAAGTGATTAAGAAAAGAAAAAGTTAAGGGTGATCTTTGTTTTACGTTAAATCCTCAATTTATGCCCTAATCTCATGATTAGTGGTAATTGTGAGATCGGGGTGTAACAACTTGGTATCAGAGCAAGTTCATGAGACCATAGGCTGAGTACATAGTTACTCTAAGTCAGGGTCAGGAGATAATAAAAGACCAATAGGATTAGGACTTAGGTGTTTTCCTTCTAACTACAATTTTCTAACAGGAAGTGTTTTGTTATACTATTGCAGATGGCAGGAAGAGGACATGGTCATGAGGACCAAGATGAGAGCCACATTGGACCTGATCCTCAGGTGATGGGTCCAGGTGGTGGAGATGATGTGGATGAGGCATCAAGAATGTACAAAATGTTTCTTGAGACTAGGGAATAGTATAAGATGGAGAGGTGAGCTTCTACCTCGAGTAGCAAGGATCTGATGAGATCCTATGAGCTGGTTAAGAAGCTTGGAGGTACCGAGTTCGTTGAAACTATGGACCCTACAGTGGCAGATGAATGGCTGAGATAGTTAGAGAAAGTGTTCCATCTGATGGAGCTGTCTGAGGAAAGACAAATCAATCACGCAGTTTATTTGCTTAAAGGAGAAATGTAGAGATGACCTGGAAGGATTTCGTTTATGAATTCCATCTTAAGTACTACCCACCTATTTTTCTGAGTGAGAAGATAAGACAGCTGCAGAATATCAGATAAGGAAGTATGACAATTGGTGGATACAAAGGAGGTGGTGGTTTCTTTTCAAATATAGGATGAAGACTTGGCTGTTTTGGTAGATAAATCTAGGTTTTCCTCAAGTAGAGGAAGGCCCAATTCCGGAAGATGGAATACCTAGTCTACATGGACACCTCCAACTAGGTCTTCAGGATCTTCAGTGTCAGTGATAGGACCACAGAGACATGATACATCCACATGCGATATCTATGGAAGACCACACTCAGGACAGTATTGGGGAATAGAGTTTCAAGGATGTCATTAGTACGGATAGATGGGACATTTCAAGAGGAATTGCCCCCAGTTACAGCAGTCAGCATCACGGGGTTCTCAGTCACAATACCAAAATGTTCCGAGATAGGCTCCAGCTGGAGGAGCAAGTTCTTCAGTAGCCTCAGGTTCCCGAGGAGGAGGAGCACCCAGTGGAAGGGAAGGACAATGAGGACATCGTGAGAGAGGAAGAGCTTCATAACACTTCTTCTCTCTGACACAACAAGAAGGTATTGTTTCTTCTCGAGTAATTACAGGAGAAATGCTTTTCTTTAATAGCATTTCAGTTACAGTTTTGATAGATCCGGGTGCTACTCACTCATTTATACAATGTTCTTTAGCTTGTGAGCTTAACCTGTTAACCCAGGAGTTACCGTTTGAGTTGTTGTTGAGGGTTTCGTTAGGTGAACCGAAAATGTTGATAGAGTATTGTCCCAGATGTTTGTTAACCTTTGGTGGTTACACCATTGCGGTTAATCTTATACCCATATATATTAAGACTTTTCAAGTTATCTTAGGTATGGATTGCCTAGAGACGTATCAAGTTCCTCTCGACTGTTGGAAGAAGGAGGTTGTCTTTCAACATGGTGTATTTTCTTGTGTCTTTTCTAGAGACAGGAAAGTTTTGCCTACATGTATCATATCAGCCGTTGTAGCTGATAAGATGTTGCAGAAAGGTTGTGAGGCATTCTTGGCACATGTAGTAGATACTAGAGAAGAAAAGAGCACAGTTAGTCTATGGGATGTGCCAGTGGTCTGTGAGTTCCCAAATATTTTCCCATATGAGTTGCCAGGTCTACCTCCTGAAAGAGAGATAGACTTTGAGATCTAGGTGTTGCCAGGTAGTCACCCTGTAGCGCTGCCAGCCTAAAGAATGGCACCTGCAGAGTTGAAGGAACTGAAGATCTAGTTATAGGAGTTACTGGATAAGGGTTTCATTTGACCTAGTTCTTCGCCATGGGGAGCTCCAGTCTGGTTTGTGAAAAAGAAAGATGGAACTATGAGGTTATGTATAGACTACAGACATATGAATAAGATCACCATCAAGAATAAGTACCCATTGCCAAAGATAGATGATCTGTTTGATCAGTTGCGTGGAGCAATGATCTTTTCTAAGATAGACTTGAGATCTGAGTATCATCAATGAGGATAAAGGCTTCAGATATTCCTAAGTCAGCTTTCAAAATAAGATATGGGCATTATGAGTTTTTGGTCATGTCGTTTGGACTGACTAATGCCCCAACAACTTTCATGGATATGATAAACCAGATTTTCAAATCGTTCTTGGATCAGTTCATAGTGGTTTTCATAGATGACATTCTGATTTATTCCAGGGATGATGAGCAGCATGAGCAACATCTGAGGATAGCATTACAGTTGTTGAGACAACACCAGTTATATGCTAAGTTTAGTAAGTGTGAATTCTGGTTAGCTGAGGTGTCTTTTCTTGGACATGTCATCTCAGAAGATGGATTAAATGTTGACCCTAAGAAAGTCAAATCTGTTCTACAATGGGAGCAGCCTAAAACTCCTATTGAGATCAAAAGCTTCTTAGGATTGGCAGGTTACTACAGGAGGTTCATCCAGAACTTCAGTGTTATAGCATCACCTCTGACACGCTTAACAAGAAAGGGTGCACTGTTTGTCTGGTCAGACAACTGTGAGAAGAGTTTTCATATTTGAAGAAGAGGTTGACTACAACACCAGTGTTGATCCTGCCCAAGGCAGATAAAGGCTACACAGTGTTTTGTGATGCTTCAAGGAGAGGTTTAGGTTGTGTGTTGATGTAGGAAGGAAAAGTAGTAGCTTATGCATCTAGACAGCTTAAGAAGAATGAGGATAATTACCCGACACATGATCTGGAGTTAGCTGGAGTAGTTCATGCTCTTAAGACATGGCGCCACTATCTTTATGGTGAGGCATGCCAGATGTTTAAAGATCATAAGAGCTTGAAATATACCTTCACCCAGAAGGATCTGAATCTAAGACAATGAAGATGGTTAGAATTGATTAAGGATTATGATGTGACGATAGATTATCATCCTAGAAAAGCGAATGTGGTAGCAGATGCCCTGAGCAGGAACTCAAGTTCAATAGTTGATGCATTCTCTATGGCATGTTTTAGGAGAGATATGCTAGTAGAGATGCAGAAGTTGAACTTAGACTTAGGAGTGACAGAACATAGTGGTTTGATTGCACAGATGCAAGTCAAGCCTACCTTTTATGATCATATCAAGGAACTACAACAGAGTGACAGTGAGTTATAATAGATCATGCAGGACATGACAGGGGGAAAAAGACCAGAGTTCAAGTTTTCATATGATGGTTTGTTGTATCAGCATAATAAGTTGTGTGTACCTGGAAACAGTGATTTGAAAGAACAGATTCTTGAGGAAGCGCATGCATCGATGTACGCTATGCATCCAAGTAACACTAAGATGTATAGGAATCTTAAGGAGTTATACTGGTGGTCAGGTATGAAAAAGGATGTAGCTGAGTATGTGGCTAGGTGTAGTGTGTGTCAGCAGGTTAAGACTGAGCATCAGAAACCTGCTGGTACCTTGCAATCTCTTCCTATACCAGAGTGGAAGTGGGAACATATCACAATGGATTTTGTGGTAGGGTCGCCCAGGACATCCAGAGGTTGTGACTCGATATGGGTGATTGTGGATAGACTGACTAAGTCTGTTTACTTTCTTCCTATTAAGTCAACCTTTGATGTCCCAAAGTTGGCTAAGATATACGTGGATGAGATAGTTAGGTTGCATGGTATCCCAGTTTCAATAATATCAGATAGAGATCCTAAGTTCACATCCATATTTTGGAATCAGTTGCATCATGCTTTAGGCACAAAGTTGAGGTTTAGTACAACTTTTCACCCGCAGACGGATGGTCAGTCAGAGAGGACCATTCAGACTCTTGAGGACATGCTGAGAGCATGTGTCCTACATTTCAGTGGAAGTTGGGAAGAACATTTGAGCCTTATAGTGTTATGACCCGTTCAAAAGTTTATTGGTAAAGCATTATGATTTGAGCCTAATTAAAGTTATTTGAGTTAACATATGTGCTTATGATGTGGTTAGTGATCATTAACTTGATTTAGTTGAATTAAGCACATAAGATCAATTAGTGCATAATTAAGATGATTAATTTGAGTAAAGTAATAATTGGATGCAATTAGAGATTTGAATCAGTAAAACAGTGTAATTAGCATGTTTTCATGCCTTGGGATTGTAGTGGGCCTCATTCTTGAAAATATGCAAAAGAAATCACCTGATTTGGACTTTTGAGTCAAAAGTTATGAACTTTTCCGATTCCAGGGTTGAAATTGCAAAATTCCCAAAACTTTTTCTTTATAAGCTTTCTTTTATTTCTCTGTTGATTATCTGTTTCTTTGTTATCGGTCGAAGGCGGCGCACAGAAGGAGCAGCCGCGAGGACGATCGCAAGAGGCGATCAGGTTGTCCATTTCCAGAGATTAGATTCCGCTTCTTTTCTCCTCTTCTTCCTTATTTCTTTCTTCTTCCTACCTCTTCCCACCCACTCTTCCTACCTTCTTAGCTAGCTGCCGCCTAGCTGCTGGGTCTGCGGCAAGCTACTACTTTCTAGCAGCACCGTGCGTGGCTGGAGGAGGAGGAATTAGGGCGGCCAAAGCTCCAGATCTAGGTTTTGGACCTCGGCTAGAAGGTTTAAACCACAAACCACCTTCAATTCAGCCCAAGATAGCTTCTAGCAATGGATTTCAGATGGAGCGTAAAGCTCCTGTTCCGCAAATATGAACAGTGAAGATTTTAATTCAAAGGAAGAAGACGATCCGAAATTGCCCGGAATTAGACCCTGAACGTATCTCCGGACGAATCCAGATAGACCAAATCAATGTGAGTAGAGTTTCATTCTTTTATCATTAATAAACTCAGGCGTTTGAATATTTCCATTTATGTGAGCGAATTACGCTGATAACAGGCGTTATCAGGCGTAGGGCAGCGTTTGGCGTCGCCCGACTTTTTATTTCATAAACTGCTTCTAGACGCTGTTATATGATTAAATTTAGCATTTGATCAGTGTGGATTGAATCGGTTGATTTATATGGTTCATTGGAACCTAAATTGCTTATTTGAATGTTGAAATTAGAAATTCATATCTGAAAATGGTATGGTTTGGGTATGAACCCAGACAATAGGGATTTCTGATAAATTATCAGATGTACGATTTCAAAGTTGATATGAATAAATAAAAATATGCAATAAAACCCTAATTGCATATATCTTTTGACATTAATATGTGTAAATTGATATTTACATGAAATGGCACATTTCTCTGAATTATTACCAGAAATTCTCGAGTATTGTTATTAAATTGTGTTGTGATAGGTAATTAACTTTTAATTGAGTTAAGTGATGCACAAACCAAGATTAGGGTTAATGTGCACGTTTTTCGAGAATTTTAGAGAATTGACAAATGTTGAGTATGATTCTTGTATGTGAAGTAAATTTATTTAATTTGTGCAATAAGATGTTCAATTGCTTAAATTCGCTATGTATGTGCCAGATTGAAATAAGTTGGGTTATTTATGCATTTCTAATTTGTCTGAATGCATGGTATGAGAATTTCTCAGAAATTACAATGATTTGAAATATATTGCTCTGACAGTTTTAGAATGACAGTGTATTGTGATTTGATCTGAAATCAGTAAATGTGATATTCCTATTTAAGTGTTTATATGTTAATCAGTTAATAGACTTAGGTGCCCCAACACCGTAGAACCCCATTGCGCGGTCTGTACCTTTGGGGTAAAACGGTCAGCCTTGGGGATACGCCCAGGCATCGGAGACTCGTGTCCAACAAATACCGAATGTCTCGGTGACACGAAGTCTGAGAGGTAGGATCCCGGTCAGCCCTGGGGATACGCCCAGGCATCGGAGATCCGAGAGAATGTCCCGGTCAGCCCTGGGGATACACCCAGGCATCGGAGACTTAGAGACCCTCTGACTGTGCACTACAGGTTGTGGGAGGAGTCCAGAGCACTCAGAGTTAGTGCAGTGAGGCCTTGTGAGCCTGAGAGTCCTGTGCAAACCAGGACGAGAAGTCAGACTTAGCATTTCCCGGGTGTGTCGCTAAGTCTTGTACGGTGGGATCGTAGTTTGCTACAGATCTTCATATGCAGAGTGCGCTGCATATGTTTGGGGCATAACTAAAATGCATTCACATAGGATCACAGTAAAATTAATATGTTAAGAGTTTAGAACTTCTACGCTAGTTCTCAATTATTGCTTTATTATTCAAGAGATGCAGTTTCTGATATTTTATGCTTTACAATTATGCGATATTTGTTGTTGTATAGAAATGTGATTATTATTTGTAAAATCTACTATGTCATTAGAACTGCTCTGTATAATATTGTTCTTATGCTTAATTTCAATTTAATAAACTTGACGAGTTGTTTAGTGATAGTTAAATGAAAAACTATTCACTGAGCGAGTAGGCTCACTCCTCTACTCAAACATTTTCAGGTCAGCGACAGTTCCAGGAATCTGAAGGATCTTACCACCCTAGTCAATAGAAGATATATGTAGTTAGTTAAATAGTGGTCTCTTAGTCCTTTCCCCTCGGTCCTTGGGACATGGTGTGGGTGAGAGAAAGTATGTATGGTGAATGTGTAAAAGATGTAAATTAACTATTATGTTTACTTTATGTTAAACAATGTTACATGTTGTAAACTCTGTTTATGTTCTCTAGCCAGGTTAATTGAAATGCTTCCGCAATAGTTTATCATGTTTTAGTTTACATCAATAATCCGGATATCATTACGAGGTTTTGAAAAGAAAAAGTTCTCAGTGATTTGTCTATGTGATAATCCCTCTGTCGCGCCCTAATCTCGTGATTAGTGGTTAGTGTGAGATCGGGGTGTGACATCTTGGTATCAGAGCATAGGTTGAGTATATGAATACTCTAAGTCAAGGTCAGGGGACGATAAGAGACCAATAGGATTAGGACTTAGGTGTCTTCCTTCTAACTGCAATTTTCTAACATGAAGTATTCTGTTATACTATTGCAGATGGCAGGAAGAGGATGTGGTCACGAGAACCAAGTAGAGAGTTTATGTTGAATCGTCAGGGATCATTAGGGTCGAAAGATAGAGTTATAAGTGAGAAAAATAAGAAGTGATATGTCTTTATCTCTGGGAGGTCTGAGTGTTTAGATACCATGGCCAGGTGTCTGAATACTTAGATTGACCAGTATCAAGCTACTCTGTCTATTCTTCTCTAGATGCCCTGGCCAGGTATGCAGAGGAAGGATAGGCTAGAGAGAAACCCTAGAAATCTTAGGGTTAAGAAACTGGAAATTTATGCAGGAGTAAGAGATTAAACATAGGATGTGATGCAACTCTTGCTTTATATTGCTTATTTGATTGGAAATCATTAGAAATGTTCTTATATGTATGGATTTAGATTTTCAGTTTATAGAATAAATATGATTCTTTTATATTGTTGTGTGTCATGAAGTGATTTAGTTATTGTTTATATTATTTGTATTAAGTAGACCAGAAATTATGTTTAAATGAGTCTGCCCTAGGTGGATATTCTTTCCACATGTTTGAGATTAATAGGAGTTGGTTAATCCTGAGTAGCTCTTGGCTTCAGGACTACAGGTTCGGCCTGGTCCGGCTGGCAGGATGCGTTACTGAGATCTAATGACTCCTATTAATAATATAATAAAAGTAGATCCTGGATAATTTAGACCTGAATCATGGTGAAAAATGTATATACACTAAGATGTTGAGATATAAGGGAAAGATTAGAACAACTAAGAATTAATTGGAACTGACATCGGAGACCCAACATTGAGACCTCATATGAGCAATCCTTAATTAGAAATAAAGGAACACAATAAGGGTCAGGTTAAATTTAATGATTAGGTGAGAAATACCCTTAATGGTACTAATCAATAATGCATAACCAATGCATGGATCCAATACATGATTAGTAAACCCTAGTGGAGGGTGTATCATTGTGAAACCCTAGTTGAGGGTGTATCATTGCGATTGTTTATAGGCAACTTTATAAGTTATGCCTTAAACCAAGATAAGTCCATATCATGTGAGATAGTTGGACAATTCTAATGTGTGGCCTATGCATTATATGCTAAGGGTGAGTATTCTGTGATAGAATGCATTAAGAGGGGAGATACCTTAATACAAGATAAAGTTGGTTAACTCAAGAGGG
This sequence comes from Alisma plantago-aquatica, assembly GCA_963693085.1. Taxonomy (NCBI): domain Eukaryota; kingdom Viridiplantae; phylum Streptophyta; class Magnoliopsida; order Alismatales; family Alismataceae; genus Alisma; species Alisma plantago-aquatica. Next base: position 177,776,950 of record OY856410.1, read on the forward strand.
TCTGAATTAATGAGAAATGGGGAACCCTAACCCTAATTTGGGGAAAAAGGGAATGATAAGCCCTGTTTGATAGTGAACCCTAATTCCTGGTCAAGGAATGATGGTATTACTATTGTATCACATGATGTGATGAATATCTTGTATGACTGTTATCATGCCTAATAACCATGCAGGTATGATGAGATGATGAATATAGCCAAGTTTGGGCTGTGACATTTATATAATAAATGTTGATTGGCTTTTTGTGTGTTGATGTTGTTGTTGCTTAATAAAAGTAATAATGTGTACGGATTTTATGAACCATGTGAACAAGTTGTTGCCTAGTGAGAGGTGACAAGATGTGAATGGCCTTGTGAGCCATGTGAATAAGTTGTTGCCTAGTGAGAGGTGACAAGATATGAATGGCCTTGTGAGCCATGAGTGATGCTTGGGTAACAAGTATCATGTTTATTTGTAGCATTTGTGTTAATAAGTTATGCTAGAGAACTTGGCTGATGTTACATTTCTGTTATATATCTATAGTTCATTGATGATTATTCATATCTGTTGTATCCATTACAAGTAGATGGATGAACTTATGAGATCTAAAGTTTGATTTCAAACTAAGGAAGCGAAGTCACATCACAATAACGCTATGTTACTGATAAGGACCTAACCCTAGAATGTTTAGAGTTGTAGTAGTTCAAGGGATGTCACTAGTGATTTGACCTTGAATACTAGTATCTTTATAAAACAAGATCATACAATTTGCACTATGAAAGGTAACCTAGCACTAATAAAATCCAGGGTTTAAAGTTAGCTAATCTGGAAGGTAGATACACAATATGAAAATGACTCGGAGAAAAGAGTAAGATATAATTTTGAAATAAATTCTTACAGTAGTAATAAGAAGTTAGTACCATAGAATGAGGAGTATTACTCGTCACATGATCTGGAATTAGTTGTTGTAGTTCATGCTCATAAGACATGATGTTACTGTCTTTATGGTGAGGTGTGCCAGGTGTTTATAGATCATAAGAGCTTGATATATATCTTTACCCAGAAGGATCTGAATCTTAGACAGCGGAGATGATTAGAATTGTTTAAGGATTATGATATAATGATAGATTATCACCCTGGAAATACGAATGTGGTAGCAGATGCTTTGAGCATAGTGTTAAGTTCAACAGTTGATGCATTCTCTATTGCATGTTTCGAGAGAGACATGCTAGTAGAAATGTGAAAGTTAAACTTAGACTTAGAGGTGACAAAGTAGAGTGGTTTGATTGAACAGATGCAAGTCAAGCCTATCTTTTATGATTAGATTAAGGAACTACAGTAGGGTGATAGTGAGTTACATCAGATCATGCATGACATGACATGGGGAAAAGACCAGAGTTCATGTTTTCAGATGATGGTGTGTTGTATCAGCGTGACAGGTTGCATGTACCTCGAGATAATGATTTGAAAGAAAAGATTCTTGAGGAAGCACATGCATCAATGTATGCTATGCATTCAGGTAACACTAAGATGTACATGGATCTCAAGGAGTTGTATTGGTGGCCTGGTATGAAAAGGATGTAGATGAGTACATGACTAGGTGCAGTGTGTGTCAGCAGGTTAAGGCTGAGCACCAGAAACCTAAAGGTACCTTACAATCTCTTCCTATACCAGAATGGAAATGGGAACATATCACAATGGATTTTGTGATAGGGTTGCCCTTGACACCTAGAGGTTGTGACTCGATATGAATGATTGTGGATAGACTGACTAAGTCTGCTCACTTTCTTCATATTAAGTCAACCTTTGATGTCCCAAAGTTGGCTAAGATATATGTGGATGAGATAGTAAGGTTGCATGGTATTCCGATTTCAACTATATCAGATAGAGATCCTAAGTTCACATCCAGGTTGTGAAGTTAGTTGCATCGAGCTTTGGGTACAAAGTTGAGGTGCAGTACAACCTTTCACCCGCTGACAGATGGTCAATTTGAGAGGACCATTCAGACTTTTGAGGACATGCTGAGAGCATGTGTCTTGCATTTCAGTGGAAGTTGGAAAGAACACTTAAGCCTTATAGAGCTTGCAGACAACAATAGTCACCATTCCAGTCTTGGTATGGCCCCGTATGAAGCTCTGTATGGTAGAAAGTGTAGATCACCCATATTTTGGTTTGAGGTTGGTGATGAAGTATACTTGAAAGTTTCACCATGGAAAGGAGTGCTGAGATTTGGTAAGAGAGGCAAACTGACTCCTAGGTTTATGGGCCCGTATCCTATTATTGAGAGGATTGGACCTGTAGCCCATAAGTTGGATTTGCCATCCAAGTTGCTCAATTTACATGACGTGTTTCATGTATCGATGTTGAAGAAGTGTTACCCTGGTCCAGAGGAGATAGTGGACCCAGAACCTACACAGTTCAGATTAGATGTGTCCTATGTTGAGGGACCAGTTCTGATAGTTGATCGGTGGATCAAGAAGCTCAAGAATCGAGATACCGTTAGTGAAGGTTTTGTGGAGAAACCAGAACTTAGAAGAAGTCACGTGGGATTTTTTGGGTCAGATATGTGTAACAAGTTTCCTTTTCTCTTTTAGGAATTTCGGGACGAAATTCTTATAAGGGAGGGAGATTGTTATGACACGTTCCAAAGTTTATTGGTAAAGCATTATGATTTGAGCCTAATTAAAGTTATTTGAGTTAACATATGTGCTTATGATGTGGTTAGTGATCATTCACTTGATTTAGTTGAATTAAGCACATAAGATCAATTAGTGCATAATTAAGATGATTAATTTGAGTAAAGTAATAATTGGATGCAATTAGAGATTTGAATCAGTAAAACAGTGTAATTAGCATGTTTTCATGCCTTGGGATTGTAGTGGGCCTCATTCTTGAAAATATGCAAAAGAAATCACTTGATTTGGACTTTCAAGTCAAAAGTTATGAACTTTTCCGATTCCAGGGTTGAAATTGCAAAATTCCCAAAACTTTTTCTTTATAAGCTTTCTTTTATTTCTCTGTTGATTATCCGTTTCTTTGTTATCGGTCGAAGGTGGCGCACAGAAGGAGCAGTCGCGAGGACGATCGCAAGAGGCGATCAGGTTGTCCATTTCCAGAGATTAGATTCCGCTTCTTTTCTCCTCTTCTTCCTTATTTCTTTCTTCTTCCTACCTCTTCCCACCCACTCTTCCTACCTTCTTAGCTAGCTGCCGCCTAGCTGCTGGGTCTGCGGCAAGCTACTACTTTCTAGAAGCACCGTGCGTGGCTGGAGGAGGAGGAATTAGAGCGGCCAAAGCTCCAGATCTAGGTTTTGGACCTCGGCTAGAAGGTTTAAACCACAAACCACCTTCAATTCAGCCCAAGATAGCTTCTAGCAATGGATTTCAGATGGAGCGTAAAGCTCCTATTCCGCAAATATGAACAGTGAAGATTTTAATTCAAAGGAAGAAGACGATCCGAAATCGCCCGGAATTTGACCCTGAACGTATCTCCGGACGAATCCGGACAGACCAAATCACTGTGAGTAGAGTTTCATTCTTTTATCATTAATAAACTTAGGCGTTTGAATATTTCCATTCATGTGAGCGAATTACGCTGATAACAGGCGTTATCAGGCATAGGGCAGCGTTTGGCGTCACCCGACTTTTTATTTCATAAACTGCTTCTAGACGCTGTTATATGATTAAATTTAGCATTTGATCAGTGTGGATTGAATCGGTTGATTTATATGGTTCATTGGAACCTAAATTGCTTATTTGAATGTTGAAATTAGAAATTCATATCTGAAAATGGTATGGTTTGGGTATGAACCCAGACAATAGGGATTTCTGATAAATTATCAGATGCACGATTTCAAAGTTGATATGAATAAATAAAAATATGCAATAAAATCCTAATTGCATATATCTTTTGACGTTAATATGTGTAAATTGATATTTACATGAAATGGCACATTTCTCTGAATCATTACCATAAATTCTCGAGTATTGTTATTAAATTGTGTTGTGATAGGTAATTAACTTTTAATTGAGTTAAGTGATGCACAAACCAAGATTAGGGTTAATGTGCACGTTTTTCGAGAATTTTAGAGAATTGACAAATGTTGAGTATGATTCTCGTATGTGAAGTAAATTTATTTAATTTGTGCAATAAGATGTTCAATTGCTTAAATTCGCTATGTATGTGCCAGATTGAAATAAGTTGGGTTATTTATGCATTTCTAATTTGTCTGAATGCATGGTATGAGAATTTCTCAGAAATTACAATGATTTGAAATATATTGCTCTGACAGTTTTAGAATGACAGTGTATTATGATTTGATCTGAAATCAGTAAATGTGATATTCCTGTTTAAGTGTTTATATGTTAATCAGTTAATAGACTTAGGTGCCCCAACACCGTAGAACCCCATTGCGCGGTCTGTACCTTTGGGGTAAAACGGTCAGCCCTGGGGATACGCCTAGGCATCGGAGACTCGTGTCCAACAAATACTGAATGTCTCGGTGACACGAAGTCTGAGAGGTAGGATCCCGGTCAGCCCTGGGGATACGCCCAGGCATCGGAGATCCGAGAGAATGTCCCGGTCAGCCCTGGGGATACGCCCAGGCATCGGAGACTTAGAGACCCTCCGACTGTGCACTACAGGTTGCGGGAGGAGTCCAGAGCACTCAGAGTTAGTGCAGTGAGGCCTTGTGAGCCTGAGAGTCCTGTGCAGACCAGGACGAGAAGTCAGACTTAGCATTTCCCGGGTGTGTCGCTAAGTCTTGTACGGTGGGATCATAGTTCGCTACAGATCTTCATATGCAAAGTGCACTGCATATGTTTGGGGCATAACTAAAATGCATTCACATAGGATCACAGTAAAATTAATATGTTAAGAGTTTAGAACTTCTACGCTAGTTCTCAATTATTGCTTTATTATTCAAGAGATGCAGTTTCTGATATTTTATGCTTTACAGTTATGCGATATTTGTTGTTGTATAGAAATGTGATTATTATCTGTAAAATTTGCTATGTCGTTAGAACTGCTCTGTATAATATTGTTCTTATGCTTAATTTCAATTTAATAAACTTGACGAGTTGTTTAGTGATAGTTAAATGAAAAACTATTCACTGAGCGAGTAGGCTCACTCCTCTACTCAAACATTTTCAGGTCAGCGACAGTTCCAGGAATCTGAAGGATCTTACCACCCTAGTCAATAGAAGATATATGTAGTTAGTTAGATAGTGGTCTCTTAGTCCTTTCCCCTCGGTCCTTGGGACATGGTGTGGGTGAGAGAAAGTATGTATGGTGAATGTGTAAAAGATGTAAATTAACTGTTATGTTTACTTTATGTTAAACAATGTTACATGTTGTAAACTCTGTTTATGTTCTCTAGCCAGGTTAATTGAAATGCTTCCGCAATAGTTTATCATGTTTTAGTTTACAGCAATAATCCGGATATCATTACGAGGTTTTGAAAAGAAAAAGTTCTCAGTGATTTGTTTATGTGATAATCCCTCTGTCGTGCCCTAATCTCGTGATTAGTGGTTAGTGTGAGATCGGGGTGTGACATATAGAGTTTGCATACAATGATAGTCACCATTCCAGTCTTAGTATGGCCCCATATGAAGCTCTATATGGCAGGAAGTGTAGATCACTCGTATGTTGGTACGAGGTGGGTGACAAAGATATTCTTGGACCAGAGATAGTTGATTTGACTACAGAAAAGATTACAAAGATCAGAGAATAGTTGAAAGTTGCACAGGATAGGAAGAAGAGTTACACTGAGAAGAGGCATAGACCTCTTGAGTTTCAGGTTGGTGATGAAGTGTATCTGAAAGTTTCACCAGGGAAAGGAGTGTTGAGGTTTGGCAAGAGAGGCAAACTGACTCCTAGGTTTATGGGCCCATATCCTATCATTGAGAAGATTGGACATGTAGCCTACATGTTGGATTTACCATCCGAGTTAGCTAATTTACATGATGTGTTTCATGTATCAATGCTAAAGAAGTGTTACCCTGGTACAGAGAAGATAATGGACCCAAAAACTACACAGCTCAGAACAGATGTGTCCTATGTTGAAGGACCAGTACAAATAGTTGATCACAGGATCAAGAAACTCAAGAATCGCGAGATACTGTTAGTGAAAGTTTTGTGGAGAAACCACAACTTAGAGGAAGCCACATGGGAGCTTGAGTAAGAGATGCATAACAAGTTTCCTTTTCTCTTTTAGGAATTTTGGGATGAAATTCTTTTAAGGGAGGGAGGTTGTTACAACCCACATTGAGGTTAGTCAGTAAGTACCTCGATTAGCGTGAAGTACCTTGAATTAGTGCAAGTACCTTGTTAAACATAATGGTTAATCAAGACAAGCTAAGATGTGAATCATTAGTCAAGATTGATTCATCTGATGTAATTAATGTTAACTGTAGTGTTAATCTTTAAGTTAATTACCTAAGATGATTAATCTAGATAATATGATTTAATTATTATGTTTTCATGCCTCGAGTTGTAGTGGATCTCATTCTTGAAAGTTTGCAAAAGAAATCATATGAATCAGACCTTCGAGGCAAAAGTTATAGCATTTTTAATTTCCTTGGACCTAAATTGCAATTTACCCATTAATTGGCTTAATAACCCCTCACCCCTTTTTTAATCCTTATCTTCTCCCATGATCGGCGTCCTTGAGCGGCGCTCAAGCAGCAGCAGTCCTGACCAGTCGAGGGAGAGAAAAGGCGGGCGATTTTTGGCTTCCTAGCTTCAATTCAACGACGCCATCTTCTCCTTCTTCTTCCTCTTCCTTTCTCCTTCCTCTTCCTCGCCCCATCTGTGCCCGACTAGCAGAGCAGTGTCGGCGGCCAGCTATAGCTGCAGTGGCACCGACCAGGAGTAGTTGGGCGTGGGAAGCACCAAAGGAATGGTGCCCTTGACTCCGGCCATGAGTCTAGAGCCCAAATTTGTAGCCTTTAGCCGCGAGCAGCGACCCAACCAAGCTCCCCTCATCAACTTGTATGTGCGTGGAAGCTATTGTTGTGTGCAGTAGGTTCAATCTAGGGCTACCCAAGGTTGAAGACAACCCCTTGGATGAGTTTCCAGACGATTTTGGTTATCCTGGACCACTGTGAGTAGAATCTCACTCACCAAGCATGATTAAACTCCAATAAACGGGTGCTTTTTGTTAGAACTGTATTATTCACGGGTAACAACGATTACCCAGGTACCGTGCGGTATTGGCATCACCTGACTTTTATTTCACGTTTTGCCTCTTCACGTGTTGTACAATTTAGTTTATTAATTGATTTGTATGATTTGTATTATTGAAACTATATGATTGATCAAATCCTAAAAATGCCCACTTTAGAGGTTAAAGACATTAGCATACGACCCAGATTTACAGTAGCAATACAATTTGGGCATATACCTAGGCTGCATGATTTTTAGTAATTAATTAGTTGCATGATTTAAAAGAAATAGATGACGACCTCCAATGTTTCAATAGAAATATGTTTGCACACTCCCGATTGTAGTTAATGACGATTACTCATATGTTAAGAAATTAACTTTTATCAGTGTATTAGAAGCTCAATTGCATGATTTCAGTGTATATGTGCCAAGTTGACATGTATTTAGTTTATTTAAGAACTTTCGTCTGCCTGCATTTACAGTATGTTGATTTCTCAATAAATTATAATGTTTTAAATATACTGCTCTGCCAAGTTTAGAATGATGTACATGTTGTATTATAAACTTTAATTAAATAGACATGGTACCGTAGAGATATCAGAGTCAAGTATAAGTAAGAGAAAGGTACAATGTAGAATGAGCTTTCCATGAATAATAAAATAATAGACATAGGTGCCCTGAACACTGTAGATTCCCTACGGATGTCTGTACTGTAGGGAGGAAACGATCCACCATGGTAGCGACTAGTATATGGGGGTCAGATCATACCCATAGAGCGTGCGGGGAGATGAAGCCCTTGAGGAAGTCTCCTAAGAGAAGATAGGTTACCCAACATGAACCAGAGATCCCGGTGGTAACCCAGAGGTACCCACATAGCGTACCAAGATGAGGCCCACAAAGCGTCTCAGACCCTCCGCCTGTGTACTCAGCCTAGAAGGAGAGGTCTAGTTAAAGGCCAGTTGTTTAGCTGCCTTAGTCAGACGTGACGGTTTGAGTCAAGTAGACCCGAATTCAGTTCTAGGCTTAGCTTCTCGGGTTTTAAGCTAAGTCTTGTACGGTGAGATCGTTGTTCGCTACGAGTCTTCATATGTAGAGTACACTGCATATGATCAGGGCATAAGATAAAATACATTCATATAGGTTTAAAGAGTTTCGTATAAGTAAGAAAGGTTAAGAAAGATTCGAGTATAGTTTCATAGCAGTTGTTCTTTTAATGTAATATTTACATTTCCTGTGGCATTTAATTGTAATTGTTAGATCTGCTCAGTGTAGCAATTCTTGCATTTTATTTCAGTTTAATAAACATAAATGAGTTATCTGCGATGGTTGGGTGAAATTCTATTTACTAAGCCAGTAGCTCTCCAACCTACTGAAATATTTTTCAGGTCAACATCAGCACGAGGAAGCTAAAGGATCTGTTCACCCAGGCTCTTAAAAGGTAGTTCATAGATAGATAGTGGTCTCTTAGTCATTTCCCCTCGGTCCTTGGGCATGTGGTGTGGTAGAGAGAATGTAATGTAATATGTAGTTTAGCTTTAAATATTCTGTTGTGCTTTATATTCCGCAGGAAAAATGTAATATATCGTGAAATTCTATTTTATCTTCCTAATAAGGTAAATGGTAAGTTGCTTCCACATTTAATACGATTCAGTGTTATCCAAGTTATAAGATTTTCCTTTAGGTTAATTCTAAGTGATTAAGAAAAGAAAAAGTTAAGGGTGATCTTTGTTTTACGTTAAATCCTCAATTTATGCCCTAATCTCATGATTAGTGGTAATTGTGAGATCGGGGTGTAACAAAGATCATATGTAGAAATATTCCAAATCTAGGGTTTAGATTCCTATTTAGACCTTGGGGGATATCACTAATCTATATTTAATTTGAAGCAACAATATTCAATCAACATATCTAGATTTCATTATCATGGTATTCAAGGTTGATGAATGATCTAGACCTAGGTCTATCCAGGAAGTCAACCACAAGCTATAGTCAACATTATCATATATCAAGGTCATTATTAAATCAATATTCGAGATTGAGTATCAACCATGGGTTTAACCTATTAGACATAGGTCAATGGATCCAAATAGGGTGAAAGGGAATACCTTTCCAAACTCTAAATAACCAACAAGATGGAAGTTTAGAGGAAACCTCAAAAAAACCTCAAAAAAAAGATGGAAGTTTAGAGGTAGTCATAATAGGGATGTGGTCTAGGTTAGGGGAGTCATGAGTCAACTACCACCCTAATTTAGCACATTACTAACATTATTCACAATCCATTGAGATTATAGAAATAGGGGGGTTATTAATGATCAAATCATATTCTACAAGGTCATAAGATCAAAATTCAAGATTATAATAGGGCAGGTAGTTCAAGATGTGTCAAGGCCGAGGTCATAATTGTATTCTCCTTCTTTCATTATCAAGGTGGTGATATAATTTGAAAATTGGTGCATGATTTAGGTCGATGCTCATCATATCAAAATTGAGATTGCAAAAGGCATCCATAGTCATTAGGAAAACTTCTTTTTGCATCATAGTCTTACATCATGATTTTGTGAGTCTTAGGCTTACTCACTTGATAGCATAGTTGTGATTTGTATCAAATAGGATAAAAGTTTGCTTAACAATGTTTGAGGTTTAATAGGGAAACATGGACATTAATAAATTAGAGACCTCATAAACAATGAGGTATAAGGTATAAGTCCTTCTTATTTCACCAAATCAAAATCATTAATATTTACCTCAAACATAAGAAACATGTAGTCTAATTTTGGTTAAATCGAGTTTTCATGAAGGGGTCATGCATGAGTATATGCTTTCAACATAATTTTTCATTGATCAAAATTGAGATTTCGAATTAAGATCAGATCATGGTATCATTTTCTTTTTCATAATTTCTAGTGACATTCATTTTTCCCATGCATAAGCTACCTATAATTGAGACATCATGTGGCAAAAGTTCACAAGAGAAGGACCACATGATGAGATGAGAAGACTACCTAATCTTCAACTACACGGGCCACTTAGGGTAGTCCTTAAAGAAGAGATGAGATGCTAGGAGTCTCTCTATGTTTTCAATGAAAAACCTTTATGTCCAGTTCTGGATCAATTAAGGTCAGGTATACCAGGGAATCTCAACCACCGTGAAGACAAATAGGAGAAATTATGCCAGAACCCTAAGCCTAGACACCTCAATTTTCACCATTATGTATTTTAGGGTTTTCGAGGTTCAAGAGACTCATGAAATTATTTACTTAAAGTATATGGAAGTGTGTATGCTCTAATACTAACTATCAGAGAACCATTCTTACCCCAATCCCAATCCCAATCCCACTACCTAGACAATGGTAAAAGGATTGAAGCACCCATCTCTGAGTGGCCCAATAGGATCTCACACACTGGCATATACAATAAGAAATAATAACTCACAAACAAGGGATTTAAAGAACACACTAACCCAAAATAGGAGATATTGCAAACCTATCTTTGTCATTAGAGTATATCATGTGTGGAATCGATCTAGTCAGTGTTCCATTTGTTTTGTCTAAAATTAAGAAAATCGAGAAACAATCATGCAATTGCACGGTACGCTATCAAAATCAAGTAAAATGGTTTATAGCAAAAGATTATACTTGGCAGGACTTATATTCAAGAAAATACAACAAGCAATTTTCAGAACCAAAATTTATTTGACAAGATGTTTATTTCAAGCAATGCAATTTTTATTATGAGTTTCCATTATGATGTAATCGAGAAGCATGCTTATATATTTTGTGTGACTCTGTCACCCCAACGCGATGGGGGAGGTCACTAGGCTCCTTCTCTCCATATGAGGTAGGAGGCCAACGTACAAGTTCCACCTCCAAATGAGGAGGTTTCTTGATCTCAATATCAACATTATCAATATTATCAACATCATCATCATCAATATACGAGCAGTAATAATGGGCTATATCATTTATGCTCTCATGTTTTTCTCAAAATATAATATAAGAAAAATGGAAGAATAATCAATAGGGAACAATAGCTCAACTAAGTATATAGCCAAGTACACAATCAAGAGATACATAAAAGGTATCTTCAATACAATCAAGGAGGATATATAATAGTGTACCTTTCATCGAAGGTTTCGAGTACAAATCAACAAATAATAGGTTGACCATTCGAGTCATATCCTAAATCATAAAGTTTGGATCAAGGGTCAAGATCATAATATTTGAAGATCAGGTTTCAATATTTGAGATTAGGGTTACACTTTTTCTATGTCAACCTTAGGGTTAGGTCATCCACTTATATTCCTTAATATTTCAACATGTCCAACATTATTTCAAGTGTCAAGTATATTTGAGAATGAATGACCTACCTAGTTATTTTAGGAATATATTTGCTAACCCTAAGTATTATCTTCAGCATTTGAGTCATCATTCAAGTTTCTAGATCATCATGATAGGTTTGTGATTAAGTATTAGATTAGGGTTGCATGATGAATCAAGGACTAGATTAAGGTCAAATAGTCACAAATATCAAGAAGAACGTCCATTATATACTCAAGAAGGCTATTCAAAGATACTTGTATCAAAATAGAGAACATGGATATGAATTAGGTTGTGAAACCATTTTTATTAGACTAGGCTAATTTTTATGATGGAAATGGACTGTAATTTTGATATATTTGGAGCTATGATGTAATTTCTACAATTTAATCAAGATCTGGCTATTTATGGGATTTTTCATGTGAGAAGATGAAAAATACCTTAAATGAGGAAAATCCTTGATCGTACAATGATCAAAGGACGACCAAAATTGTGCCACATAGGCACTAGCACGCAGTCGGTCCAGAAGGTATGGACCCGGTCTATGTGACTAGTTCACGCTTCGATTGTTGGTCTAAAAGGCGGGTTGGCTGGGTCTTGAACTGGTTGATCTTGCAACTGAGCTGGAAGATTGGGGCTCCTATCTCCTGTCCACCCAGTCCCTTGTGCGAGCCCAAAGACAGGGCAGAGGGGCTCACTGGTATGGAGGAGCTCGAGGAGTAGGAGAGGGCGAGGGAGGTTGCGAGTAGGCTGGTTGAGCTTGCCTCGGCCTCACAAATGGGATGGTGGTAAGAAAGAGGGGAGAGAGAGTGGGATTTCTGAATGTCCAAATGGTCTCGTATGGCAGTGCCATTGAGAGAATAGGGAGAACCAGCAGAGGTCAAGGGTGTTCGAGACCATGAAAGGGCACTGAAAAGGGTGGATTCACAAGGTGGAGTAGCGGCAGATCTTGGGGGTCATTTTATAGTGTTAGGGTGGGGTTTTAGGGCTAGGTCGAGGTCTAGGTGCAGCCATATCCGTCGGAGAGAGAGAGAGAGAGAGGAGATCAAAGAACTCGTTTTGGTGGTGAAACAAAGCGAGAAACCCAGTCAAAATAGGATTGGGTCAGTGTGAAATCACGAGGTGCACATTCCCTCTCGGATATAATTTTGAATCGAGGTAGTTATGGCTGATTGCGCCTTTGGGGTCGCAATTACTCCTCCCTGCAATCAGCGGGAGGTTGAAGATAACTCCTAGGCTATTAGTTCAGGCCCTGATCAGTGGGAGGGTGCATCTAAGGGCATAGGAGTGCTTCCACCTAGGGTGTGCTATCTCCACCCATTATTTTAGGTTGAGATCCAGTGGTGTCTCAACCCTATTTGAAATAATTTTAGTCTTTGTTTATTACATGCACAATTTATTTTGTTATTATTAATGAAAATTTTCAAAGGAAAGGTCCTACTTGATATTCTTTAGTTAGACATGCCTCATCTCTTGGCTTGATATATTTCTCTTGGAACTTATTTCTCTTATTCATCCCTTAATTTTATGCTCTTCTTTTGAAATTTATAAAGTAGTACATAGTTGTTATTTTCTACACATACTCACTTTTCTTTTCTTTTCTTTTCTTTTCTTTTACATGGGTGTTGTTTTTCCACCTACCCAGAGTCAGCCAGCTCAAGATTCGGGGAGAAGGGGACTTAGCTCAAGACCAAGTGCTATGATGAATTCTGAGATGGGAAGGTTGTTCACCATAATATAATCCTAATAATTATATTCATAATTTAGACTTTGCCTATAAGGCCCAATGTTAAGTTGAATAATGAATTTATGTAATGGTTGGATTTTAATTTTCCGTTGCAACAAACTATGTTTTTGTACTCATCTGTTTGAGACAAAAATATTGCACCCCTTTTATTTGGTCATATTTGAGTTCATGGGGTTATATGAAAATTATTTTCTTGAATTAAGTAAGGAGTGATCCCCTACTGGGCCCCACTCATTACATTATCATAGGCACAAAATATCCCTTTTTCCTATTTTGTATCTCAGGTACTCATATGTAAACATTCATTATAGAAAACGAAAGTAAATCATACCCCTCTCTCATATTTATTCAAATTGGTCCCAAAATTTGATACTTTGTTTATTATCCTAGAATGGCATATTGAGACAAGTTCGGTGAAAAAAGGATACATCTAGATACTCTTTTATCTTTCTTCAAATAAGGGAACAACACTAGTTATTACAAGTAGATCCATCATCCTTAACAATTTTGTATAGTATTCTAGGAGCATCGTTTTGCAATGAAATTCCAAGAGAAACTTATTAATACCATTCCCAGTGTATATCTAATTTTTGGTATTTATTGGGATAAAGTTTATATACGAAACTTACTCTTTAAGTATTTCTTTAAAACAATTACACACATCAAAAGGTAAGCCTTTTTTATCTCGTATTCTAGAATTATCTTTGTTTCCTCGTTACCTTTAAGTACTCTAAAAGCTAGATCGAAATATTACACTTTGATACCTCAAACTTGGGTTGCAAGATAGGATTGCATAATCACTCTTTTAATTATCTAAATTACGTATTACTTTAAAATATTTTGGCAACTTGTGTATTATTCCACATTTTGATTATCTAACAAATTCAAAAGCCAATGTCATTTATTTGTGCACAAAATATTTTATTTCTTAAACTTGTGACACCAAGATCTATTTTCAAAGCAAATAGTCTCATCGACCTCACTTGGGACGTGGGTTGGACACTATCATTCTATCAGTAACAAAATTAGAATTCAATTTCACCAAATTTTAGGATCTAACATTCACCCCTCTGTAAAAGGAAATATGTCCCCAAAATTCAAACATGGTAAGGTTAAGATGAATTATAACTTAGAATAGATTCAAACCTTGTAGTTAGCAACCCTCCTTGGATATATTTATCTAGATCATCTTTAACCATTTTTATTGATATGTAAACTTATCACAACACTAAGGTTTGTATTCAAATTCAATTGATATTCACAACCTCATCAATTGCATGTTTCTATTATTAATTGATTACTTTGTGATTCCAACTCCAATTACATTTTTTTTAATTTCTGATTTCAATTTCACTTGGTCGCTACCATTTTAACCAAGGTTTCCCAACTATAATTCATAAGGGTGAGGTAACACCTCAAACCCTAGATTATGCCATTAAATTTCAACTTAGGTATTTATTCTCATATGTCAAATTTTAAGCATAAAATATGCTATCCAATCTCTCTCATTCATAATAAGATGAAAACAATGTTTGGCTATAGTCCAAATACAAAGTTCATCATATTCCAAGAGCAAAGATGGTGTACTCACACATTATCTTTTAATTTGAGTTTGAGTCACTCTCAAGAATAACTCCAAACCATGAGTACTTTAATTCCATAAACTTCTTAAATTTCATGCACTCACATGGAAACTGACTTTCTACATAGCTCTTTAAAGATTTTATCAAACATTATTACATGACCTCTTGTGTTTTTATATCCACATCTCATATCTCATCAGCCTTAGTCATTCCCTTAGGATCTCTAGGGGTATAGGTGTCTTTGGAGTGATCTCCTCTTGACCCCCAAGGGTCATAAGAATTTAGGGCATGATCCTTTCCTGACTTCATAAATCTTAAGTACCTTTAATCATCCCTAATTAATCTTGGGGTTGACTTAGGGCTCTACCCTTCCCAAGGTTTTTGTTCAGATATCATAAATTTATTTCGTTACACATTTTTCTTGAGGTTTCTCTGATAATATTCAAGCACATTATATCATCTATAATTCTTTAACCCAAATTTCCTTCATCTCTTATAATCACATTATTCATGCTATGTCCCTTCATTGGGCTCATGGTGACCTTCTTATATGGGCTTGGTCCCATACTATCAGCCACTTCCATAGTGAATTTTTCTCATGTTCCTTAAATATGGCATACTTGGGTTCAAATAATTATACTCAACCTATGTGCTCTCATGTTTCATATACTTAATATTTAAATATTTAGGGTACACTCAAGGTTACTTCAATGTTTAGACTAATTTGTGAATTCACCCTTCTAGGGAAGGTCCTAGCTGAGGACAAGATGAAACTAACACTTGGTAGTAACAAAAGATCCACTAGTACAGATAACACATTTAGCGTTGGTTAAGTAATATATTTGTCATAGGTTTTGAAGCGGCACCCAAGTGGGTGATACTAAAAGTAGAATACTTTAGCGTCAGTTACATAACCGACAACAGAAAGCCATTCCCGATTACAATTTAACCCAAAAGCGTCAGTAGTCAGACCATAGGCGTCAGTTTATAGCAAACAACCGACATAATTAATCATTTGTTGTCGGTTTTTGGTATTTAACCGACGCTGATGTTTTTTTTCTTATCAGCTCCCAGGCCTGCTGTTTGGCTAGTCAGCAGGATGCAGAACCTATAGTTTAGTTCTGAACTGTAGGTTTACAACATCCCTTTGATTTCAACCAACAACATGCCACAAACCTGCAAATATTGACAAGATGTATACAATTATATATTTTATATAGATCATGTGATTAACACACATGTATAATAAGCACATTTAATTTTAAATATGAATCACACACATGTAGAAACATGTCCATTTCATATTCACACATACATTTAGCAACCTGCGGTTCCATTCATTTCTCTTTTCACATTCACACACACTGAAACATCCATTCATTCTATCTTCACAAACACATGTATATAGATAAGAAAATTCAAAAAAATTCATTTAGACATCGTCTTACAAAGTTGAACATGTTATCAAAATACTAATTATTACAACAAAGTTTAAAAAATTACATGACAGTAGCTAATTAAACAAGGGGGGCTTGTTGTACCCCTAAACATGTGCATATACGGGAAAGTAAATTTGTTGCTAGCTTGGACCTACTTTGTTGATGCTATGTCACGGAGCTCGTCGTTGTTAGATGAATCTGAACTGATGGTGGTAGGGAAATGGATGGTACCAATGGTAGGAATAGAAGGGAAATCGGGTGTGCTCTCCTCATCGAATGAATCCAAATATGTGATGTCCCCTGTCGAGTACTCAAATCAGACTAGATGATTGGGCATCTCATTGTAGATGTTGGTTATCCAAACCTTGATGGTATTATGGTCAACCGATCGAAGAAAAATCTTGTCACTAAGGCCCAATAGCATCTTCCCAACCCACTCGCACCAACTGGATGTGGATACAAGATTTCTGTCAACATCATACATATCATCGATAACAGATGTTGAAGTTCCAAAATTTGGGTCACTTCACCAGCCGCGTAGCGTCTTCCATTTAGATAACACCAATGTTTAAGTATAGTGAGTTGTGCTAATGAACGGTCATCTAGAATGATGTCCAACTATTCTTCAACAGGGAATAATAACATTGGGGTAGAGGCCCAAGCCATTATGCCTACAACAATGTAAAATGTTGAGAAAAAGTAATATAAATGTAAGTATCAACAACATGGGTTATTTCATATTCATGACGGATCAATAATTGATGATGATGATGATGATTATGATGATGATGATGATGATGATGATGATGATGGTGATGATGATGATGATGACGACGACGACAACGACGATGATGATGATGGTGCTACTGATGATGATGAGGATGAGGAGGAGGAGGAGGAGGAGGATTAGGATGATGATGAGGATGATGCGGATGAGGATGATGATGATGATGATGACGACGATGATTATGAGGATGACGACGACGATGATGATGATGATGAAGAAGATGATCATCATCATCATCATCATCGTCATCCTCATCATCATCCTCGTCATCATCATTATCATCATCCTCGTCATCATCATCATCATCTTCATCCTCATCATCATCCTCATCCTCATCCTCATCATCATCATCATCATCCTAATCGTCATCATCCAACATCCATCATAATGATGATGATGGATGTGGGATGATGACGATGACGATGATGAGGATGATGATGATAATGATGATGATGATGATGATCATGATCATGATCATCATCGTCGTCATTATCATCGTCATCCTCATCATCATCGTCATCATCAATCATCGTCATCATCATCCTCCTCCTCATCATCCCACATCATCACCATCACATGATGATGGATGATGATGATGATGATGATGACGATGATGACGATGAGGATGAGGATCATGATGATGATGATGACGATGATGATGATGATGATGATGATGATGATGATGATGGATCATCATCATCATCATCATCATCATCATCATCATCATCATCATCATCATCATCATCATCATCATCATCATCATCATCATCATCATCATCATCATCGTCATGATGATGACGATGATGGATCATCATCATCATCATCATCATCATCATCATCATCATCATCCTCATCATTATGATGGATGTGGGATGATGACGATGAGGATGATGATGACGATGATAATGATGATGATGATGATGAGGATGATGATGAGGATGATGATGATGACGATGATGATGACGATGATCATGATCCTCCTCCTCATCATCGTCGTCGTCATCATCATCATCATCATCGTCGTCGTCGTCATCATCATCATCATCATCATCTTCATCATCCTCATCATCATCATCCCACATCATCATAACATGATGATGATTGATGATGACGACGACGACGATGATGATGAGGATGATGATGATTGATGACAACGACGATGATAATGATGTGATGATTGAGGATGATGATGATCATCATCATCGTCACCATCATCATCCTCAATATCATCGTCATCATGATCATCATCGTCGTCATCATCCTCATCAGCATCTTCATCATCCCTCATCATCAGCCTCATCCTCATAATCATCCTAATCAATTAATTCAATTTATTCTTCCATTTTGTGTTTATTCATTCATTATTAAACCCTAATTCAATATTAATCAACTACACAATGGTGGCATTATTAACCCTAACTTCAAATCTAGTACTAATTAAACCACTCACTGCATTGGTGGATCGAGTTGTAGGTTGTGGTGGCGGTACCCGGAGATGGAGGTGGCCGACTAGGCTGGAGGTGAAGGTGGCTGGCACTAGAGGTGCAGGCAGTGGCCGGTGGCAGTGACTGGAGCAGATGAAGGAAACTAGAAGAAGGATCCTCACTCCGCCTGTAGCAGGTGGTGGCGGAAACGGGGTGGTGGCGACGATGGGAGCAGCTAGTAGTGAAAGTCCGTGGCTGGACAGCAGCAGCAACTTCGAGTTTGTCAGGGCGGCGCGCGGAGGCGGCGAGTAGCTTCAAGCTCATCATGGCAGTGCGCGGAGGCGGTGAGCAGAGAAGGGAGGTGGTAGAAAAATCACCATACCTAGCTATGGGGAGAAGATCGGGAACTAAATAGCGAAGGGGAAGAGTCTGGCTCGCGTGGTGCTCATAAGTTAACTATCAGCGTCGGTTATTCTTCTAAAATCAATGATAAATAAGGCAATGAATTTTTGCCTCGCAAAGTATATTTAGTCATCAATTCTTTAGTAAAAATCAACAACATATGAGGGGATAAAAACTTTTGCGGGGCTTGGCGCGGAACATGTAGCGTCGGATTTTGCACAACCGATGTCGAATTTAAAATTTTTTGAACTAATTTTTTTTTGTTGAAAAATTGTATTTTGTGGGTGATTTTGGACGTCAGTTTGGTTTATTAACAACAGACGTTAAAGAAAAGTGATACCCGTTTCTTTTGTAAATCAGCCGGTCTTCACATATGGGTGTCAGTTGAATTTATAAGCCGACGTCGTAGACTATTGGTGTCGGTTTTTCTGCAACAAATGACGACATCGAATGTGACGTTAAACGTCATTTCTATACTAGTGATCACAGAAGCATACTTGAACCAAGATTTATAATACCACAAGAGAACATGTCTTTTATGCATATTTTCCATTATATTATTCATGCATTTGCTACCTAAGAGTTGAACGATTTAAGGACTTATGATCTACTACCAAAGTAATACATCATTATACCAATGTAATCTATTACCCAAGAGTTGGATCACTATCAAGTACTTTTGTTTCCATCACTTATCTACCAAAAAGTTGAAGTGATAAGATATAATGATACCAATATATTATGTTTCATGTGTTCAAGCAAGATACAAGAAAACTCATTTCATCCAATATCATATGCCAAGTATTTTGTACCTACAACCACACTATATGTTAGGCCAAGTAAGAGGTAAAGCATATCTTGAATAAAACAAATTTAATTACCACATATTCTTCATGCCAACTACAACCACATTCAATGTTTGTCATGAATATTATATCATTTCACTTTCTCATATTCAGTTGTAAACTTTATAAAAGGTTTGTCTGAGATTAGCCAACTATTTCACGTTACCATAATTCATGCATATAGCTAACCAATTATTGACAGGGAACTATCAAACTATTTCTAAGTCTTTTCTCATGTCATATATCACATCACAATATTAGATCAATGTAATACATATATTATATTATTGTTGTGCTAAACAAAATTGTATGAGTGGCTTGTTAAACATATATATAAAGTCCAATTGAGGTTCCCCTAACCCATTCCCTGAGGGGTGTGCCATGCATAATCTCTATAAGCTCACTCAACTCTATGAGTATTATATGAACTACATTTGTCTTCACTCTTTGGTCTAGGGTTCTTAGGTCTGCCTCATTAGTACCAATCATAAACCTTGCAATATCTAACCACCAAAACACATACCGAACCAAAACATGATATGGCATTCTCTTCATGGATCTCTACTGGTGAAATATTCTTATAAAATTGTCTATTTATCCTAAACAACCACTAGAGTCCTATGCAAGGAACTACCAACCCGAGCATGAGGATTTACAACATTCCTTACCTCTTCAAGATCTTGGGACTTTCTCTCCCTCATCTAGATGGTAGGTACTCATATCATATACACATATGTGTAAGACATCTCTTTCTTTGTCTCTAGGGTTTTATCCTCCCAAGGATATCTAGGGTACAACAAGCCTTTAGGAATCATGCATAAAGTAACTCAACTCATTCACTCAAGGGTAGTCTAGTTTAAGACACATCACAACAATTATTTCACTTAATTTCTCATATTTTGGAGTCTAGGTTTCTGACCTTCTCCCTCTGGGTCTCACTGCCCTTGTTCATTCACATCTTATCTTCACCTAACTTATCTTATCTCAAATAAGCACTCATACTTGCACTATCACACATTATATAAAGTTTAGAAAACTAAAATCAAATTCTCACATTCAATTCAGATCATCATAAACCATATTATCTCATTACATTAAACTTGGATCATTTCATCTACATTTATTTCATCTAGCATGTATCCCAACAAGGCTTTAGGCTTCTGATCAAGAACTAATTCCCCTTCTAGCCTGATGTCACTCATTTTCACTTAGGTGCATGACTACCTCTTACTTGTACATGTGTGGGGACACTTTTCCTATCAAGGTGACTAACGGAAGGAGGTTAGGCTTTCTTGCTACAACCTGGCCTATGGGTTAGGGTTTTATCTTCCATAGATCTTTTATCCACTTTTGAATTGACCACACCCCAGGTTAGGACACCAAGCCTAAAGGTTGCTCCAAGGATTTTCATATTTTTCTTGTTATGTGACCACTGATTGCCTATGTTTCATATATATATATATATACAAACCCTTCACATGTATCATGCATGCCTTACTCCATATACCTGCCTGCATGGGTAAACTAGGGTATCCAAACTCATTGGGTTTTCTCTCTTTTCTCTTTCCATTGATTAGGGTTTATTTGGGTAGGGTTGTTATTTTTCCCATACTTCTCTCTTAACCCACAATTAAGGTTTAGGGTTAGGGTTAGGGTTAGGAACTACATCCTACAAATTATGGTTTTCAATATCCCTTGACCCTCTTAGGGGTTTTTTGAAACCAACCCTAGATCCATCTAGGGTTTACCTTTACAAGGAAAAACCCATGAACCATTTTTCTTTACTTTGTCACTATTCCCACATTACATGTACATTAATTGGTGAAGGAAGTATTAATCCTACTTTTCTTAAAAGCCCTAAATTGATATGAGGATGAAAGTATCTTTTTGGGTTTATTAAGAAAGAGTATGAGAGGATAAATTTGAGATGAGAAGACTTAGAGGAAACACAACTTTAGGCAAACCCTCAGTTCTGGATTGCCTGGTATCACATTGGCTAAGGGAGTCCTCATATACCAACTTATTGGTACAGATGAAAATATATCCAACCCCCAAAACCATGATCCATTCTAAACACCATTACCATCAAGTCATACCTTAATAGTTTCCCTTATGTTTATATGGAGTACTTGATATTATAAAACTATTAATTATTATTTGAAAAAAATTAGGGCTCTGATACTAAATGTAGCAACCTCCCTTTTCAGCATCTCCCAATTATGAAAGGACCTTAAAGTCGAGAGCCATTACCTAAAATTTCCAAGATACAAACTTTAACAAATAAAAAATAATAGCAAATAATTTCCATTTCACAAATATTGTTTACAAGAAATATTATAACTCCCCACTAAGGAGTTACATGAAATTCCAACATGAGAACTATACATATGAGAAGAAGCATGATGTGTGATAATTTAGCACCCTTTTGCACAACCTTCTAAGTCTTGTTACATGGAATTTCTTATTTTTATCCACTGAAAAAGAACAAATTGTTATCGGCCTCCTTTTATTGCAATTAAACCTCATTCTCATAAAAAACTATTCAATTCTTGCATAATCGTGTCACGATCCAACCGGTTGACATTCCAACCGAGCAATTTTAGATTTTAGACAATCAATTCACTCATTCCAAACAATCGGTTCACTCTCTCCAGACTGTCGGCTCGCTCTTTCCACATGATCAGTTGACGCCACCCTCAGTCGATGCACCTTGTTCAACACTTAATTGAGTTGGTGCACTATTCAAATGCCAAATGCTCATTTGAGACTCCCAAGCGGGAGTTTTCCTGCTTCAACCGAGTGAGTTAAAGGGCACTACCACCAGGACCTAGGGTTACTGACTGCTTCCTCGGCTCCCACCCTTTCCAGACCCCAACTGATTGACTCACTCCTCCAACCGATCCGTTGGCAGTTTGAAATCAGTTCAAAAAGCAGCCTCCAGCCTTCTTTTACCCCAAAACCTAATTGTAAAGCCCCCTCCTTCTCTTATAAAAGGAGGGGGACTTCCTCATCACAACCATCATCTTTTTTTTGAAGAATTTCTGAGCAACTATTATCTGTGTTCTTATATCTCCTTCATTAATAAAGATTATTTGTTTGTGAGCTAAGTGTTCTTTTAATTTGTTTGTTCCTTACTTCAATCATTACTAGATCTAGACCTTCTTCTTCTTCTTTTGTAGATCAGAGCAAGGAATTAGGAATCATGCATTCAATAGTCTCTAGCCTAAGGATTAATCCTTTGATAAGTCTAGACTATGGCTAGAACACTTTCTTCCTCCATCTCCCTTTACTCTACGAGCATGAGCGAGTATTTTTTCTATCGAGGCAAGGGGACTAGCCCTTTAGCCATGGTTATAATTCTGTTAAATCTTAAGAATGACTTCTATTAGATGGATTTTGGTTTTAAGTAGTGATGGTCTATCAAACTTATTACTCGATTAGATCATTTGTTAATCTAGGTGGAAATGACCATGGAAACCCAGATTTAGAATAATAAAACCAATAGCATAAAGGTTTTGAAACGATTGTGGATTTATCTCTTTTTGGATGATGGACTAAGAAACATGAGTACCAAGACCAATGGGCTCATGTGGAGTTCATCTTTTGTGGATTTTAGTTAATTCACATGCCTTTGTCCATTTTGTCGTTTGAAAGATTTAGTTTGATTCTCACCTAGGCTAAGGTGGTAAAACCCCTACAAGCCTGGATATTCCCTCATCTGAATTCAATCATCATTTGATCTACTCCTTTTACATTCTAGTCTTTCCATTCATAATATTTTTATTGTGCTAACAATCTCTCATTTTCCTTGTGATAGAGTAATTTTACTTCTTATTAGTGTAACTTTACTTCTTGCATTTCATTTATGTATTAGCATAAATCAACCCCCAAATCCAATTTTACAATATGTTCCAAAAATAAAAATACCAAAAAAAATAAAAAGTTCAACAAAACTAATTGGGATTAGATTCCAAGCCTAGACTCATTAGGTGGATTCTACCTCAAAGACTCTTATGAATATGTGCTCTCATGTGACCAATGTCAAAGGATGGGTAACATCTCAAAATGTGACCAAATGCCCTTAACTTCTTGGTAGGAATTAGAAATCTTTGACGTTTGGGGAACCGGCTACATGGGCCCATTTCCTTCTTCTTATGGGTATGCATACATTTTAGTTGCAGTCAATTATGTGTCAAAGTGGGTTGAAGCTATACCCACTAAAACTTGTGATTCCAAACCCATTAAAAACTCTTTAAAGACATTATTTTTCCTAGATTCAGAGTCCCACACACCATCATTTCTGACGGGGGATCCCATTTTTTTAGAAAAAAGCTTAGAGGCCTTATTGAAAAAATACAGGGTCTACCACAAAGTCACTCCTTACCATCCTCAGACTAGTGGGCAAGTTAAAGTATCCAATAGGCAAATCAAGTCCATTTTAGAAAAAAAATGTTGGTCGCACTAGAAAAGATTGGGCCTTGAAAATCAATGATGCACTGTGGGCATACAGAACTGCCTACAAAACACCCATAGGCACTACTCTGTTCATACTGATTTATGGCAAACCATGCCACCTGTCGATAGAATTAGAACACAAGGCTAGCTGGGCCATCAAAAGCTTGAATTTTGATCTTTTGGCAGCTGGAGAAAAACGTCTTCTCTAAATAAATGAACTAGACAACTTAGAATGAGTGCTTATGAGAATACGAAAATCTACAAGAACCGAACTAAACTATGGCATGATGGTCACATCAAAGGCAAGGACATTAGAGAAGGTGACCAGGTTCTAGTGTATAACTCTGGGTTAAGGCTTTTTCTTGGAAAGCCTAAGTCAAGATGGTATGGTCCCTATCTCATCAAATGTGCCTATCCACATGGTGCTTTTCTTCTCTGGGATAAGTTTTTGGGTGAATTTAAAGTTGATGGGCATCGACTTAAAAGATACAAAATCAGTGAAAACCTTGTCGCTTCAGATACCAATAATCGCTCATCCTTGGAAGACATTACCTTAACTGGACCTCAACCCCCCTCCAAATCTCAATAACTTGGTCTCTCACATGTCGAGCCTTCTACGTAAAACATGGGACTTGTTGGGAGGCAACCCAACCCTATATTCCTTCCATCATTTTTTCTTTACCTTGTTATTTCATCTTATATTTTTTTCCTTTTTTCAGTCTCACCAAACGATCAGTTTGCACATACAACTGACTATTTCATCTGCTATCCAAACAATTAGTTGGGACCTCAACCAATCGACTCTAACCTTTTGGAAATCACAACCCTCTAGCTCTAAACCAGTCTGGACCCTCCCTTCCCCATGCATCGAGCTGACCAATTCATAATTACAATAACTGCTCTGACATATTGGATTCCTCTCGACGCACTGTCCCAAGCGACGTGAACTGATTGGCTCACAAGGCCAAATGATCAGTTCGAAACCCACAAATGACTATATAGCCCGGTCAAGTCGAACACTCATCCCACACCCTTGACTCACTCTTCTTCTAACCTAGCCACCGCCCACCTGAGCTCTCGACGATGAGCTGACTGATCGGCCCTTTAGCGAGCCGAGTGCTTCGCAGTGCTAGTTGACCGGCCCTCAGGTCAGTCGAGCCCCTCACTGCACCATCCCCCTCCACGTGAGAGAGCCCCCCTAGCAGCACTCGCTGTCGATCGATTTTCAGTGCATCCGACCATTCCGCTCAATGCAGCCAGTCATTTCGTTCATGCAGTGAGCGCAATTGCAGCTCCAGCCGATCGGATCTCCTTGCAGTCGACCGGTCCCCAGCCCTGTCGAGCTCCTCACAGTGCCGTCCCTTCTTTGTGAGTAGCAGCTGTCGCCGACCGTCCCTTCAGCGTGCCGAGTGCGTTGCAACTCCAGCCGATCGGCTCACCTTGCAGCCGACCGTCCCCCGATCCACCGCTTTGCCCGCCATCATTCTCCCCCTTCCTCCATGCAACCGATCATTTTATTTTCTTTTCAACCACCTTCTTCATATTGTCGAACTGGTCGTTTCTGGGAGCCAACCGATTGTTTCGGATGTGCCAATCGATCGTTTCAGGTCATCAGCCACCTGTATCATCATTCCAAACTATCATTTCAGTGTATAGTCCACCGCCTCATCCTCCCACGATCCACCTCACCAATCCAGATTTCAATCCGAAATTCATTTCTGCACACCTTCCCCCACCGGCAGATCTTCACCTGATCTCTCTGAGGATATGCTTAATGACATCCACGATGTAGAATCTCTTATATGTGAGATGGAGACTTTCTATAAAGCCAGCAATGACCAAGATTTCACCACCCCTCATCCACCTCGCGTCGCCCCATTCTCGATAGCTATGTCCAGTTCACCAGCATCGAACACCTACAATGTTTTGAAGAAATGTTCTCCATGGGTGTTTTCCTCCCCTGATGGGCTTGTGGCACTACCCTTGATGCATTAGGAATTCGAGAAGCCACTGACAACATTCACCATAAAAACCATATCCTCTTTTTCCCTTACCACATCACCTATGTCTATAGTGACCTCACTCTCGAGTTCTTATCCACCTTCTATCACTATCACTGCTCCCATGGCAATTCCAGTTGCAAGATCTAGATTCTTGGGGAAAATCTGGAAATCTCTACTCGACAGTTCACCTCTTTTATTCTTTATGGTAGAGATGATTACTGGTTGGATCATTGCATGGAGTGATCCGATGATTCTTACCCCGACCAGTATGACAGAGATAAGTTTTGGGCTGAGATCACTGGCCTCATGCCCCACCTTCCTAGTGGGCCCAAGGCCTCCAACGTACACAACCATGTGGTCCGCTACCTCCATCACATTCTTACTTGTACAATTTTCAGTAAGGAAGGTACTCAGGTTGAGTTGTATGCCCTCTGGTGTCTTTTGCATGAAGAACCCTTCAATTGGGGGAATGGCATTCTAGAACATTTCAACACCCCAGCCAGCCGTACCACCTCATCCTCTTTCCGCATTGGCCACTTCATCACTCATCTCGCCATCTTTCTTGGCTACACCCACATTCTATTCATGCCACTCCCACTCAAAAATCACCTGATCGACAGTTATTATCTGAAGGGAAGTAAGTTCATTCGTTTGGGTGCTGATGGCATCTACTACCTCCTCTTCAATGATTCATAGGAGGTTCTACAACTTCCCTTTCATGCAAGGTTTACAACAACAAACCTTCTTTACGAGCTCACCGATCTACCAAGACACATCCAGAGGTATAGCCTGGAGAACCCAGACCCAGGTGCCATCCCCAAGCCACAAGCCCACAGGTCTCTTTGGAGGCTCATGATGATGCCTCCGGACCACCACCGCCACCCCGACGTCACACCAGGTGGTGACCAGATGATGATGTAGGTGCCTACGGCTTCTATGAGGTCAAACAATAGTTGGACGAGATTTGACATGAGCAGCAGCAACAAGTCCATCAACTTAACCACATGTATCTTATGCAGCATTCACAGGAGTCTTGGCATGTAGACTGTGACCACTATGCCCCTAGTCGCCCGTCTTATGAGGAGTATGGAGCCCAGCAAGACTACCCAGATCCCAACTCCCCTTACTGGGGAAACTACTACTCCTCCCACCCGTAGAATCCACCACCACAGTGATCTTCTTTCCTCCATCCTGGTCTAAGGGTTTGCTCAGGACAAGCAAAGCTCTAAGTCTGGGGTGGGGTGTGTGGTATGTGTTCCACCCCTTTATCTTCCATTTAGCATTTTCCTTCTATATTTCAAATTAATTGCATTTCCCTTTTCAAACTTTGGCCTTTACCTAGTCGTCCAATTGATGTATCTTCAATTCAAAAATAAATTAGATAATTTTTTTATTTCACAATAATTGTTCAAAATCATTTTTTAAATACCAAGTTCTCCATACCTAAATTAGCAATATTCTTGGAAAAGATGGCAAGACTTAGAGTATCAAATAGAATCAAATGCAAACTTTCTTATCTTTAGTGTTATATTAACTGATAATTTTTTTTTGAAGACTGATAAATATTTCTTATATAATGTATTTACACAATTTTTCTTACTGATGCAACAACACTCTGGAAAAAAAATTGCACAGGAAAATAATCCACGCGTCAGCCCCTAAGTCAGGGGTGGCATGCTCCTCCTCTCTTCCTTCTTCCATACCCCTCGTAAATGTAATAGGGGCGTACCACCAAAAGATGCCAACAAAATAGCACACAAAAAAATTTATGGTCAATATCCCGAGTCAAATAGAGGAGGGATCATTCTTCCACACCCCTCGTATATGTAATAGGGGCATACTGCCAAAAGATGCCAAAAAAGAGCACACAAAAAATTGTGTTCAATGTAAACACAAGTCCATGAATAATATCCCAAGACAAACAGAGGAGGGATCCTTCTTCCACACCCCACAATTTCTTATCCCTATGCCAAAAAAATGTAAATAAATTTTCGAGTGTTGAAGCGTAAGTAGGTTTAAGATTGTTTGTGCAAAGTATAAGTTTGAAAAAGAAAGTTATGAAAAATGTTTTTATAAGAAATATATAACTTGTATTTTGTGATTCTAGGAGATGGGGTGCTTGGCCATGAAAAAGATAGAAGATATTGTTAATTGAGAGAGGATGAACATGTTGCTTCCAAAAAAACTTTGAATTATTTTGATTGCTTGAGGACAAGAAAAAGCTTAAGTCTATTGTATTTTGATGAATGCTAATTTAGCACCCTTTTGCACAACCTTCTAAGTCTTGTAGCATGGAATTTCTTATTTTTATCTACTAAAAAGAACAAATTGTTATTTGCCTCCTTTTATTGCAATTAAACCTTATTCTCATAAAAAACTATTCAATTCTTGCAAAATCGTGTCACGAGCCGACCCGTTGACATTCCAACTGAGCAATTTCAGATTCTAGATGATTAGTTCACTCATTCCAAATGATCGGTTCACTCTCTCTAGACTGTCGACTCGCCCTTTCTAGACGATCGGTTGACGCCACCCTCAGCTGATGCACCTTATTCAACACTTAGTTGAGTCGGTGTGCTATTCAAACAAATGCTCGTTTGAGACTCCCAAGTGGGAGTTTTCCCACTTCAGTTGAGTGAGTCAAAGGGTGATGCCATCTGGACCTAGGGTTGCTGATTACTTCCTCAGCTCCCACCCTTTCCAGACCCCAACCGATCATCTCGCTCCTCCAACCAATCGGTTGGAAGTTCAAAATCAATTCAAAAAGTATCCGCCAGCCTTCTTTTACTGCAAAACCTAATTGTAAAGACCCCTCCTTCTCCTATAAAAGGAGGGGCACTTCCTCATCACAACCATCATCTTTTGTATGAAGAATTTCTGAGCAACTATTCTCTGTGTTCTTATATCTCGTTCATCAATAAAGATTATTTGTTCACAAGCTAAGTGTTATTTTAATCTATTTGTTCCTTACTTCAATCATTACTAGATCTAGACCTTCTTCTTCTTCTGTAGATCGATGTAAGGAACTAAGAGTCAACCAATGAGTAGTCTCTAGCCTAAGGATTAATCCTTTGATAAGTATAGACTATGGCTAGAACACTTTCTTTCTCTGTCTCCCTTTACTCTACAAGCATGAGCGAGTAGTTTTTCTATCAAGGCAAAGGGACTAACCATTTACCCATGGTTTGAATCATGTTAAATCTTAAGAATGACTTCTATTAGATGGATTTTAGTTTTAAGTATTGATGGTCTAGCGAACTGATTACTCGATTAGATCATTTGTTAATCCAGGTAAAAATGATCGTGGAAACCCAGATTTAGAACAATAAAACCAATCGCATAGAGGTTTTGAAACGACCGTGCATTTATCTCTTTTTGAATGATGGACTAAGGAAAATGAGTGCAAGGACCAATGGGCTCATGTGGATTTCATCTTTTGTGGATTTTAGTTAATTCACATGCCTTCGTCCATTTTTTTCATTTGAAACATTTCATTTGATTCTTGCCTCAGCTAAGGTGGTGAAACCCCTACAAGCCTCAATATTCCCTCATATGAATTCAATCATCGTTTGATCTACTCTTTTTATATTTTAGTCTTTCCATTCATAATATTTTTATTGTGCTAACAATCTCTCCTTTTCCTTGTGATAGAGTAATTTTACTTCTTGTTAGTGTAACTTTACTTCTTGCATTTCATTTCTGTATTAGCATAAATCAACCCCCAAATCTAATTTTACTTTCTATTCCAAAAATAAAAATACCAAAAAGTAATAAAAAGTTGAACAAAACTAATTGGGATTAGAATCTAGTATCTTAAGAATGTTGTCCTGTGGGATCGACCCTTCTATACTAGCCTTAATTGGACAATAAAAAAGGGTTAAACTCTAGGATTAATATCTTAGTGATTGTAGTGCACTTTGACGCATTATCAAAGCATCTAACTCATCCTCTTTTACTTAGGTTTAATGTCTTCAGTTGATTTTATTTGTTCATCATGTCTTGATATCTTCATATATTGCATTTACCTAAAATGGCATGAAACAAAATGCAGATCTACATATTGCTATATTGTATACGTGGGGTGCAAGAAAAATATGTGCTTGTAGGTGTAACAACAAACAACCATAGAAGTGATTAATATTATATAATCAAACTTGCATGTTGTTTTATAAGTTCTCAACCCTTTTTTACTCATTCTCTGGGAATATCCTCTCCTCCGGTTTTGTCCTTACAGTGGACTTAGCCCACCTTCCCAATCATGGGCTCGGTGCCATGTCAGCCTTCCCAAGCATGGGCTTGACCTTTTGTGACCTTCCAAATCATGGGCTTGTTCATAGTCATCTCAAAGACTTTATTTCTAGATCCAAACCTCCATATATAGCATGGGGGGTTTGAGAAAGTTATGTTTATATAACGTGATACTCATATGGACCTTATAGATTGCAGAAATAAATAAACAATGCTCTAAAGTGTCACCATCACATGCAAAGCATACTAATCTAACATATGTCTTAAAACAAGCTTTAGGGTTGTCTCGATTTTGGATAAGGAATAAGGGTATCAAACCCTAATTCTATCACACCATATTTTATTAAAGTCATTAACTGATATTAAACATTAGGTAAAACCCTAATTATCAATTTACACATTTTAGATCATTTAGAGCAACTATTTTGTTTATGAAACTCAAGATCATAATTACAAAGTAGATTAGAAACAGAACCCTAATTATCATATTTATGACTCAGAACCTTTAATGATGATCATTATTATCCAAAATGTATCAAGGACATATATTCTCATTATATTGAACATATTAGGTTATTATGAACATTTAGATCAGTTCATGGCATTAAGGTCATAGCAAGATATACATTGGTTTCATAACTCGAATTACACATGTTGACGACTATTCACTTTATAAATCCTAATTATTCATCATCATCATTATCTTGGATTCATTATAATCAACAATATCAGTTAATATGGCAAGGTAAATGTTTTCAATATATTAAACATCTTAATAATCAAATCTAAGGTTTCTAAGTATTAATCATCAACACATTGTATTAGCCCTATTTTTTGAACTACGATCAAAATTAGGTCCCAAACTTATTTTATTCAGATTCCCCTCGTTTTCATGATAAATTTTCATATATAACTTGTCTTAATCCAATCATCCTATAATTAATTAGCATTAATGCAAGATTACTATATTTTAGCTAATGAGGGCTCAACATGTCAACAGATTACACTTGTTTCCATTTTTGTAGATGGGACAACTTGGGATTTTAGGGAAAAGACCCCAATACCCCCTATTTCTTGTAATCAGACTGAGCTTCTTGGTCAAGTTATTTTGTGTCATCCCCTTTCTTGCAGAGGGATCTGACTCTCATCCGAGGCAATTTATCCACGAGAGTGGCTCCCCGTTTCCTAGGTTTTGAAGGCCCAGATGTGGTTCGAGCACCTCTGTTGGTCCTTGTCAGTCTTGACTAGGCATTGCTCATGGATGGAGGTGGTCAGAGATGGGGAAAACTGGGTGTTATTTCAGGGGGATATAGCATCAGGAGAAAGAGGGACGATGACCTTACCTACACACATTTAGGGTCGATCTTGTAGAGGTGGTCTGCCCTAGAATCCTTTGGGGACATATTTGATAACATCTCATTTTGTGTACTTTTTGCGTATGATTTATGCCTCCCCTAGCATACCTTTTATGGATTTCTCTACTTGTTTCAGTGCCTTAGTGTCAAAATCTTAATTTCATACATCTTTTAATTTTACATGGTCATGCTACGCCATGACCGTAGTCAACAGCATGACCGCGGTTGTATAGCCCACTAATGACCCTCCCGTAGTCGATGCCTCCATTCTCACTTTTTCACACTGCTACCGCAACCCTCTCACTAAAGCAATGCCACGCGGTCGAGGCCATACTGCGACCGAGGCTCCTCCTCAACTGCGGCAGACAACTAGCACACTGCAATTGTGATGGAGGTCGTGACCAACCTATAACTCGCGATCACGACCCAGAGGCTAAGTTGGTGGGCAACATCTAGAAATAGACCCCCACCTCAACATGTCAAATCATTAGATCATCAAGGACCACGAAGTGCTGCCAAACTCCAGAGTCACCCATGTCCATACCCATCAGTCTTGGATCTCTAAAGATAGAAGTCAGAGGAGAGAGAAGATTGATCGCCCTCTTCTTCGAAGGAAGAAGCTGACACAACCGTGCCTTCTCTAGATCTAGATTTGAAGAAGTACCATTGGTGTATCACCATCTTCTTTCTCTATCTAGATCTATCATCTTCATCATGTTGTGCCCCCCCCCCCCCTTTGTGGTTATTGATGTATCTGTCATTCTGTGACACCGTTATGCTACCCGTCAACATGTGTGGTTAAACATCAAACTTGGATTGGGAGTAGCCACTAAGGCTCTCCCAACATGTATATTCTTTCTCCCCTTTGAATATATATATATATATATATATATATATGTATATATATATGCTCTTATCAAGATAATCTCCATACTCTTGTTTTTAATGCTTCACTGGTATGCTTAGATTCCATCTTGTGATGTTTGATAGTTGGTACCTCGAAAGAATAGTACCAACCTTATATAGCGTTGTGGAGTAGTACGAATGCATGAAAGTGTTGGAATGCTAAAGCTAATGATTATATGGTTTGCTTTGTGGTTGTTGGGCCATCATCTCAAGAGAGGATACTACCTTAAAACCTAGATCTATCCTAATTTCAAGAGAGGAGGGAATAGACTCTTTTGATGATTGCTTGTAATCTTGATAGGAGTATACGAAGGGGTGTGAGTTTTGCATGTTGGTGAGAAACCTTAGTAGGTGAAACCCGATCCAAGTTTCCTTCCATACCTTTGTTTCTTACCGCTTTTTTAACATTTTTCTCTTGCTTTATTTTCTTTCTTTTATTTTTCTTTGTTTTGCTTGGAGCATCATCATTCCTTAGAGAACACCCTTTTTAACCCACTTGTTCTCTTGGAGTGTAAGAGTGTGAGACTCTACGTACTTAACACATACCAACCCTATCCATGTGGTTCGACCCCGAATACTACATTGGACCCCGGATAATAGTTGCATGGGCTTGAGTATCAGGTTATAATGTTAAAAGTCTGACTACTCTAGATCTGCTTTATTTGGACGTGCGATTTAGGCCGGTCAACTTTTTGGTGTCGTTGTCAGGGACAAGGAAAAACGGTACTATTAAGGGTACGAGTCCACTCACTATATTCCCGTGCCTCAAGCTTAGCAATAAGCTTGACTACACAAAAACTTTAAATCTTCTACCCTATGATTATGTAGAATAGTTCGTTTTAACACATCTAGTTTTCTAGCTCAACTGTGTGGTCTATTCAAGGAACCCGGAGGGAAGCAGATCTATTCAATTCTTCAACTTAAAGTTCAAGCCACCATGCCGCCTTGTGTGGACGACAATCTTATTAGGGACAATCAAAATGCAAGGGTTTAACACAATCCACTGCCACATGAGACATATGAAGAAAGAGAAGATTGTCACTCGTAGGAAGAGCTATGTGAGGAAGAATGACATCACCACCATCACCATAACCGTAGAAGGCATCATAGGAATCACCAAGAACATGAATGTGATAATGAACGTGAACGAGATGATCAGAACAGTGATAGTGAAGATGATGAGGAAGGAAAAAGTCTTAGAGAGCTAGCTGTGACTAGAGCCAAGGAGTCAAGATGCCCAATTATCATCCCACACTTCAATGCAACTAATTTTGAGTTGAAACCAGTTGTAATCTCGATGATCCAGAACAAGCCCTTATGTGGGAACTCAAGGAATGAAAATTTGTACTATCATCTTAATGCCTTCAAAAACATTTGTGATACCATCAAGATGAGGGGAGTGCCCCAAGAAGTCATATATTGCAAATGATTCAATTTCTCTCTTGAAGATAAAGCCATATCATGGTACCTTAACTTACCCACCAATCCATAGATGGATGGAGACCCCTTGCGAATGCTTTTCTCACTAATTTTTATCCCACTGAAAGAACTATTCATAATATGCAAAAGATCACTTCTTTTACATAAAAACCAGGGGAGAACCTTCACAAGGCATGGGAACATTTTCAAGAATACCAGGGAGATTGCCCCCACCATAACTAGCATAAAGGATTTCTGGTAACCACTTTTTACAATGGGTTAACTCCCACAGAAAGAACTTCGCTGAATGCAGCCACTGGAAGAGACTTCCTTGGTAAGAAATCGAGCAGAACCATGAAGATCATCGATAACATGGTTGCACTACAAGAAGGCATGGACAATGAAAGAAATGATAGAGGATTGGCCAAGAAGGCGGGTTCTGAAGGACCGTCAATCGAAGCTAAGGATTTGGAAACCATTACAGCTTAGATTTAGAAAATCACTATCGATATCAAATAATTAAAAGACACTGGGGGCAAGGGCAAGAAACACACAGAGAAATTCATGAAATGCATTGCATGCGGCGAAGGAGGGCATGGACTTGACAATTGTATCTATACATGGCCATAAGAGAGTGAAGAAAGTGAAAGCAAAGAAGAAACTGAAAATGTCTCTTATGCCAATTTCAAACGACCAGATCATCTTGGATTTAACTACGACAACAAAGAAGCTAGTAAAAATGCTCATCAACTAAGTAATTTGTCTAAACCACCTCCAGGATTTGATAAGAAAGGAGGACCGACTCAATATACTAGAACTACTAGTTATCAAAGAAACAAAAATAGCTATTAGAGTTAAAATTAAAATATGAGTCGACAGGGTCAAGGACAGGATCAAGGATCGAGCCAGGCCAAGGATAGCAACCAAACTGATATGATTTTTCAATTGTTTGATTTTGTAAAGAGGCAAGCTTCGATAAATGACCGACTTGCCCAAATTTCCATCACCAATTCAGGAGGGTGACTACAATGCAAACTCAGATGGCAGACATGCAAACCCATCAAAGATAGATTGATCAATAGATTGCCCAACTAGCATATTTATGAAAAACCCTTCGGGGAAGATCCCATCAAATACGGAGACTGCAAATATGGACATTCTCCGGTCAGGGAGGATGTTGGAAGACCCTAGTACCAACAACACCAAAGAAGAAAGAAGCCATGGTGAGCAACAATCTGACAAGGTGATTACATTGGAAGAGTCCAAGGGACAAGGATCAGCTGAAGACAGTCGAGAAGAAGAAAATAGCAAAAAGAAGAAGGATGAAGAGGTCAAGAACTCATATCCTATAGGAGAAGTTTTTATGAAGAGAAATCATTATGCCCCAAGAGTTCCCTTTCCCTACAAACTGATCAAGGCACATTTAAAGAAGAGGTATGAGAAATTTATGGAAGCAGTAAAGAAGCTCCACCTAGATGTATTGTTTCTCGGTGCAATTAAAGAAATGCCAACATATGCAACATTCTTTAAAGACTTAATCATAAAGAGAAGGAGAGGAGACTCTGTTGAGACCGTACAATTGGCAAAAATGTCGAGTGTGTTTGTTCAAGTTGAGTTACAACCAAGAAGAGAGATCATGGGGCATTCAATATACCCTTCTATGTCGGAGATAATGTGGAAAGGAAGGGATTAGCCGATTTGGGAGCGAGCATTAGTCTTATGCCCTTGACTCTAGCACAAAGGCTTGGGTTAACAAATATGGTGAAGATGGGCATGAGAATCGAATTAGTTGATCACGCCTTTACGAGACTTATGTGAATAGTAGAGGATGTCCCAATACAGGTTGAGCGATTTTTCATACCATGCGACATAGTGGTGATCGACACAACCAAGGACTCTAAGTGTCCAATGATATTTGGGAGACATTTCCTCACAACTAGAAGGGCTCTAATAGATGTATCAGAAGTAATCATTACTTTGTACATTGGGAATGATCACATCGACTTCTGAGTACAAGATGCTATGAGAGGATCATCTCTCTTTGAGTCAGCTTACTTTATTGATAGATACAATCAATACTGTGAAGAGGTGCAAGAGGACAAGGCGATTGTATATCCCCTTATGCGAGCCTTGAATAGTCCAGATCCCATAGTGGAAGACCCAGAAGTCATAGAAATCATGGATTACCTGAATCAGCCTAAAGAAGAACTCAGTGAGGATGAAGAAACTTTCAAGATCGCAAAGTATGCCTCACTTGAGCAAACACCTGAAGAAAAGAGGGCACCAAAACCAAAGGCAGAATTGAAACTACTTTCGGAAGGACTGAAATATGAATTCATGGACAAAGAAGAGAGGAATCATGTGATTGTTAATTCCAACTTGACATATGATCAGCTAGAAAGGTTGCTAAAGGAGCTCAGATTTCATAGAAAGGCTATAGGGTATTTGGTAGAAGACATCAGAGGCCTCAACCCTGCCTTATGCATGCACATAATACATGTCAAAGAAAAAGCTAAACCTTTAGCTCAACCGCAGAGAAAATTGAATCAAATGCTAAAGGAATTCGTGAAGAATGAAGTTATTAAGCTACAGGACGTCGGGATCATTTACCCCATAAGTGACAGTAATTGGGTAAGCCCTATTCATGTGGTGCCTAAGAAGGTGTAATGATAGTGATAAGAGGTGAGGACAAAGATGAGGTGGCAACGAGAATGGTAACATGTTGGTGTATGTGCATTGACTATCGCACACTGAATGTTGTTACCGGAAAAGATCATTTCCCTCTACCATTTATCGGTCAAGTTATAGAAATATTAGCTCATCATGATTACTTCTATTTCTTGGATGGGTATTCAGGATTCTATCAAGTACCTATTCATCCCAATGATTAGGAAAAGATAACCTTCACCTGCATCTATGGCACTTACGCTTTCAGGAGGATGCCATTCGGGTTATGCAATGCACCAACAACTTTCCAACGCTACATGATATCTATGTTTTTAGACTTTTTAGAAGACATAGTGGAGGTCTTCATGGATGACTTCTCTGTCTATGGAACATATTTCAAACCATGTCTAAGAAACCTATCTTTAGTCATGCAGTGTTGTAAAGAAAAACACCTTGTTCTGAACTGGGAAAAATGTCATTGTATGGTCCAAGACGATATCACATAAAGTTTCCAAGAAAGGAATCAAAGTGGACCTAAGCAAGATTGAGGCCATATACAAGATTCCACCACCTAAATCTGTTACAGGAGTAAGGAGTTTCTTAGGGCATGTGGGATATTATAGACAATTTATAAAAGACTTCTCAAAGATTGCTAAACCCCTTTTGAATCTCTTGATTAAGGATGTTGAATTTGAATTCATTAGAGAATGATTAGACGCCTTCCAGACACTTAAAATGGCGTTAACAATAGCGCCGATTTTACAAGCACCAGATTGGGAGTTACCTTTTGAAATTATGCACAATGCCAGTGATTTCACCATTGGTGTTGTCCTAGGACAGAAGAATGACACGAGGCACCATGTGGTTTGCTTCGCAAACCGAATGTTGGACAAAGCCCAAGTAAACCACACCACCACTAAAAATAAGTGTTGGTTATCATATTTTCCTTTGATAAGTTCAAATCATACTTAGTAGGGTCAAAAGTAAAAGTATACACTGATCAAAGAGCTATAAAATATCTCATACAAAAGAAGGATACAAAATTGAGGCTTCTGTGATGGGCCTTATTACTGCAGGAGTTCGACCATGAAATCATTGATAAAAAGGGAAAAGAGAATGTGGTTGTAGACCACCTAGCAAGGATAGTTTTTGATGAAGAAAAAAAAATTGCAAGTAAACAACAACGACGCTGATGAGGCTCTCTTGATGGCCCAGTCAGATGAACAAAATCTATCTTGGTTTGTTGACATTTGCAATTATTTGGTATGTGGGCAACTTCCACCGGAGATAATCAGAAGAAGAAATTATTCTCTGGTCTAAAACATTACTATTAGGGTGACCCACTTCTGTTCAAAAGATGCTCTGACAGCTTACATCAACATTGTATACCAGAAGAATAAGTGCCCCTAATCCTCAAAGAATGTCATTCCTCGCCTTATGGGGGCCACCACAGGGGGTAAAAAACTGCCGCAAAAGTCCTACGGTTATGATTTTATTGGCTGACTCTTTTTAAAGATGTTGCGTCATTTGTGGAGACCTGTAAAGAGTTTCAACTTATAGGAAATATCAACGGAAAGAACGAGATGTTGATGGCCAATTGGGTAGAAGTTGAAATTTTTGATGTATGGGGGATTGATTATATGGGACCTTTCCCATAATCAAAAGGAAACCAATATATACTTTTTGTTGTGGACTACATCTTGAAATGGATAGAGGTCATTTCCACCCAAACCTTTGATTCCAAGGTAGTAATCAAGTTGTTCGAGAAAACCATCTTCCCGCAGTTCAGGGTACCACACACTGTTATAAGCGACGGGGGGCTCACTTCAGAGAAAAGCAATTCAAAGCTCTATTGAGGAAGTATGGAGTAAAACACAAAATTACAACACCATACCATCCCCAAAAGTCGAGATAAGTCGAGGTGTCTAACAGGCAGATCAAGCATATCTTAAAGAAAATTGTAAGTTGTATAAGGAAGGATTGGTCTAGGAAACTCGACGATGCTCTATGGGCTTACCGCACAACGTATAAGACACCCATAGGTAAGAAACCCTACATGTTAATTTATGGGAAGTCCTATCATCTGCCTGTTGAATTAGAGCACAAAGCCCTATGGGCTATCAAATTTCTAAACATGGATCTTGACAAAGTGGGATAGAAAAGATTTCTCCAACTTCAAGAAGTTGAAGAGTTGAGACTACATCCTTATGAGAATGCAAGGATCTATAAGAAAAGAACTAAGGTATGTCATGACAGCCACATGAAGAGAAAGAATGTCCATGAAGGAGACAAAGTTCTTTTATTCAATTCAAGTATCATTTTATTCCCTGGAAAGCTGAGAATAAGATGGTCTGGGCCCTTTTTGTCATAAAAATATACATGTCAGGGATGATGGAAATAACTAGAGACAAGACATGCACTTTCAAGGTGAATGGACAGAGGGTAAAAAGGTATTATGAAGATGAGGCTTTTGTGAGAAGGACCGAGCTAAATTTGGGGGAACCCAATTCTCTAGCAGATGAAACAAATGAGAAAGTATCAGCACCAGTTGAAGGAGGATGAAGCTAGAATGAGAGAGAGTCAAGCTAAAAGACTTTAAACTAGCACTTTTTGGGAGGCAACCAAAGATTTTTCTGCTTTCTTTTACAATTCAAATTTTCCTTTATCTCATATTTTAGTCTATGAGCTATGTACCTCTCTCCTTCTAGGTATTTTGGGTTTTCGCATCTAGAAAAGGTATAAATGTAGTATGTAGATTGCCTTCGGTGTTTTAGTTTTAATTAATTGTTTCTATCAACTTGGTTATGCGTGCATCATGATCGTAACACCTTCCTCAGTCGCGACACTTTCCGTGGTTGCGGCACCTACTTTACATGACTTAGGCCCGCAGTCGCGATAAGGTTGAGAGCACAGCTTGACCTCAGTTGTGGCAGTCTACTTGGCCACAATCGCGGTTATTTCCTAGTATATAAGTAGGACCCTCTTGACAATAGTGTTTTCTTTCTGTTCTCATTTTCTGATTCTCGAACGTTGGAGAAGCTCTAATCGAAGTGCAACCTGACGCAAGAAGTCGCTACTACAATCAATCACCAAGCGACTTCACCATAAACCCGACCACCACACCATAACCTCATCATGACAGTGTTACCTTTGTCTCCGCTTCTATAATGACCTGTTCCGAACTCCCCACTATGCCAAGGTACCGTCATGCTCTTTCTTAGGTTACCACTTTCCATGATCATTGCACTCTCTGTCCATTGCATTTTGTGGGTTCATCGCATTCCATGTTTATACAACCCTAGAATCAGTTTTCATCATAGCACGGCGACAGTGAGAATCGCCGAGAACGTTTCTTCTCCTTCACTGGAGTTTCGTCGGTGTTTTCTTTTTCCTCTTCACCCAAAGTTAAACATATGGCTGTGTTTTGCTCATACACTTATGGCTGTATCACCGTCGATTGGTCGACATTCGGATGGGAATAAGCACCATGATTATCATGATTGCGGTCGAGTGGTACCTTCATGACCAAGGTCGCAGCACCAGTCGTAGCTTTGGTTGTGGTCACGGTCCTTTCCTACATGAAATTTCTCTTGATCGAGTCTAACATCGACCACGGTAGTAGTACCCCCACGGTTGGGGTGTTTCTTTTGCTTTGATAATCACATGTTGGGGTCGCGGCACCCTTCTCGACTGCGGTATTATTTTCTATTTATGTCGTGGTCGTGACATCTCATGCGTTTCAAGCACAAACAATTAAAAAATGAACTAAACAACAATGTCATGAATAAGATATAAAAGACAATCTTACTGACAACAATTTAAATGTGGAAATTTTCAGAATGTCGACCTCAACTGATGACAGTTTGATGAAGAAGGCAATTTCACTGAGGGGTGCAGAAGAAAACTTAGACAAGATAACCAAAGTACTGAAGGATAACCCAAACTCTCACCAACAAAGAAGCTTCAGTTGCAACTAATGAAGAATAAATATGAGTACATTATGGCCCATAAGATGCCAGAAGAGTCCGAAGAGTCTCAAGAGATGTCACGAATAGAGACCTCCATGTACCAGCCTTCTGAAACATAACTAAAGAAGCTAGAAAAATGTAAATCTAAATCCAAGGATACAAAAGGCGGCAAAAAGAGGAAATGGACAGTCGTAGAAAAATCAAAGGGCCAAGAAAGAGAAGTGGCCCCTAAAGAGGTCAATGAGGATGAACAGGAGGCCCTCAACTAGCAGGTGCCAGTATTTGTATCGAGAGATCAAATACACCGGTCTCAGTTCGAATGGATGCTAAAGACTAAAGGTTTCAAACCGACGCGATACCTGAACGTCGGTGACTTCAATAAGATGGGAATTTATGATAGGGTGATTGACTTCTTGGAAGGCACCAACCTGCACACCATGTGTATGTTAGAAGCTCCCTCACTCACTCAGCTGATGGTAGAGTTCATGTCGTCACTGGAAAAACTTCCCGTCAGTGATGGCGATCACAAAAAGGGTGGTAGAGACTTCAAGTTTGAAGTGAGAATAGGGGCAAGGCTAATATAATTACTGAAGCCATGCTCAACACTATATTCATCAAGATGATAGAAGAGGCATAAGCCTGCTCAACTATTCCAGGAAAAAAATAAGTCATCAGATACAATAGTCACAAAATGTGGGAGAAGCTTACCGGAGAACACGAACACAACTCGAAGAATTCAAAGGTGACTCTCATCACCTCCTACTTTATCAGAGTAATACAAAAAATAACCACCAACACAATCTTCATGAGATCAGCAACTGGAGGAGTGACTAAAGGAGACCTATTTCTAATATGGTCCATCCTCAACAAGAAATCGGTGAACATTGGGAGACTGCTAATCGTAAGGTTGTCAACCATTGTAGGAGGGGAAGCAAAACAAACAAAACAACCATGGGAAGCCAGATAACGAAAATTGCTTATCAATTTATGGATACCGACCCGTTGATGAAATACAAGAAGACCAAGGGACATACCAAGATAGACATCAAGTCCCTCATTAACACAAACATTCTGGCACAGAAAGGCAACAAACTTTTCTACAAACAAAGCTTCTCTAAAGTACTTCTACCCCTACCAGAGATGGCATATTATGATGCCCACAAGTTGCGGCCCACATAGGAGGATGTAGACAAAATGTACTCAGGTGCCACCAGCACGGCGTAAGCCTAGTATCACCTGTTGGCAAGAAGAACATGAGGGATAATACTCTAGAAATGGAGATGCAAAGGCCATAGGAAAGAAAGAAGGTGGCGATAAGGAAGCGAAAGAAGAAAACATTAGACAAATTTGCCGCCCTAACTCTGCCCTCAGCACGCATGCCTGCAGAGGTCA
The DNA here is from genome assembly GCA_963693085.1 of Alisma plantago-aquatica. Lineage (NCBI taxonomy): Eukaryota > Viridiplantae > Streptophyta > Magnoliopsida > Alismatales > Alismataceae > Alisma > Alisma plantago-aquatica. Next base: position 177,819,049 of record OY856410.1, read on the forward strand.
AAGACCAACATGAGGTGGCAGTAAATGAAGAAGGAGACCAGGCACATGTCAAGGCTGCCGAAGAAGAATGACACTTAGAGGTCAAGAAGGAACCCCACCAAGAGTCTGAAGGCCCCAAGGTTGCACCCAACCCCAGGATCCCAGAAATGGTGTTGCAAGTATTGGAGCAACCAGATGTGATCACCTCTACCCAAGCGACAAATTTTGATCCAACGTAGAACAAGTCAGCTTCCAACCTAAGGATCCTGTAATGTCAACGAAACCATAAACAATGCATGCAGAGTAGCAACACTAATGCCCATAAACATTTAGTGAGGTACTAGGGCACAAATTCGATGCCATGTGGTTACACATGCAACATGCTTCCTAGATTAATTTCAATATTACTTCTAGCATGTGCACACTGAAAATGCAGGTACATAGTTTGAATGTGAGAACTGAGCCACTCCCCTAGTTCATGCAAGGGGTCGTCAACACTCTAAATGCAATGATGGGGGAAGATGCTAGCAGAAGAAATGGCAGACCTCAGAAAAGAACGTGATGCCATGAGAGAAGATAAAGAACTGATGCAGAGGGGTATGAAGAAGCACTAGAAGATTTAAAGAAGGAACGTCAGTGCTTAGATGAAGAATGATGACAACTAGATGCAGAACGCCAGGAGATGGATGGTTGGTGACAAAGAAAGAAGTCGAAGCGTCTTACCAGTCCTTCCACATCATAAGCCTCCTCAATCCCTTCTAGCCCAGATAAATATGATGATGACATAGGAGGAACATGTGTGGGCACAGCTTTAAAGGATGAAAGTGCCAACGTAAAGACTACCCCAAGGGTGGAACCTCCTGCAAAAGAAGCGCCGCAAAAGTTAGAAACTCATCAAGATGCCAAAACGAAGAAGACAAACATCTTATCAAGAATGTTTGATTTGAACTGTAGCCCAAAAGAGGACAATGCTATAGCTGAGGAACCTCAACCAATTGTTTTTGTCAGGGAAGAAAGCACTACCATAGAAGATCTCACATCACTAGAAATAAGAGATCTCAACAAATTCTTAGACGACATGACTTTTGGGATGGATATCTGCAATGACTTTCTGTAAGACCTGGTGTAGTATGAGCACAATGATATACTCTATGATGGAAAGATGGCTTCCACGTTAGCCGTGCTCAATTCAGTAGAACTAGAGAAACCATGAGAAGAGGATAGACCCATAGAAGAATTAACTGGTGAAATATCTACAAATAATGAAAGCAAAGCAGCAAACCAAGCACAATTGGATGCCAAGATACAACTTCCCACGATGGAAGTACTACCCCCCAACGATGCAAACAGAAGGAGACATAACCTCAAAAGATGAAGAAGGGGGACTCACCTCTTTCTTCACTGATGAGCCAGTTAGAAAGCATAGAATACCAGTTGATGTTGTACCATGAGGTGTTGCTCCTCCTCTACCCTACAAAATGGCAGGCATGGACATGACCTCTTTATCTAGAATCACATGCAGAGATATCCATATCTTAGTAGATGTGCTTGATGACAACCTACCAGGCATGACCATTCTCTACCACAATAAAGGAAGGTCACTTAACATGGATTATTTTAGAGGGATTTTTATAAAAAGAGCATGAGTACACAAAAAGTTGTTCAAAGTACTCTATGCAACCATGTTGGAAGAATTTCTACATCCTGAGAAAATGCAACCTATTTTCAATGGCACCACACATCTAGTAGATCAACTTTTCGATAAAAATTACAAATCTATTGATGTGAAATAACTACAACAGGCAGTGAGCAGAGAGGAGGCAAAATTTGTAGTTATGCCTATAAGGATTGTAAAGCACTGGGCACTTATTGTCGTCAACCTATATGAGAGACGTACAATGGTGTTCAAATGTTGCACTATTGAATTGGAAAGCATGTCCTTGGTTTATAAAAACAAGGAAGCAAGAGATATTTTAAAGGTTCCACTATGTCTGTAGCGGGCTATCCAGATAGCGAACAACTGACACAAGGGATATGGAAATAGTTCTCAATCTATAAAAAGGTCCCTCAAGAAGAGGCTGAAACATGGGATTGCACCTTCATAGTACTCAGGATGATGGAAGCAATCAATAAGGGAATCCCACTGGAAGACCTATGCACAGAAGACTTACATGGCCTATGTGGTGTCTATGCAATGGAGGTTATCTATAATTGCTGCTTCTTCAATGACTCATTGATGCCTTCAGACGCAATACCATGTCGGCTTCACCAAGAAATACCTCTACCCAAAAAGAAAACTTGGAGGGAAAGACTTAAAACCTTATGGGTCGATCCAGAAGAATCCACTAGAGCAACTGCTTGGAAGCAAGAGTGGGCAGTCGACACTCCTGACAAAGTAGAGAAACAACTTGAAAGCAAGCCAGAACACTCTCCTTTGGTAGAAAAAGACAAAGAACAACCTCTAGTTCACAAACTTGAAGAAGGGCAGATAGAGGAGATGATATGCTAGAGATAAAGCCTGATGGGCCAGTAGGAGAAATAGTGCCAACCTTCAAGGATTTTGATAGGTGGAGCTATGAAAGCTTGTTACTAGAATCCCTATAGCTGATAATGAAATGCTTAAGGGAAGGTGACACAATGAAAGAGGCAATCTTCGAAAGGGATGGCATCTATGTACTAAAGCATGAACTTAGAGATACTTTGAAAATAGGAGGGTACCTTTCAGTCAACACTATGTCATCCTATCAGGCACTACTGAATGACAACATGCCAAACGTGCATATGTCCTACTTCCTCTTAGTAGATGATATCTTGAAGGATAAAAGGTCAGGAAAAAAAGACCACCGACTACAACGCCTGGTGACCTCTCTCCTAGACTATATATTCCTACCCATCTTACATGATAGTCATTGGACTATGTTAGTAGTCAGTATAATAGCTAGGACTATATTCTATACAACAGCTCGAATGCAGCCTTTGCACTCAAAAAATGCATAAACATGACTACTGCAAAGACACCTATAAAAGAGAAGGCAGTTACGTGCACCGAAGTAGTCATAGAAATGCTCAAAAATCATGGAAAAGGGTGCAAGCATAAAGAAGGCAAAGACTTCAAGAAGAGACAGTTCTATCATAAAAGCCCTCAACAAGTACCATTTTCAAACGACTGTGGCTTCTATTGTCTGTCCTGGATGATCGCCCTAGCTACAATGAATATGATTGTGGAGGGTATGCAACATGAAAAATACCACCCACTACGCAGAGTATAGGCCAGCATGCTCCTCGAGTCAAAGTGGGTGACTACAAACAACTAGTAGCAATAAAGAAAGCCCCATTTATACATCCAAATCTAATTTGGACACCCCGGGTCGGGGTGAATGATAAGTTTGGGGGAGGAGTCATAAACGGGCATGAGAGGTACAATTTTGTCACCAAAATTTTCAAAATAATTCTTGTACATATCATTGCTTCTACTACAATCAAATATGAGAAACAAAAATTATTTTCAAAATTTTGCTATTAGTCGTAGCTTTGCTTAGCCCCTTCTTAGACTTGTCAACTCCCTTGTTGTATGATGTAGTGCTATCATTTCTAGAGAGACGCAAATGAGTAGCCAATACACATAAAAGTAAAAACAAGAAGCCCAACAATATTGTTTTATCACATTCTTATGGCAAAACGATGTGTGCGGAACAATCCCAAGTCTATGGAATCCCTAGAAACTGGAGGACTTTAACAAGCCATACTCCCAACCAATCACCCTAACCTGGCGGTCTAGCTAGAAAATCCTCACCTCCCTCGAGAAGGAAACAATTGCCCCTTTCAGGTTTAATTATTCCTACTTTGGGATGAAAAGAGGCATGGCCGCCTAGAAAATCATTTAAAAAACCCTCACCCAAACCTGAGAGGAGATATGAAAAGCCAAAAAAAAATGAGAGTTGTGCCTAAAAGATGTCGGGGGATCCTACACTGCCACTGTATTTCTGCACTCATGAATGTAGATATGTCATGCCCGTAAATGGAATCCTAAAGCCAAGTACATCCACCTACACTCCCAAGCAACCCTCACGCAACCACCTAATTTAACGTTAGGAGCCCTTGGGGCAACACTGTCCTTATGACAGCTTATGGGTGAGAGAAATTGAGGAGTATAGGAAAACACTCAAAGCATGAAACCTACCTGAGCACACTAGCATAGGGCCAACTGAAATAAAGGAAGGGTGTGAAATCTACCCCTCGAGGGAATGTTGTACAAGTATGGCTAGCAACTTAGTGCAATGAAGGATAAGTCATTGAGACGGAGAGCCCTTTACTACCAAAAGGCATTGGCAAGGATTTAAAGTCAGGCAACCCTAGATATGAAAGGGAGGAAATAGAATCTCAGGATTCAAAATGGACATACCACGAGAGTTTTGTTGTAAGAATGAGACAATTCTATAATGGTAGGCTTCCTGAAAAAATTTGTTACCCATAGCTCATCTCTCTATGATTTGGGGCCTATCATTTTCCTGAGGATAGACTCGATCCTAAGTTTGGGGGAGTTGATAACATCTCATTGTGTTTACTTTTTGCGTATGATTTATGCCTCCCCTAGCATACCTTTTAAGGATTTCTATACTTATTTCTGTACCTTAGTGTCAAAATCTTAATTTCATACATCTTTTACTTTTGTAGGGTCATGCTACACCACAACCACGATCAATATTGCGATCACAACTGTATAGCCCACTAATGACCCTGATATGGTCAATGCCTCCATTCACACTTCTTCACACTGTGACCGTGACCCTCCCACCCAACCAATGCCCAGTGGTTAAGGCCATACTGCGTCTGAGGATCCCCCTCGACTGTGACATACAACCAGCACACCACGACAGTGATGGAGGTCACGACTGACATATACCTTGCGACTGCAGCCCAGAGGTTAAGTCAGTGGGCATCATCTATAAATAGACCCCCACCTCGACATGTCAAATCATCAGATCAACAAGGACCACAAAGTGTTGCCAAACTCCAGAGTCACCCACGTCCATACCCATTAGTCTTGGATCTCTAAAGATGGAAGTTAGAGGAGAGAGAAGATTGATCGCCTCTTCTTTAAAGGAAGAAGCCACAAAAATCATGCCTACTCCAGATCTATATTTGAATAAGTATCATTGGTGTATCACCATCTTCTTTCTCTATCTAGATCTATCATCTTCATCATGTTGTACCCCCCTCTTCATGGTTATTGATGTATCTATAATTTTGTGACGTCGTTATGCTGCCTGTCAACATGTGTGGCTAAACATCTAACTTGGGCTGGGAGTAGCCACTAAGGCTCTCCCAACATGTATATTCTTTCTCCCCTTTGAATATATATATATATATGTATATATATATGTATATGTATATATATATATGCTCTTACCAAGATTATCTCCATACTCTTGTTTTCAATGCTTCACTTGTATGCTTAGCTACCATCTTGTGATGTTTGATAGTTGGTACCCCAAAAGAATAGTACCTACCTTATCTAGTGTTGTGGAGTAGTATGAATGCATGAAAGTGTTGGAATGCTAAAGCTAATGGTCATATGGTTTGCTTTGTGGTTGTTGGGTTGTCATCTCAAGAGAGAGACTACCTTAAAACCTAGATCTATCCTAATCTTGATAGAGGAGGGAATAGATGCTTTTGATGATTGGTTGTGAACTTGATAGGAGTATACAAAGGGGTGTGAGTTTTGCATGTTGGCGAGAAACCTTATTAGTTGAAACTCGATCCAAGTTTCCTTCCATACCTTTGTTTCTTACCGTTTGTTTAACATTTTTCTCTTGATTTATTTTCTTTCTTTTACTTTTCTTTGTTTTGCTTGGAGCATCATCATTCCTTAGGGAACACCCCTTTTAACCCACTTGTTCGTTTGGAGTGTAAGAGTATGAGACTCTGCGTACTTAACACTTACCAACCCTGTCCCTGTGGTTCGACCCCGAATACTACATCGGACCTTATATAATAGTTGTGGGGGCTTGAGTGTCGGGTTATAATATTAAAAGTCTGACTACTCTAGATCTGCTCCATTTGGACATGTGATTTAGGTCGATCAATATTCCATGTCCAAGGATCAATCAAGTCAACCGCCAAGAGATTCCCTCACCATGGTTATGGTTGAAGGAGATGGATGTTTTCTAGATACTCCGTGGCGACATTTCCTTTAGAAAAGGGTTTGGATGATGCACTCCTACTATTGTATGTATTTAGAACCTTATATAGTCCATTGGGTAGTGTTTCATGTCTCTACAAACTATAGGTTGAATGGACTAGGTTTCCTTAGAAAGACAGAGAAGGAACTCCCTTCCAAAAGCAACTTTCTTTTGATAAAACCCCAATTTTTAAAAGTATGTATATCTCTCTCACTATAACTCCTTTCGATACCAAACATTAGGAAAACCATCTATTAACCTTAACCTCATTTATGCATGATATGGGATCCAAATTAGTCAAATAATTACTCCAATCTTGATTCTTTAATAATTTCTAGATACTTACATAATTAATCACATGGAATGAGGAGTATAGATTTGGATTGTATATCATTTGAAACTATCTTGGGCATTTATCATATGCATAATATACCCCTTTTCCCTATTTTGTATCTCAAGGACCCATATTGTGAGAACCCATTACACTAAATGAGATTACTCAAAACATAAAGCAAAATCAATCACTAATTAACCACATACCCAAAAATATGGGTAAATTAAAATCGATTTCAACATCAGCACCAGCTCAGAAACATTTGCATAAGAGCCCAACGTCTTTCTTATATCCATAATATGACATGAATTTGATACAAATTGTTCTATCACCTTAGCCACAACATATATCCACAGCAGAACAATATTTGTATATGCCACACAAATAAGCATTAATATGCTAACAAAAGTTTGATTCGTTTGAAACACCATATACAAACTTTTCCTGCCCAGACCTGAGAGTACATGGATGACTCTAGGACACACTAGACATCTAATCAATTTTCTCATAGATTCATTACTATAGATCCTCTTTGCTGCCACATGTTTGGTTTCATCACTTTCGATTACCTAAAAAATGTGGCGAACCACAAGGGTGAGACCCCTGTCCCAACAACAGATATAACCTCCAACAACGTTTATTGATTACAACATTTTAAAGTAATTAAACAGTTAAGCAGTTTAATAAGATATACCAAATAAGATCATCAATACTGATGATTAACAAAATACATAAAGGAGCAGATAATAACTATCATCATTAGCCAGATTATCATCCTTTATCTTGTTGCCAATATAAGAAATTCAGTAGCATATGCATATCAAGCATCATGAGCAAGTCTAGTAACATAGCATATATAACAACATGAGCATGTCTAATTGGTTGAACATATCAACATCATAAGAAGAGCTAACAACATAAGCACAACTATCTGGATAAGCATGATTAGCAGTATATGTATCTCTAGTTATAAAGGCATGACTAGTAATATTAAGCATAGCTAGCAACACCATCTTAACCATCTGTGTCAGTATATTTGACAACATAAGTATGTTTACAACATGAGCATAACTACAACATAAGCATATCTATTATCTCTTATTGTACTATACATGAACTCAGTGAAAAGAAAGCAAACAAGGGTTTTCATCCAATATGAAGTGTTGTGTATAACCCTAAACAGTTATGCTACACGACTGTCTTACATCTTTTATTATGCCCTGAGGAAATTGGGGATACCACTCAAAATCCAACTGACCACTACTAAGTCAAAATCAGTTCCATACAAGATCTAGGAAGAGCCAGATTCCTAAGATCTTCTCCTCCCCCGGTCAGTACGGGTCTGCCATAGTGACACATAAGGTCAAGCTACTAACAACCTAGTCCGTCCTTGGTACAAGTCACGGAACCAGTGAAAGGAGGTGGGTACGCATACCCTACCATTCGAGGTACACCCACAGTTGTCCTCCAATATCATCACATATATAATCACCGAGACACGACCGTAGTCGTTCTCAAACTAAGGGCTAGGTATGACCGCAGTCATCCTCCCTAAACACTTGAATTTAGGATGACAAGCACCCCACATACTCATCAGTATGCGCTCTGAGTTTCCCTTAGGAATACTCATTTCACCATCTGACAAGTTATGACACTTAGATGGATCTATGGCACAGGGCACTACATGATTAGAGTTTCACTTAATTAGTTATGCCAATTGGGTGAATTAAGGCTGCATCAAACAAGTGGACATACAAACCCCAATTCACTTCTAACAAGCATATAAATTTCACAACTTCAAAAGATATAAAACATGTGAAACATAATTTCTCATCTCATCATCACATGGTACAATTCACTTACCATTCATGAGGCTACACTAGTCATCATACTATCACAAGATATAAATCCTTTTCATAATATCACAAGGTATCAACCCTTATCAACACAACATGATTATACCTCATTCAGGGCTCAACCATGCCCAAAGGTCATTAAGACCATCATACTATCACAGGATATAAAATCCTTTTCACAATATCATAGGTATCAACCCTTATCAACACAAGAGGATTACACCTCATTTAGGACTCAACCATTCCCAAAGGTCATTAATACCATCATACTATTCCGTGCAAGATCATCATTATCTTTGCATGCCTTATAACAAGGCTCAACAACATCACTTACATATAATACACCATATTAACACAATATTGCATTAATGAGCTAGGAGATATTCATAAATAATCGTAGTAGGGTTATATTAGCATTAAGAACATTCCTTTATTACATCAACATCCAAGGAATCTAGATATGATTAACCCTCATCATATTCATAATGCACATGTTTAGCATAAGAAAGTATCAACCATGTGGCTATGATAACCACCAATCAACATATCAAGGTTATGATCATGTTAAGGAGGTTATTCAACCATCATTCCATCATATAACAATGTTAAACATGAATACTCATCTTTATCTATTTGCATTAGAGTTAGGTTCAACATGATAAATTATATCAATGTTACTAATCAACACTTATACCCAAACCCTAACTCACGACATCCCCATTGGATCATTGATGCATAAGGTGAAGCATCACAATCACATTCCATACTATTCTCAAGTATGAACCCACACATAAATCAAGGTGTAACCATCAAGTTATAGCATACTAGGGTTTCAACAATAGTAACATAGTACTCCATGACTGCATTAGTCATTGAAGGACTATTCATACCCAATTACCATCATTTAGTTATATTAAAGCTAGGTATAACAAGCTATACCTCTTTACGGTTACATATCAAAATAATATGATTATCATCCCTTATATTCATATGAGTGAATAGGTAAGACTACCTTATTAAGGGTAACCCTCCATTTGTTCCATCATCATTCAACCCATATCACCATACCACAATGTCATCCAGAACCATTGGATGTTTAAAAGGTAAGACCATTGGTTGTTTACATAAGTAAACACCTTGGATAAACCACCAAGGAAGTCCTTGATTGTTTCTCTAGAAAGAGTCAACATCTAACCCTAGACATCCCTTGATTAACAACACAAAAATTTTTGTTGAGAGTAGGGTAAAACCCACAATCGTCTGTTCCGTTAAAACAAGCCATCCATTGTCAACAAGTAAGCTCTTTAAGTTGATCATATAAAGGAAACCATCTAAATCCCATTATTAGGAACAAAATATTACATTATCTATCATTAAACTTTATTGGAGGAATAAACATTAGATCTTGAGCATTGGGTCAAGTTCATATGTTAAAACCATCAATTATAGTATAGGTTCGACCATTGCATCAAGTAACCCAAGAAACCATTGATCTAAGGCTTAATTGATGCTACAACTACATGATTGACTCACCATAGATTTTTGGAGATCTGATACACCATCATTAGTGACCATTAAGTCACCATAGGTTGTTAGATCAACACTATATTCATTAATCAGCATCAAATATTAAGCTAATATAATCATTGATTGATAACATCAGTAGGGTACTTAATGGTTGATCATTAAACTTCTAATTCATCAAAAACTTGACCTAAGGGGGTGACCATAGGTTGTCACCATCATCTGACACCTTTGATCACGACCATCAATTGTCATCAAGACAACACCATAGGGTTGTTGCAATGGTACAATCATCGGGGTCATGGGTTTATAGAAGAAATCAGCTTAAAATTCTAAAATTGGCCATTGGTTGATAGGTGCTTAGCACCATAGGTGTTCAAAACAACCTGATAAAAGTCATATTATACCTTAGGAATAATATACATACGATCACAGGTTCATATATAACTGAAATCAGAACATGGAACATTATAAAAATCAAAATCCAAGTCAAGCATAGCTTTTTAGTGCATGGATCATCATTTTCAAGAAAGAACATGATCTAGAAAGCTTATGGTAAGCAATAAACATGGAGCAAGTTATAAAACTTGCCTATAATGAGAAGATGAAACCCCACATAGAAAAAAAACTTGAGCATGTAGTGTATAAAATCTAAGAATAAGCTATGAATTCGTCCATCTAGCACATTTCTTCATCAAATGAGCAAACCTTAAGCATAAGGAGCAAGAAAGGTAGGGTTTTAGAGCTTTAGAGAAATTTCTACCATGGAACAGCAAGGTTATGACCTGGAGAAAGCTAGGAGGAAGGATAACAAAGAAATAAATGGAGGAAAGAAGGGAATTCTTACTCTTTTAGGTCAAAATCACTAGAAGGAATCTTTTTCAACCCTAAAATGAAGTCAGTTGAAACCCTAGATCCTTTTACCAAGAAGATCCCCACTTTCTTCTTCCTTGGGAAAAAAAATTTGTAGAAGCACAGAGGGAGAACGAAGGTCAGAGAAGGAGGGAAGTGGTGGAGAGAAAATGGCTCGTTTTGGTGCTTGGGGATAAGTATATGACACTTTAAGATAAAGAAAAACAAAAGGTTGAAGTTCTAGTATCTATCCAAGTGTCCATGGCCTTAAATTATTAAGAATATACAATCACACACACAAGAAGCTCTCCCACTATATGTATATCCCTGCTTAGCTTTCCTTTGTCGAATTTCCCAGCCAATCACATAATTCATTAGTTGATAGCTACTAAAAGTAGCTCATCCATGAAGGGGTAAACCCTAAAATATCCTTGAAGAAAACACCTTCAAACCATGGCTAAACTAGGAGCCCCATGGGTAAAAATACTCAATAATTATAATATAACATCTAATAACATAATGTATGTGACAAATTGCAAATAAAACCCCTCAATTGGGTAAATTGTAGAAACATCCAAAATGTACAAAAAATTGCATAACATTCTCAAACAATGTCCAAATTGGACCAAATTTGAAAATTAAGCTTGTGTTATGATTTCAAATAATATCACAAGGTTATATTAGGGTTATAAGAATTCAATTAGGATAATTAAGTTTGTTTAACTCATTAAGCAAGTTTAGGGGCCTTACAATTATAAACCCCTAACAGGGATTTTGCCCCCAAAATCCAAGGTAAACAAACATGATTACTTGCATATAATAGTGATGTCACATCATTCATACATATCTCATCTTGGGTCAGCACAAAAACCCCCACCTAAGAAGACATTCTCAATATGGAATGTAGAAACTTGTTGTGTCATATGTACAACTCTACTAGTAATGTTCAACTTTAATTTCTAGCTATCATACTAAAATTAGATCTATTGTATCAACACATTACTCAAACGTTATACTTGATTGCTTTTTACCAATCATGCCATGTGTCCCATACCATTCCTTGAAGCATAAAAAAAGGCGATGTATCCATCCTTTTTTTCCCTAGATACACTAATACTAGAACACTTGTGAGTTCTTTTTTAGGATCAAAAGAAATGCTGACACTGGCACATATCATTTCATACAAGGAAACATCACTCCTAGTCAACCTTGTTAGGGGTGAAACAACAACACCATCTTCACCTTACTAGGATTTACACAACCTACTTAGAAGACATATCATGATCCCATAAAGACACTTAATCACCCCCATTCACTCTTATTCAACTTGTCTCATAGCTATTGCTGCTTCGGAAGCCCTAAGGTTTTTGAAGAAATATTGATCATATTTTTTACCATATTTGAAATATTTTGACATGTCATCATTCAAAGCTTAATATAACTTGTATGACATGACTGGAACACTATGTTCCTCCTATTCATAAGTTCTATTTGTACATTGGTTAGTCTAAATGACATAACTCTAAACTCATCATGGTCATGTGAATTATGTCATCCAATCTAACTCTTATGCATTGATATTTGATCATAAGTTTATCTTAAAGGAACACGGTATCACATATCTATTGACCAACAAACCATCTATCCTTGATAGTGGTCTTGCTCAGCTATCACTAAACCATACACAACATTATAGAGTCACTTTTGTTTTTCCTTCCAAACAACATTTATAGGATCATCATCAACTCTCTCTCTCTCTATGGGAGAGGAATACTTAGAATGTTCATTTAATAAACATATCCAACCTTCACATATTTCTCATACTGTTGATACATATTGGATACTAGGATTCATTACCTTGGTATCCACCTCATGTGCTATAGGGAACTCACCTCATTATCTCATCCACTTTTACCAACATAACAAATATCAAGACATATAATAGGAATCTTCCTAATTATTGGAAGGCTCAAAAGCAAAATCATCACAAACTTTATGATCTTAGAACCATAGTCCAAGCAACCTTATGCTATAATAAGCTATCCACCCTCATGTTTGCAGCGAATCAACACATACCAAGTGGCAATGATCCACTTGAAAGTTGTTCCCTAGAAAGGAAAGACACAAAGGGAAACACACTTCCCACATCATAGCAACATTGTTCAAGGGTCACTAGCAAAAAGGTAACCAATTCTATTTTCATTATGCAAGTTACAACTTCTTATGTATCATTTTACCCTTTTCATTTTGGGTTCCTTGCCATTATCATAGGAATCATCATGATTGATATATCTCATTACTCCTTCCTTGATGACTATTTATCACCCTTGGGTATGTTCTCTTATTTTGTTATGTTTTCAACCACTTATGAATAGGTAAATCATCATATTCCACATTTTCTTCATTAAACATGGTTCATCTGCCTTAATTTCTTTCAAACACCATGCTTATTTTACATTAACACTTTCTTACACACATAGGTTGGTCTAAGATTAACTCAAGTTCCACCTTATTCCTTTGTCATTGTTCTCATTTATCTTCTCATTTTATACTTGTCATTGGAGTTCTCTCCATCTTATGTGGATTTCATACCTTGAATCACTTTATGCATAGACTTATCTGTCCTTTACTTTATTATCTTCTTGAATCACATCTTCAAGAACTCCTCTTTTCCTTATTTGTATTCAAATTTAGATTTCATGGTGTTGTATCTTTATCTTATAGTTACCAAACATTCAAGTTTTGATAGATAATGATGCAATTCTCATCTTCTTTAAGGTAGGATTGAGATATTGACACCATGATTTCTTATTGGTTATGCTCTTAAGATTATCTCAAAATGACTACTTGATCAGAGTAATTAGAAAGATAACAATCTAAGAGTTCCATACTTACCTTTTCTTCAATAATTGAATACCTGGCCAGGGCACCCAAATACTGAGATTAGGCAGTATGCACCATATTTTTATGTCATATTCCTAATTTTGACATCATCCTAGTCTTAAGTCCTAGTGTTCCTGTAGAGACAGTGAACCTAAAGCTCTGATACCAACTTGTGAGAACCTGTTACAGTAAACGAGATTACTCAAAACATAAAGCACAATCAATCACTAATTAATCACATACCCAAAAATATGGGTAAATTAAAATCGATTTCAACATCAGCACCAGCTCAGAAACATTTGCATAATAGCCCAATGTCTTTCTTATATCCATAATATGCCAAGAATTTGATACAAATTGTTCTATCGCCTTAGCCACAACATATATTCATAGGAGAATAATATTTGTATATGCCACACAAATAAGCATTAATATGCTAACAAAAGTTTGATTCATTTGAAACACCATATACAAACTTTTCCTACCCGGACCTGAGAGTACAGGGATGAATCTAGGACACACTAGACATCTAATCAATTTTCTAACAGATTCATTACTATAGCTCCTCTTTGCTGCCACATGTTTGGTTTCATCACTTCCGATTACCTAAAAAATGTGGCAAACCACAAGGGTGAGACCCATGTCCCAATAAGAGATATAACCTCCAACAACGTTTATTGATTACAACATTTTTAAGTAATTAAATAGTTAAGCAGTTTAATCAGATATAACAAATAAGATCAGCAGTACTGATGATTAACAAAATACATAAAGGAGCAAATAATAACTATCATCATTAGCCATACTTTCATCCTTTATCTTGTTGCCAATATAAGCAATTCAGTAGCATATGCATATCAAGCATCATGAGCAAGTCTAGTAACATAGCATGTCTAACAACATGAGCATGTCTAATTGGTTGAACATATCAACATCATAAGAAGAGCTAACAACATAAGCAAAAATATTTGGATAAGCATGATTAGCAGTATATGCATCTCTAGTTACAAAGGCATGGCTAGCAATATTAAGCATAGCTAGCAACATCATCTTAACCATCCATGTGAGTATATTTGACAACATAAGTATGTTTACAACATGAGCATAACTACAACATAAGAATATCTATTATATCTTATTGTACAATACATGATCTCAGTGAAAAGAAAGCAAACAAGGGTTTTCATCCAATATGAAGCATTGCGTATAACCCTAAATAGATATGCTACATGAATATCTTACATCTTTTATTATGCCCTGAGGAAATTGAGGATACCACTCAAAATCCAACTGACCACTACTAAGTCGAAATCAGTGCCATACAAGATCTAAGAAGAGCCAGACTCCTAAGATCTTCTCTGCCCCCGGTCAATACGGGTCTGCCACAGTGACACATAAGGTCAAGCTGCTAACAACCCAGTCTATCCTTGGGATAAGTCATGGAACTAGTGAAAGGACGTGGATACGCATACCCTACCATTTGAGGTACAACCACAGTTGTCCAATCTCATCACATATATAATCACTGAGACACGACTGCAGTCATTCTCAAACTAAGGGCTAGGTATGACCGTAGTCATCCTCATAAAAACTTGAAATAAGGATGACAAGCACCCCACATACTCATCAGTATGTGCTCCAAGTTTCCCTTAGGAATACTCGTTTCACATCAGGCAAATTCTGACACTCAGATAGAACTATGGAACATGGAACTACATGATTAGAGTTTCACTTGATTATTTATGCCAATTGGGTGAATTAAGGTTGCATCAAATAAGTGGACATAAAAATCCTAATTCACTTCTAGCAAGCATATAAATTTCACAACTTCAAAAGATATAAAATGTGTGAAACATAATTTCTCATCTCATCATCACATGGTATTATTCACTTACCATTCATGAGGCTACACTAGTCATCATATTATCACAAGATATAAATCCTTTTCAAAATATCACAAGGTATCAACCCTTATCAACACAAGAGGATTATACCTCATTTAGGGCTCAACCATGCCCAAAGGTCATTAAGACCATCATACTATCACATGATATAAAATCCTTTTCACAATATCACAGGGTATCAACCCTTATCAACACAAGAGGATTACACCTCATTTAGGGATAAACCATTCCCAAAGGTCATTAAGACCATCATACTATTCCCTGCAAAATCATCATTATCTTTGCATGCCTTATAACAAGGCTCAACAACATCACTTACATATAATACACCAGATCAACACAACATTGCATTAATGATCTAGGATATATTCATAAACAATCATAGTAGGGTTATATTAACATTAAGAACATTCCTTTATTACATGAACCTACAAGGAATCTAGATATGATTAACCCTCATCATATTCATAATGCACATGTTTAGCATATGAAAGTATCAACCATGTGGCTATGATAACCACCAATTAACATATCAAGGTTATGATCATGTTAAGGTGGTTATTCAACCATAATTCCATCATATTCCATCATATAAGAATGCTAAACATGAATACTCATCTTTATCTATTTTCAAGAGTTAGGTTCAACATGATAAATTATATCAATGTTACTAATCAACACTTATACCCAAACCCTAACTCACGACATCCCCATTGGATCATGGATGCATAAGGTGAAGCATCAAAATCACATTCCATACTATTCTAAAGTATGAACCTACACATAAATCAATGTGTAACCATTGGGTTATAGCATATTAGGGTTTCAACAACAGTAACAAAGTACTCCATGACTGCATTAGTCATTCAAGTACTATTCATACCCAACTACCATCATTTAGTTATATTAAAGTTAGGTATAATAAGATATACCTCTTTATGGTTACATATCAACACAATATGATTATCATCCCTTCAATTCATATGAGTGAATAGGTAAGACTACCTTATTAAGGGTTACCCTCCATTTGTTCCATCATCATTCAACCCATATCACCATACCACAATGTCATCCAGAACCATTGGATGTTTAAAAGGTAAGACCATTGGTTGTTTACATAAGTAAACACCTTGGATAAACCACCAAGGAAGTCCTTGATTGTTGCTCTAGAAAGAGTCAACATCTAACCCTAGACATCCCTTGATTAACAACACAAAAAGTTTTGTTGAGAGTAGGGTAAAACCCACAATCGTCTGTTCCGTTAAAACAAGCCATCCATTGTCAACAAGTAAGCTCTTTAAGTTGATCATATAAAGGAAACCATATAAATCCCATAATTAGGAACAAAATATTACATTATCTATCACTAAACTTTATTGGAGGAATAAACATTAGATCTTGAGCATTGGGTCAAGTTCATATGTTAAAACCATCAATAATAGTATAGATTCGACCATTACATCAAGTGACCCAAGAAACCATTGATATAAGGCTTAATTGATGATACAACTATATGATTGACTCACCATAGATTTTTGGATATCTGATACACCATCATTAGTGACCATTAAGTCTCCATAGGTTGTTAGATCAACACTATATTCATTAATCAACATCAAATATTAAGCTAATGTAATCATTGATTGATAACATCAGTAGGGTACTTAATGGTTGATCATTAAACTTCTAATTGATCCAAAACCTGACCTAAGGGGGTGACCATAGGTTGTCACCATCATATTACACCTTTGATCACGACCATCAGTTGTCATGAAGACAACACCATAGGGTTGTTGCAATGGTACCATCATCGGGTCATGGGTTTATCGAAGAAATCAGCTTAAAACCCTAAAATTGACCATTGGTTGATAGGTGCTTAGCACCATAGGTTTTCAAAACAAGATGATACAAGTCTTATTATACCTTAGTCATAACATACATATGATCACAGGTTCATATATAACTGAAATAAGAACATGGAACACTATAAAAATCGAAATCCAAGTCAAGCATAGCTTTTTAGTGCATGGATCATCATTTTCAAGCAAGAACATGATCTAGAAAGCTTATGGTAAGCAATAAACGTGGAGAAAGTTATAAAACTTGCCTCTAATGAGAATATGAAACCTCACACAGAAGAAAACTTGAGTAGGTAGTGTATAAAATCCAAGAATAAGCTATGAATTTGTCCATCTAGCACCTTTCTTCATCAAATGAGCAAACCCTAAACATAAGGAGCAAGAAAGGTAGGGTTTTAGAGCTTTAGAGAAATTTCTACCATGGAACAGCAAGGTTCCAACTTGGAGAAAGCTAGGAGGAAGGATAAGAAAGAAATAAATGGAGGAAATAAGGGAATTCTTACCCTTTTAGGTCAAGATCGCTAGAAGGAATCTTTTTCAACCCTAAAATGAAGTCAGTTGCAACCCTAGATCCTTTTTCCAAGAAGATCCCCACTTTATTCTTCCTTGGGCAGAAAAATTCGTAGAAGCATATAGGGAGAACGAAGGTCAGAGAAGGATGGAAGTGGTTGAGAGAAAATGGCTCATTTTGGTGCTTGGGGATAAGTATATGACACTTTAAGATAAAGAAAAAGAAAAAGTTGAAGTTCTAGTATCTATCCAAGTGTCCATGGCCTTAAATTATTAAGAATATACAAGCACACATACAAGCATCTCTCCCAATATATGTATATACCTGCTTAGATTTCCTTTGTCTAATTGCCCATCCAATCACATAAATCATTAGTTGATAGCTACTAAAAGTAGCTCATCCATGAAGGGGTAAACCCTAAAATACCCTTGAGGAAAACACCTTCAAACCATGACTCAACTAGGAGCCCCATGGGTCAAAATACTCAAGAATTATAATATAATATCTAATTAACATAATGTATGTGCCAAATTGCAAATAAAACCCCTCAATTGGGTAAATTGCATTAAAGTCCAAAATGTACAAAAAAATTGCATAACTTGCTCAAATAGTGTCCAAATTTGACCAAATTTGAAACTTAAGCTTGTGTTATGATTTCAAAGCACATCACAAGGTTAGATTAGGGTTATAAGAATTCAATTATGATAATTAAGCTTGTTTAACTCATTAAGCAAGTTTAGGGGCCTTACAACTATAAACCCCTAACTGGGATTTCGCCCCCGAAATCCAAGGTAAACAAAGATGGGTGCTTCCTTTGCACCTCATCATATTACCTTCACATGATTACTTGCATATAATAGTGATGTCACATCATTCATACATATCTCATCTTGGGTCAGTAGAAAAACCCCCACCTAAGAAGATATTCTGAATATGGAATGTAGAAACTTATTGTGTCATATGTACAACTCTGCTAGTAATGTTCAACTTTAATTTCTAGATATCATCCTAAAATTATATCTATTATATCAACACATTACTCAAAAGTTATACTTGCTTTCTTTTTACCAATCATGCCATGTGTCCCATACCATTCCTTGAAGCATAAAAAAGGCGATGTATCCATCCTTTTTTCCTAGATACACTGATACTAGAACACTTGTGAGTTCTTTTTCAGCATCAAAAGAAATACTGACACTGGCACTTATCATTTCATACAAGGAAGCATCACTCCTACTCAACCCTGTTAGGGGTGAAACAACAACACCATCTTCACCTTACTAGGATTTACACAACCTACTTAGAAGACATATCATGATCCCATAAAGACACTTAATCACCCCCATCTCACTCTTGTTCAACTTGTCTCATAGCTATTGCTGCTTTGGAAGCCCTAAGGTTTTTGAAGAAATATTGGTCATATTTTTTTACCATATTTGAAATACTTTGACATGTCATCATTCAAAGCTTAATATAACTTTTATGACATGACTAGAACACTATGTTCCTCCTATTCATAAATTCTATTTGTACATTGGTTAGTCTAAATGACATAACTCTAAACTCATCATGGTCATGTGAATTATGTCATCCAATCTAACTCATATGCATTGATATTTGATCATAAGTTTATCTTAAAGGAACATGGTATCACATATATATTGACCAACAAACCATCTATCCTTGATAGTGGTCTTGCCCAGCTATCACTAAACCATACACAACATTATAGAGTCACTTTTGTTTTTCCTTCCAAACAACATTTATAGGATCATCATCAACTCTCTCTCTCTCTCTCTATGGGAGAGGAATACTTGGAATGTTCATTTAATAAACATATCCAACCTTCACATATTTCTCATACTGTTGATACATCTTGGATACTAGGATTCATTACCTTGGTATCCACCTCATGTACTATAGGGAACTCACCTCATTATCTCATCCACTTTTACCAACATAACAAATATCAAGACATATAAGAGGAGTATTCCTAATTATTGGAAGGCTCAAAAGAAAAATCATCACAAACTTTATGATCTTAGAACCATAGTCCAAGAAACCTTATGCTATAATAAGCTATCCACCCTCATGTTTGTAGTGAATCAAAACATACCAAGTGGCAATGATCCACTTGAAAGTTGTGCCCTAGAAAGGAAATACACAAAGGGAAACACACTTCCCACATAATTGCAACATTGTTCAAGGGTCACTAGCAAAAAGGTAACCAATTCTATTTTCATAATGCAAGTTACAACTTCTTATGTATCATTTTACCCTTTTCATTTTGGGTTCCTTGCCATTATTATAGGAATCATCATGATTAACATATCTCATTACTCCTTCCTTGATGACTATTTATCACCCTTGGGTATGTTATCTTATTTTATTATGTTTTCAACCACTTATCGATAGGTAAATCATCATATTCTACATTTTCTTCATTAAACATGGTTCATCTGCCTTAATTTCTTTCAAATGTCGTGCTTATTTTACATTAACACTTTCTTACACACATAAGTTGGTCTGAGATTAACTCAAGTTGCACCTTATTCCGTTGTCATTGTTCCCATTTATCTTCTCATTTTATACTTGTCATTGGAGTTCTCTCCATCTTATGTGGATTTCATACCTTGAATCACTTTATAAGCATAGACTTATCTGTCCTTTACTTTATTATCTTCTTGAATCACATCTTCAAGAACTCCTCTTTTCCTTATTTGTATTCAAATTTAGATTTCATGGTGTTGTATCTTTCTCTTATAGTTACCAAACATTCAAGTTTTGATAGATAATGATGCAATTATCATCTTCTTTAAGGTAGGATTGAGATATTCACACCATAATTTCTTATTCGTTATGCTCTTTAGATTGTCTCAAAATGACTACTTGATCAGAGTAATCAGAAAGATAACAATCTAAGAGTTCCATACTTACCTTTTATTCAATAATTGAATACCTGGCCAAAGCACCCAAATACTGAGATTAGGCAGTATGCACCATATTTTTATGTCATATTCCTAATTTTGACATCATCCTAGTCTTAAGTCCTAGTGTCCCTGTAGACATAGTGAACCTAAAGCTCTGATACCAACTTGAGAGAACCCATTATACTAAACGAGATTACTCAAAACATAAAGCACAATCGATCACTAATTAATCATATACCTAAAAATATGGGTAAATTAAAATTGATTTCAACATCAGTACCAGCTCAGAAACATTTGCATAAGAGCCCAACATCTTTCTTATATCCATAATATGCCAAGAATTTGATACAAATTGTTCTATATCCTTAGCCACACCATATATACACAGGAGAACAATATTCGTAGATGCCACACAAACAAGCATTAATATGCTAACAAAATTTTGATTCGTTTGAAACACCATATGCAAACTTTTCCTGCCCGGACCTGAGTGTACAGAGATGACTCTAGGACACACTAGACTTCTAATCAATTTTCTCACAGATTCATTACTATATCTCCTCTTTGCTGCCACATATTTGGTTTCATCACTTCGATTACATAAAAACAATGTGGCAAACCACAAGGGTGAGACCCATGTCCCAACAACAGATATAACCTTCAACAATGTTTATTGATTACAACATTTTTAAGTAATTAAATAGTTAAGCAGTTTAATCAGATATAACAAATAAGATCAGCAGTACTGATGATTAATAAAATACATAAAGGAGCAGATAATAACTATCATCATTAGCCAGACTATCATCCTTTATCTTGTTGCCAATATAAGCAATTCAGTAGCATATGCATATCTAGCATCATGAGCAAGTCTAGTAACATAGCATGTCAAACAACATGAGCATGTCTAATTGGTTGAACTTATCAACATCATAAGAAGAGTTGACAACATAAGCAAAACTATCTGGATAAGCATGATTAGTAGTATATGCATCTCTAGTTACAAAGGCATGGCTAGCAATATTAAGCATAGCTAGCAACATCATCTTAACCATCCGTGTCAGTATATTTGACAACATAAGTATGTTTACAACATGAGCATAACTACAAAATAAGCATATCTATTAACTCTTATTGTACAATACATGATCTTAGTGAAAAGAAAGCAAACAAGGGTTTTCATCCAATATGAAACGTTGTGTATAACCCTAAACAGATATGCTACACGATTATCTTACATCTTTTATTATGCCCTAAGGAAATTGAGGATACCACTCAAAATCCAATTGACCACTACTAAGTCAAAATTAATGCGATAAAAGATCTAGGAAGAGCTGGACTCCTAAGATCTTCTCTGCCCCCGGTCAGTACGGGTCCGCCACAGCGACACAAGGTCAAGTTGCTAACAGCCTAGTCCATCCTTGGTACAGGTCATGGAACTAGTGAAAGGAGGTGGGTACACATACCCTACCATCTGAGGTACAACCACAGTTGTCCTCCAATCTCATCACATATATAATCACTAAGACACGACCGCATATGTTCTCAAACTAAGGGCTAGGTATGACCGCAATCATCCTCCCTAAAAACTTGAATTCAGGATGACAAGCACCCTGCATACTCATTAGTATGCACTCCGAGTTTCCCTTAGGAATACTCTTTTCACCATCTGGCAAGTTCTGACACTCAGATGGATCTATGGAATAGGACACTACATGATTATAGTTTCACTTGATTAGTTATGCCAATTGGGTGAATTAAGGTTGCATCAAACAAGTGGACATAAAAACCCTAATTCACTTCTAACAAGCACATAAATTTCACAACTTCAAAAGATTTAAAACGTGTGAAACATAATTTCTCATCTCATCATCACATGGTACTATTCTCTTACCATTCATGAGGCTACACTCGTCATCATACTATCACAAAATATAAATCCTTTTTATAATATCACAAGGTATCAACCCTTATCAACATAAGAGGATTATACCTCATTTAGGGCTCAACCATGCCCAAAGGTCATTAAGACCATCATACTATCACATGATATGAAATCCTTTTCACAATATCACAGGGTATCAACCCTTATCAAAACAAGAGGATTACACCTCATTTAGGGCTAAACCATTCCCAAAGGCCGTTAAGACCATCATACTATTCCCTGTAAGATCATCATTATCTTTGCATGCCTTATAACAAGGCTCAACAACATCACTTGCATATAATACACCAGATCAACACAATATTGCATTAATGATCTAGGAGATATTCATAAACAATCAAAGTAGGGTTATATTAACTTTAAGAACATTCATTTATTACATGAACATGCAAGGAATATAGATATGATTAACCCTCATCATATTCATAATGCACATGTTTAGCATAAGAAAGTATCAACCATGTGGCTATGATAACCACCAATTAACATATCAAGGTTATAATCATGTTAAGGAGGTTATTCAACCATCATTCCGTCATATAAGAATATTAAACATGAATACTCATCTTTATCTATTTGTATTAGAGTTAGGTTCAACATGATAAATTATATCAATGTTACTAATCAACACTTATACCCAAACCCTAACTCACGACATCCCCATTGGATCATGGATTCATAAGGTGAAGCATCACAATCACATTCCACACTATTCTCAAGTATGAACCCACACATAAATCAAGGTGTAAACATTGGGTTATAGCATACTAGGGTTTCAACAACAGTAACACAGTACTCCATGACTGCATTAGTCATTCAAGGACTATTCATACCCAATTACGATCATTTAGTTACATTAAAGTTAGGTATAACAAGATATACCTCTTTACGGTTACATATCAACACAATATGATTATAATCCCTTCTATTCATATGAGTGAATAGGTAAGACTACCTTATTAAGGGTAACCCTCCATTATTCCATCATCATTCAACCCATATCACCATACCACAATGTCATCCAGAACCATTGGATGTTTAAAAGGTAAGACCATTGGTTGTTTACATAAGTAAACACCTTGGATAAACCACCAAGGAAGTCCTTGATTGGTGATCTAGAAAGAGTCACCATCTAACCCTAGACATCCCTTGATTAACAACACAAAAAGTTCCATTGAGAGTAGGGTAAAACCCACAATCGACTGTACAGTTAAAACAAGTCATCCATTGTCAACAAGTAAGCTCCTTAAGTTGATCATATAAAGGAAACCATCTAAATCCCAATATTAGGAACAACATATTACATTATCCATAATTCACCATTGGGTCGAGTTCATATGTTAAAACCTTCAATTATAGTATAGGTTCGACCATTGCATCCAGTGGCCCAAGAAACCATTGATCTAAGGCTTAATTGATGATACAACTATATGATTGACTCACCATATATTTTTGGAGATCTGATACACCATCATTAGAGGCCATTAAGTCACCATAGGTTGTTAGATCAACACTATATTCATTAATCAGTATCAAATATTAAGCTAATGTAATCATTGATTGATAACATCAGTAGGGTACTTAATGGTTGATCATTAAACTTCTAATTCATCCAAAACCTGACCTAAGGGGGTGACCATAGATTGTCACCATCATCTTACACCTTTGATCACGACCATAAGTTGTCATGAAGACAACACTATAGGGTTGTTGCAATGGTACCATCATCAAGTCATGGGTTTATAGAAGAAATCAGCTTAAAACCCTAAAATTGACCATTGGTTGATAGGTGTTTAGCACCATAGGTTGTCAAAACAACCTGATACAAGTCATATTAAATCTTATAAATAACATACACATGATCACAGGTTCATATATAATTGAAATCAGAATAGGGAACATTATAAAAATCAAAATCCAAGTCAAGTATAGCTTTTTAGTGCATGGATCATCATTTTCAAGCAAGAACATGATCTAGAAAGCTTATGGTAAGCAATAAACATGGAGAAAGTTATAAAACTTTCCTCTAATGATAAGATGAAACCCCACACAGAAGAAAACTTGAGCAGGTAGTGTATGAAATCCAAGAATAAGCTATGAATTTGTCAATCTAGTACCTTTCTTCATCAAATGAGCAAACCCTAAGCATAAGGAGCAAGAAAGGTAGGGTTTTAGAGCTTTAGAGAAATTTATACCATGGAACAGCAAGGTTCCGACATGGAGAAATCTAGGAGGAAGGATAAGAAAGAAATAAATGGAGGAAAGAAGGGAATTCTTACTCTTTTAGGTCAAGATCACTAGAAGGAATCTTTTTCAACCCTAAAATGAAGTCAGTTGCAACCCTAGATGCTTTTTCTAAGAAGATCCCCACATTCTTCTTCCTTGGGCAGAAAAATTCATAGAATCACAGATGGAGAACGAAGGTCAAAGAAGGAGGGAAGTGGTGGAGAACAAATGGCTCGTTTTTGTGCGTGGGGATAAGTATATGACACTTTAAGGTAAAGAAAAAGAAAAAGTTGAAGTTCTAGTATCTATCCAAGTATCCATGGCCTTAAATTATTAAGAATATACAAGCACACACACAAGAAGATCTCCCACTATCTTTATATACTTTCTTAGCTTTCCTTTGTTGAATTTTCAGCCAATCACATAATTCATTAGTTGATAGCTACTAAAAGTAGCTCATCCATGAAGGGGTAAACCCTAAAATACCCTTGAGGAAAACACCTTCAAACCATGGCTCATCTAGGATACCCATGAGTCAAAATACTCAATAATGAAAATATAACTTCTAAGGAACATAATGTATGTGACAAATTGCAAATAAAACCCCTCAATTTGGTAAATTATAGAAATGTCCAAAATGTACAAAAAATTGCATAACTTGCTCAAACAGTGTCCAAATTCGACCAAATTTGAAACTTAAGCTTTTGTTATGATTTCAAAGAATATCACAAGGTTATATTAGGGTTATAAGAATTAAATTATGATAATTAAGCTTGTTTAACTCATTAAGCAAGTTTAGGGGCCTTACACATATGCAAACCTTGATTATAGTAAACTTAAGTAAATCATACCCCTCTCTCATCTTTACTCAAATTGGTCCAAAATTGGATTTTTTTATTTACTATACTATAATTCCATATTGAGCCAAGTTTGGAGACAAAAGGATACATCCAGATACTCGTTTCTCTTTGTTCAAATAAGGCAATAACATTTAGTCATTACAAGTAGATCCCTCATCCTTCACGATTTTTTGTAGGCTTCTACAAGAATCCTTTCACTATGAAATTTAGAGAGGAAATCACTAATACAATCCCCAACATATATCTAATTTTTGGTATTTATCGGGATAACTTTTATATAAGAAACTTTCTCTTTAAGCATTTCTTTAAAATAATTACACACATCAAAATAAAAGCTATTTTTATCTCAAATTATAGAATTATCTTTGTTTCCTCATTACTTTTAAGTATTCCAAAATCCAGATCGAAATACTCTTATTTGATGCCTCAAACTTGTGTTGCAAGCCGGGATTTGATAATTACTCTTTTGCTTATCTAAATTTCAAATTACTTTAAAATATTTTTGAAACTTGTGTATGATTCCACATTTTGATTATCTAACAATTTAAAAATACAATACTATTTATATGTGTACAAAACCTTTTATTTCTTAAACTCATGCCACCAAGATCTATTTGCAAAGAAAATAGTCTCATGGGACTCACTTGGTCCATGGTTTGAACATTATTATTCTATCAATTAATAAACTAGAAAACAAAATTCAAATTCACCAAATTTGAGGATCTAAAACCTATTATGAACTTAGAAATAGGTTTTAGGATTATCTCATATGAGTTTATGTACATTTAGGGTTAATGCAATCATCTTTCTATTTATTATCATATATAACCATTATCCCCAATATTTAGGATTTTATAGTTCTAATGCCCTCATATTATCACCATCAAAATTATATTAGATTATCTCACCTAAAATAGGTTTCTTATTCAATTTCCCCTTAAGTCCATTAATACCAGATTAACTTAGATAATGACACATTAATGGTTTCCACTTACATTAAACATCCAATCATTATCACCTCATATATACTATTCATTCCTTTTCACATGAGTCATTCATTTACATTTATTCATAGCAAATTTCTATTTATACACATTTAAATCGCTATATGGGTGTTAAAGAACAAGGTGGCAAAAATTACGTATTAATGAACCAATTTATATATCAAGCCATGATCAGGTGATTAGGTCCAATCTATATGTATCAATATGTGTTATATGCCTATGACACCAAATGTAACTAATGCATCATATGTGGTTACCAAACATGTACATCTTAGGGTTAGTCAGCTAGCACTTGGAGTTTTAGTCACCTTGATCACCACACATCACATACACCTCATCAATATGTACAAAGATTGGGGTTAGGCTCCATACATCCAACTCATCATCACATTAGCACTAAATGGTTCATGGCATGGTCATGATCATATGTATCCATAATAAGGGTTAACTATTTGAGTTACTCATGATGTGCATTAAATGCACAATGGGTTACAAATAAGCATGTCAAGGTATAACTCTAACTTTGTTTAGTCAACTCTAGTGATCAGGTTAACTAGTCTCATATTCTTGGAGTTTGGGTTCCTATAATCATGATAGCTAAATCTTAATATGTTCCATAGTCCACCCATTTACACCCACTTTTACCCAGTTTGGGGCTTCCTACAAGGAACATTCTTTTCAGACCAAATGTGCCATTTGTTCCTTAATTATGCTTTGTACAAGCCTTGTTTAATAATTTCCCTGTTGAATTATCTAAAATAAAAACATTCATTTTTCCTCACAAACATTCAATTGTTTTTCATGATAATCCTCAATTATCTTTCTCCATAAATTTCTTCAACTTTCTCCACAACATTCTTGAAATTACTAAAAAAAATGAGAAACTAGTTTTCAACCAACCAAGAAAGTCTGCAGATCCAGCCACGTGGTATATTGCCTCAATTCCCATGCCTCACCAGAGTGGCATAATGTGATGATCTTCCATCTTTCCCGAAGGTTCAATCCAGAACATCAAACCCTAAAATCCACCTATAAATACTCCCCATACCATCTGTATTCCATGCCCCTTTAAAACATCCCGAATCCAAAGGATCAACCAACCTTCCTTTTTTTATTTTTGCATACTCGTGATCCAAGGATCCTTCCTTTGATTTGTCTTGAGCCATTAGCAACTATAGACTATTAAAATGGCAACCTTATCTACCATAAATGTGT
Organism: Alisma plantago-aquatica; assembly: GCA_963693085.1. Lineage (NCBI taxonomy): Eukaryota > Viridiplantae > Streptophyta > Magnoliopsida > Alismatales > Alismataceae > Alisma > Alisma plantago-aquatica. Next base: position 177,847,113 of record OY856410.1, read on the forward strand.
CATATGGTCCATAATTGCTTAACTGCTCTGATTTATTTCTTTGATATATTGCTATGTTATATTGTAATTCTATTCTACTTGTGTCAAAATCAAATCTTACTATTCTACGTCTGGTGATCATCCTCTAATCCTAGGTATCGGTCCTAATCACCTGTGAGGGGTCTCCTCCATGGAGGTCATAAAAATTAGGACTTTTAGGACAATGATGGGAAGGACACAGACATTTCCAACCTAAAATTGCACATGAATAAAAATGTATTTTTTACCATTCCCTTCAATTTTTTATTTCAACTGTATTGAATCGCTCTCTTTTTTACAACAACCTTAAAGTGGATCAATACTAATTTTCTGTGTGATATGGGGGTTCTAATCCTTCCCCACTCATAACAAGATCATCAAACCTAATTTCTATGAACTTATTTTTATTTCTATTTTTTTTTTGGCTCAAATGACAACTCAGTTTACATTGTGGCTTTAAGTAATTATCATGTTTGCCTCATTTTTCATATAAAACGTGTGGTGATTCCAAGCACCTATATTTTACTTTCCATGCAACAATTGAACAAGGTTTAACTTCCAAAAGGATAGTATTTTCTCCATATCTATATCTTATTTGTGGGAAGGGTGCGGCGAATGTAAATACATGGAGTTGAACCACCAAGTGGATGCTCTCCTTCTCAAAGGGTTCATTCATGAGAACAAGAGCTCTTGTTTCCTTATTAAAAAAAAAGATGGGAGTTGGAGAATGTTCTTATATTTCCGCCCTATCAAAAAAGTCACCATCAAGTACCACATTTCCATTCCTAGACTTGACGATATGTTGGATTTATTGATGGGATCACAATGGTTCTCCAAGATGGACTTATGTAGTGGATTCCACCAAATACATATCAAGGAGATGCATGAATAGAATACAACCTTTACGATTCCTAATGGATAATATGAATGATTGGTCATGCCCTTTGGTCTGTCCAACACATAGAGTACTTTCATAAGGGTCATGAGCCCTATCCTGCAACCATTTGTTGGAATTTTTTTGGTGGTTTACTTTGATGACATATAGTTATTTAGAAAGACAAAGGAATAAAATCTTAAACACCTTTGAATTGTTTTTAACACATTTCATCTAAAGTTATTGTACCCTTATTCCTTCCTTAAAAACAAGTTGTCTTCTTGGATTTGCTATATCCATTAATGGCATTGTTGCTGACCAAAAAAATCCAGAGCTAACATAGAGTGGCTTGAGCCCAAGAGTGTCTCTAAGACTCATAGTTTCCATGGGCTCACCACCTTCTATTTTTGCTTTATTTTATGTTTACACAAAATCATGACTCCACACACGAAGCTTCTCAAACATGACTACTTGATGTGGCTAACATAATCTATATGGGTCTACCTTAGAAATTGAAAAGAAAATAATGAAAGCCCCACCTTCCAAACTTTTCTACCCCTTTTGAGGTTTCTTGTGATGCTTCGTGTGTTGGGATCTATGGTGTTTTGAATCATAAAGGCCACCTAATCTAATTCTTTACTGGGAAACTCAATGATGCTAAATGCAAGTATTCAACATGTGATAAGGAATTTTATGTGGTTGTACAATCTTTGCGTCATTTACCAAATTATTTTTAGCACCAAGAATTTGTGTTGTTGTAATATTATCAAGTGGTATGCTTCTTTAACTCCCAGAAAATATTAAATATGTGTCATGCTAGCTGTTGTGATTTTCTCCAGGGATACACCTTTTGTGTTGACAATTTGAGTCATTGTATGACCACACTTCATTTGGTGAGTGTTTTAGTTGTCAGATTTGACCACCTGAAGGACCCCAAAATCTTTCATTTTGTCACTTTGGAATAATATGTGTAGAGCTTCTCAAGAACCCATCCACACCCTCTTCTAATTTTGTACACCAAGATGAGTTTCTTGTTTGTGCTAGATAGTTGTGTGTTCCTGACGCATGTCTTTGCAACTTGTAAGAATTACATGTTGGAGGTCTCAAGGGTCATTTTGGTGGGGATAATACCATTGATATAGTCTTAGATAGATTGTATTGGGCTTATCTACGTCTAAATGTGGCACGTACCATATCTCAGTGTTGTACATGTCACTTATCAAAAGACAAGAAAGAATACAAGTCTTTACACTCCTCTCCCAATTCCATGTGAACTTTGGAAAGGTTTGAGTATGGATTTCATTCTTGTCCTCCCTCATGCATCTCATGGCCATGGTTTAGTGTTCATTGTGGTCAATCATTTTTTAAAAATGACAAATTTTATGCCCTATAGTAGATGCCTCCCATTTGGCTCGCCTTTTCATTATTGAGGTTGTCAAACTACATGGTCTTCCTATCATCATAGTCTGAGATTGTGATGTCAAATTGGTTAGTTATTTTTGGAAGACATTATGGTAGACTCTTAGTGTTAATCTCAAGTTTTCCTCTACCTTTTATCCTTAGACATATGGCACCTGAGGTGGTCAATCAAAGATTAGGTAATCTTTTGCCATGTTTATTCAGTGATCACTTAGTTAATTGGGATTTACTTTTACCTACAATGGAATATGCTTAAGATACTTCTATTAATAGGTATGTTTGGAAACATCCTTTTGAAGTTGCGTGGTTACAAGCTTTGTCAACTAGTTGACCTCATCCCTATACCCACTAACTTTTGACCTTCCCAAAAATGTTTGCTCTGCGTGTCTATGTTTTTCACACTAAAATTCACCAAAAAATGATATTCTGCATTAAATTATAAATTTTCCAGTATACACTCATAATAGATTATGGTAATTCCATGAATTAGGTTATGTGCTAGTACATATACATCATGAACATTATCGTAAAAACTGTTTCAAGAATATTCATGCCAGAGCATCAGGACCATTACAGATACTTAGTTGATAGGGACCCAATGCTTATGTACTAGATCTTCTAGTGGATTAGGGCATTAGTGTTGTATTAAATGTGGATGATCTTTACCCTTATAGTGGTACATTTGAACCCCCACCTCCCCAATTGAAACTCCTTCAACTTGATTGTACTTCCCCATGTTTAGAGACACAACCACCTATTCCTTGACATAATCAACCATCACTATTGCACATAGACTGCATCCTTGAGGAATATGTCATTATCACTAGTCAAGGAACCACATGGCATTTCTTGGTCTGTTGGCTAGATCATTCCCCTGTAAATGCTAGCGAGATCACTTGCCACATTGACGTTGGCCTTTGGTAGTAGTACTTGAGCACCGACTCAAATGAGTTGAGTCTTTTTTCAGCCAAGGGGAGTTGTTGTAAGACATGACCCACCTCTACGTACTTCCAAGCACATATGTTGATGCACCATTTATTGTGCCATGACTTGTTAAGAATTTAAAATATTATACATTTTGGAATCAAATTATTTGCTTTGTTTGGGGCTCACTTGTAAAGCCAAGGGGTTACACCCCACATGGGCTACTAATGAATTTATTTTGGTTTGCAGACATATATATAGGTCATATTTGTCTTCTTAGGACACCTAAGTGTTGGTTGTATCAATAGAAAAGTTTTAATGTTTAATTGTCTCAACTCGTTTCTCCCCCACAAGTATACATGATCGATTGTAGTCAAGATCATATCCACAAGGAGCTTGGCTAGTTAGGCGCAAGAATGTTAAAGTTCAAAAATCTAGATCATTTATACAAGTTTGATTGATTAGATTAAACTAGTTCAAAGGAAAAGAACAAAGTAAGTAAACACAAATCTTTTGAATGATAATTAAAACTAGATCTAATGAATCTTGGGAATGAGATTTTAATTCCATATCAGAAGTTAGTAGAACAATGAAAATTGAACATACTAGTTGAGCAGATAAAGGAGGTTTGTGTCTCATACACCTCCCAGTGATATGAGACAGTTCGAACTCCACATAGCATTCTCATGCATATGCTTTGTTTGAATTATGAACCTTATTTCCTCAACACATTCATAGCCACTCTTTTGGTCAAGAAGGTGTTGCCAAGATTACATCTCCATACTCCTAGATACATATTCCTAGATTATATTAGAAGCATAAACTAGGCAAATAAGATGGACAGTCAAGCAAGCAAGTAACTGGAACACCGATACAATCTTAGAACAATTGACAACTAGTATTAAGAATGAAATTTGAGTTTCCCACGCCCAAGAACAAAGTTCTACTCGCACATGGTGGTAAAACATAGGTACAAGTGAAGAATCATGTAGCTAAATATGAATAGAGAAGAGAAAGAACAAAGAAATTCTTGGAGGAAAATAAACAAGGGAAGGACTCTATTAGAAGATGAAGTTTCCTCCTTTCTACTTCTCCTACCCCATCAACCTTCTCTTCTATGGGGTTGGAATGAATAATGGACGCCTTTGTTGCAGTCGATGAAGAGAAATAGAGTAGAGAACAAGTTCTCTCTCAATTTATTTCCTCGTCTTCTTCAAAATTGCTCTCCTTCTTCTCTGTTAAGTTCCATGGTAAAAAAACTCTTCAAATGAGTGATAACTATTCCAAAAGATTCCAATCATATTTAACTGAGGGATGATTTCTCTTAAAACTATGCAGAAATTTCCGACAACATAGCATGTTGGTAAAGCAACACGACATATCGCTCTGATAACTGAAGGTAAAATAACCCTACATGAAGGTTGTACATCGTGTTGGTTGGCTAACATGACGTGTTGCTATTAGTTGATAAGATCGAGGCAAGTTTGGATTCAGTAAACATGACATATGCATTTAAGATATGTCGTGCTATTGAGTTATAGTGACTCTAAGATTTTTAGGACTTGACATGTGTATTAAAAACACACCGTGTTTTTGATAGGAAAGGAGTTTGGCAAACTCTTAGAATGAAAGGACACAGTGTATCAGTTGGCCGACACACTGTGTTGTTGCACATTAGAGTGAGGATGTTCCTTTTCTGCAAATGTACATATTGTATTTGATAAATCACATGATGTGTTTATGTCAAAAACTTTAGAAATCTCTTGAAGGTTGTGTAGTCTCTTAGTGAATCCAAATAAGGTCGAATTGTGATCAAATTAACCCCATTTTCTCATCACAATATTTTCCCTATGATTACAAACATGAAACTAGTAGAGAGCATTTTAGAGGCAACTTGAGGTAGAATGTGGATTGAAATTTCATGCAAAAGTGAGCAAAAAGACTATAAATCATACTCATCAAATCTTCCTAAGCTTAAACCATTGTTTGTCCTCAAGCAAAAAGAAAATGGAAATACAAGTGAAGAGAATTGTCAAGTGCATATATCAATCAAATGGAATGAAAAAAGTGTATTAAGACAATCCAACCACAATCAGTGGGCTATTGCTACTATCCATGTGTTTGACTTAAACACCCAAGACTGAAGTTTAGCTCACTAGAAGTGGTAGAAATCTAAATGGAAGAATTAACACAATCTAAAAAGCACGACAAAATTCACACATTCCAAACCGAGGGCATGAGGATTGGAACCTGAGTGCCAAATAGATATATCATTGTAGGAGGACTAAACCTCAAAGAATGGTAGGAGGACTAGAAACTCAGTTTCTAACAAGAGGACTAAAACCTTAGTGCTTAAAAGAAAAGTATTATAGGAGGATTAAACCTTAGCACCTAGCAGGGGATAAAACCCAATGCCTAAAAATATGGTATATTTATTTCTAGATAGGACTAGTCAAAATCACACATGCATAATAGAGTAGGCAAGTTCATTAGTCCACTCTAAATAATTTCATGTTACAAAAAGGGATGAGAACATCCATGGCACACAAGCAAGGTCAAAGGATCCATAAATATAGATCCAACAATTTCAACACTTTTTGAGAAAGAAACTAATAATAGATGAGATATTTCAATAAGATCAACTCAAGGAATAAGTTTCATTAAGAATATTAGGGTTACAAGTCAACAAATAGATCAAGAGATATGAAATTAGTTTATTGTCCAATTATGAATCAAAGAATGCAACATACATTATTCACCGTTCTAAAATCATCCATGGTCAAACCCTAGTCCAATAGAGGGCCTTGAGCCACCTATTAAACATTTGTATAAATTTAGGCTTAAATTCTCATTAATCATGTAAAATAAAAAAATCACCTTTTATATTTACTAAGTCATGAAAATTAAATAATCAAGTAGAGTATTATTTTCTTGATTTTATAGTATAACTATTTTGTTATTTATGACTTACACATAATTATATATATTATAAATTTTATACAATTAGATAAAACCCCAAAAATAACATATGTAAAATATCAAGTTTAACCCACAATTTTAGATGGATATAAATTTACCTTTTTAGAGACATATTTTATTTTATTTTTTTGATCTACCAATAATTATATTTAGATTTACAAGATGCATCCAATAAGAAGATTAGGACATTACACATGGCAACACTCAAACCCAATCACAACTATAAATAAAATAGGGGGAAATTACCAGACGACTTAGGACATGGGTTACCCAAATATTTAAGTTTTGGGGTTAATATTGACACTAACTTGCTCAAAACTATTTGGCCAAAACATGAATCCCCAAAATACCCCTTTGGGTAAATAAAACTAGAAATTGAGTTAGGGTAGCAATGAGAAAATATATTAGAGTCATCTTCTCAAATAAAAGCTATGTGAGGAGATCAATTATTCTCCATGAACTCTGATAAAGGGAAAATCTTGATGGACCTCATGGCTAATAGATACCCATGTTGTACCCATGAAACCAAGACAAATGAAACGAACCCAAATTCAATTCTCAGTAGCCACTAGAGCACTAGACTAGTAGCACCTTGTAACTCTTGGGCCCAATTCCCAAAGCTCTAGTAGAGTTTCAGGAATGATGAATGGCTACATAGGACACCACTAGCCTTAACTACACACTTTGTCCTCACTCACACGCAAGCCAGGATGAAATCCTCAATCGGTCACCCATCCTAGTACTACTATGGGTTGAGCACGCTTAACCACATAATTCTTTAGTGATGGGCTCCTTGAAAAGGAGGTGCACCTTAGTGATATGGGTAGTCCAATCATCCCTTTTAAGATCATTTTATCTGAGGCCTCAAATTTTGGGATGTTACAATATCACCCACTTAGACTCTTGACGTACTCCTCTAGGATCAACTATATGGCCTCATAATTTATCCCCATTTCAATGCAGAACTAAATGGCAAATGTACACCCAACTCCCATCCACAGCTACCGGCGCATGGGTGGCTCCATCAACTAGGATAGCCCTCTCCAACATGCCCAGACTGCATGGATTAAGGCACATGTATACCCAACTCCCATCCACAACTATCATCACACAGGTGACTCCATCAACTAGGATAGCCCTGTTCAACATGCCTGGACTGCATGGCTTAAGGATCCAACTGTGATACCATTTGTAACACCCAGACACACTGCCCAAGGCTCTAGTAGAGTTTTAGGAATGATGACTAGCACCATATACCACCACTACCCTCAACTACGTGCTTTGTCCTCACTCACGCACAAGCCATGATAAACTTCCCCACTGGTCCTCACTCATGCACATCCTAGTACTACTCATGCTTGGTGATATAGGTAATCCAATCATTCTTGAAAAGGAGGTGCACCTTGGTGATATAGGTAATCCAATCATTCCTAAGGTCATTTTATCTGAGGCCTCAGATCCTGGAACGTTACACACCTTTATGGAATATGAGAAGGTTTAACATGAAGAGAAAAAGTGACAATGATTTTGAGTGAAGAAATGTTGAAAAACAAATCATAGATCAATATCAAATTCATACAAACAGTCATAGATCGAAAAGGACCATGATAGTATCTATACATGATTAAGAACCATAAGAAACCAACACAAAACTATGAAATGAAAGATAGAAGAACATTCATGGGAACTAGTCAAAGGTATGGGAAGGCTTTCTGAGGATATATCACAAAGGAATGGCCCGATAGTGGTCATTGTTGTAGATACAACTGTCACCATTATGGAACATGTAAAATATATAAGGTATGGTGGAAAAAGCATGAATAGACATTGGGATGTCCTTACCATGGTCCTAACTGATCCTTAGGTAGTTCAAGTTGTCTAGATAAAGTAGTTGTTTCTAGTGATGAAAGTGGGGTTTGTGAAGATGACTCATAGTGAAAGGGTGGAAATTGACGGTAGAGGATGGTTTTAAGAGGATCAAGAAAGCTTTGAGGATCATTACTTATTGGTGGGGTGGTGAGGAGAGGACACATAAATACATCACCATAAAAGGGAAGTATAAGAGAATTGGGTGTTTTCCATATTGTTGCATGGGAGGTGACGATCATGTCTTGTTGGATGCAAAAAAAAGATAGGGAAAGCATTGGATGAAAAATTATGAGAAATGGATGAGATTTAATGGAGATCTAAGGGAAAGAAATTCAACAACCAGAGTCCCTAGACATTTGTCTCCTACCAGAGGTAGGACATAACTCGTTGGCTACCTGATTGAAAATCTAATGCCCTGCATGTGAGCCCGCATTGGGAAGGGGGTCCATGTTTACAAAAACTTACATTGAACAATGAAAAACTATCAACAACCAATTAACTAAACTCAACATGATCCCTATTTCATTTATCTTATTATTATATTCTAAAATTCATTTAAGGCAACTTATGTTGTCTAATTATTATGAAAAATGACACATATACTAATTAGGACCCATAGAATCTGAGTTTAACATTTTTTCTTAATTTGTGACCCTATAGTATATCATGTAATATATATGAGTTTAATAGTATTTCTTAAAATATTATTATTATGATCCTCACTAAGTTACCGTATTTGTTAATTACGACCATTTTATTATTGTTCACTCATATGGCAAGTATACCTATCTTATTTTTCCATGAATCCTTAATCTCACTGCAATTTATCACTACGTCTATTTACTAAAATATTCTAGTATTTGTCCCAATGGTATGAAAACTGATCTTTAAGTCAATTAAGGAAGGGAAAATTTTAATTCTTTCATTAGTTTCCACTTTTGACACTTTTAGATATATAAAGCAATGACTTGAAGGTGAAGTGATCTTTTAGTGTATTTATCTCTTTTGTTATTCACTTGATTCTTAACTTATTTTCCAACTCTTGATTTTCCTCATCCTAACTTCCTAATCAATAACATTGATCTTCTAAACATAGATTATTATGATCATATTAAGGTCCCTCAAGATATAACTTAAAAAATATTTATGGTTTCTCTTGAACAAAACCCACTGACATCCAAACAATGGAAGATTTCTATGTTAGGAAGTTAGGCTTTGGTATGTTACAAGAAGAGCATGGAGGATGTTACAAGCAAGGGGAGAGAACAACTAATAAAGGAGTAGGGAGAAAGAGTTGGGGGTTAGGGATGGGATCTGGGATGTTTTATAGCTCTTATGCCAGTCAATACTTATGTTTTCTCCTTGGGTTTCATTTTTTTCACATCTTTGAGGGAAGTATGCACATTTGAAACACTTGAAAAATTGGCATCCCCAAGCATTTCTAACATGTACTCTACCCCTACCAACTTCCCCCTTCCCCTACCACATGCACCCCCTTCCCTTCCTCCCACACACACCCCTACCGTCCCACTTGTCCTATGCCACCCTTACCACTTGCACTCTCTCTCACACACACTCTCTTTTACCATCTCTCACACTCTCTCCCTCTTTCTCTCCTTGAGAGGAAGGAAGTAGTGACGGGAGAGGATGAAAGTAATGTGGGGAGATGAGGGAAGTAGGGAGTCGTGAGAGGATGAAGTGATGGGGGAAGTAATGACAACAATATAGGTGGGAAGTAATGAGGGAATGTGAGGGAAGTGATAGGAGAGATGGGGAAGTAATGAGGGGAGTGGATGGAGGTGATGAAGGAAGTACTGATCGAGGAGTAAAGTAGGGGAGGAGTAGTTATAGAGGATGGAAGTGATGAGGTAAGCAACAACTAGAGATCAGGAACATCCTTTTAATGAATGCACATGTTTTTGCATGAAATACACCTATTTCTTGGCCTCATATTCCTATAATTTTCTATAACAATCAGAGATTTGGATCCTCCTTATAGTCATAGATATATGCTTTTACGTGAAAAAGTGCTATTCTTGGACTCGTGTGCCTACTATTTTCCATATGAGCATCATATTTTACCTATGGTGTGTGTATCATTTTGAAGATTTGGCATTTTTAATGATTTTGTGCATGCTTTACATGCAATGCACAATGTTTTAGTAATTACCTACATGTTTTTGTATGAAATGCACCTCTTCCTTGAGCTCATGCGCCTACTATTTTTTTGTACATTTGGAGATTTGGTGACTCTTTTTGGGGATTGCACATAGACTTTTGCATGAAATACACCTCCTCTTTGATCCAATGCGCTCACTATTTCACTATATACACATGTTTCTCTACATCCTTCACTTCCATAGTCTATCCTCTCCCCACATCACTCCCCTCCTCACATACCTCATCTCCCCCATTACTTCCCCTCCTACATAACTTCTTGAGTCCCTTCCCTCATCCCATTAAATGACTTTCCTCCTCACTTCTCACATGTCTCCAATTACTTCCATCCTCTCATCCCTCCTATACCCCCTTACTTCCTTCCAATCTTGTAATACTTTCCTCCTCATTTCACTCCTCTACTTCTCTCCTCACTTCCCATCTATCTCTCATTATTTCCATCCCCACTTCTATTCTCTCTCTTCACTTACATCCTCTCTTCTCTCCTCTTGTTTCTCTCTTCACTTCCCATACATCTCCCATTAGTTTCCTCCTTATTTCTCTTGTTTCATCCTTTACTTTCTTCCTCAAGTCTATCCATAACTACTATTCTCTCTTATTTCTCACTACTTCCCTCATCTCCCCTTTGTTACTTCCATCATCACATCACTCGCATCATCTCATTATTTCTCTCCTTTGCCTATTTTGTTTCTCTCCTAAAAAATGAGGGGTCCACTCAGTCTCTCTACCTCACTTTATCCTTTTTCCACTCATTCTTCTTTCCACCAATCACTCATATAATCTCCACCTGTCACCCAATAAATGACACGTGATGTCACTCACATTTTCTCCTCTTCAAACCACCTCTCCCCTCCCAAAACCGCTCTAGCCAGTGCTTCAAAAGCCCGTTAAGATCCTCAAAATGTCACCTTAGATTTTTTTTTATTCTGGTTTCAGTTTGATTTTGTTTGCAATTGAGTGGGGGTTATTTGGCAACTCAATTTCTGTTTTGGTTGTCAATGCTTCTGTAAGGAGGCGGGTTCACCCCCTTACTATTTTTTTTTGAAGAATTAACATCCATTCAAAACTCACTCAAAGGTATGTTGGAATAGGTATAAATTTTCCAAATTTATTATAATGGTATGCAAAAGACCAAAGTGTAGCATCAGAATAAAAATAAATGACTATATTCAACTTTCATAAAATATTACACAAGTACATTAAAATCTCCCATTAGGGTTTACAACAAGATACAACAAAAAGGATCTAGATAGAGGGAAGTCTAAACTACTTCAAATCTTATCGCCAGAGCAACATCTCCAAGTGCTAGGTCCATGCCCAAAGCTATGTTCTCCTGATTCAACTCAACAACTTGTCCTAACCTGGGTGGTTGGGAGAGCACCCAGAAAAGGGAAAGGAAACAAGGTATGTGTCAAAATATTGAATAAGTACAAAAGATAACGATAACATTGAAGCATAAATATATGGATTCATCACATGATGAGAGGGCCAAGAGGATGGTGCATATAGCAAAAATAGATTCTTGCCAAAAACCAACAAATAATAATGAATTGCACGAATGATCAATATTGGACTACATTAACTAAGTAGGATTGAGGCACCTACCAGACCTCAACCTATGGGTGAGGGGAGAATTAATACATTCCCAGTCACCTACATATATTTTTATAAGGGGGAGAATAAGACGTTCCCCAAGGTGAATTAACACATGCCCTACTATGGGTGGTTGTACATAAATACCACTACTATAGCTAAATAGTCAAATAAACTGTCATGCATAAGAAGTAGTAAATTGGCAACATAAATAGTCATATAATTGCAATATGGTAGTGGGGTTCCAAGAGTCATGAAATAAAACATCAATACTAATTTTGAGGCAAGTACATCAAAAGATTCATGAGTAGAGGAAACTGGGTTCAATAAACCCTCATTAGGGAAAGTAAGGTTGGTTCACAAGTATCCCAACTAAAGGGTTAGATATGCACATACCTCTCATACGATTTCAACTACCATATTTCATCACTTTATTGAGTCAAAGACCAACTTCTCCTATTTCCAATGTATAACCATGTATTAGGGTATGTTATATGCATTAATGTAAAGAAAACCCATATTTTTGACTTTTTGCACAAAACTGCAATTTAGACTATGAAAGCATCACCGTTGATCTAGTTAGGTTCTTCTGATTAAGAAAACATATAATTTTGCATATTTTGGAGCTATGAAGGTTAAAGTGTATTTTTGGTGATTTTTAGGTATTTAATTCATTTTCTAAAAACTCTTTTAGACAAAACTCCAAACAGACCTTCAAACTATTTTTTTTAATAAAGAGAACGTTTTTTAGAGTTCAAAACATATTTTCTTTTTATTTTTTGACAAGGGAATAAATAGTTATGAATTTCTCAAAATTGACCAATAGATTATGGTCACATCATCAAACTGATCGAGATAAGTGAAGTGAGTGAGTGAGTGAGAGAGAGAGAGAGAGAGAGAGAACCATTTAACCCAAGATTAGGGTTTGGAGTTTCAAAGGTAACCAAACCAAATCTTCTAGAGAAGGTAAAATAGAAAGAAACCAAGACCCTAAAAGAACATGGTAAATAGAGATGGAGATCAAACATAGAAGCATGAGTTTTAAGCATGTAGCAAGCAATATATGAGAAGTGGATTACAAAAATCTCCTCTAGGGAAGGTGGAAAGATCCAATAAGTAAGGTTCCCAAGATTAGAGTGGTTTGTTTCTCCAACAAAGATCCTATCTCAAGCAAGAAGCACCTTCTCCACTTTAGAGGTGAAAAACCTTAACAAAAGAACATGGAGATGGGGTGTTTAAGGGATCTAAGTGGGGTTTCACCATGGAATACTAGGGTTACGACCTGGAGGAAGTTGGAAGGAAGACTAACAACATGAACATAGGGAAGGAAAGGAGGACACTTACTAGTTTTGGTCGAAATCACCAAGGAGGAGCTTAAGAAATCCTAAATAGAGAAATTTGGAACCCTAGGAGCCTTCTTCACCAAGGTAGGCACCCTCTTTTACTTTGGGATAGAAACTTCATGTCCACATATATAAGTAAGGATTCTCTAAGCTAGAGGAAAGAAAGGAGAGAAAGAGTTTTTGAATTGCGAGTTGGGAAGGGGTGGATATGGCTATATAAAGAAAGAGGTCAAGTATGAGGTTTCTATGAGACTTTCCATGTGTCATGTATAAGGGTGTCCATGGATACGAAAGCCTTTATGGATAAAGAAGAATTCAAGCATGAGGTCTCAAGTTACTTTCCATGTGTCCAATTCTAAGGGTGCCCATGGACATACAAGCCTTTATGAATAAGGAAGAAGTCAAGCATGAGGTGTCCATGGAGCTTTACATGTGTCCTTAGCCTAGGGATTTCATGGCCATGCAAGAGGACAGCTCACAGGGGCTTATTGAATATCAAATGTCAGTTTATGAACACTTATAGGCCATCCCAATAGACCTCCAATCAAAGAAATAACCCCATTGGTTGATAGCTTCTAAAGATAAGCTCATTCATAAAGAGGGTAATTCCTAAAATGCCCTTGGAGAGAAACACCTTTAAACCAAGGTGCAACTAGGTTCCCCATGGTTTAAAAACTCAATAATGGTAAGGGAATATCTAAAGATTATAATGTATGTGACAATTTATAAAGAAAACCTCCGAATTGGGTAAATTGCATAAAAGTCCAAAATGTGTATATAATTGCATAACTTTCACAAACAACATCCAAATTGGACCAAACTTGAAAATTAATATTGTCTCATGATTTAAAAACACCTCACAAGGTTATATTAAGGTTAATAGTACTTAATTATGGTAGTTAAGCTTGTTCAATACATTAAGTAAGGTTTGGGGCCTTACACCTCTAACATGGATTTATTTACCATTATTCCACTTAAGCGGTGATTTTACATTTTAGATCCTTAAATAAGATTTCACTGAGGTGTTTGTACATAAACCCTTCCATTGGTATCATTATTTATCAAATGTTCACCAAACCACTATAAATTCCAAAATTTAAGCATCAAGGCCAAAACAGATAGAAATGATAGGAAAATATTGGGAAAGGGTCAAAAAGAGAATATGTTGAAGTTTTGGTATGTTACAACACTCCACCCCTTAAAGAGGATTTCATGCTCAAAATCTAAAGCAAAGTGATAAGGGTGAGTATGCAACATCTCACCACTAAACTCCCAGGTTGTTTCCATTAAACTTCCACTAAAACTTTTACTAACTTAAACTCAATGTTTTTCAACTGCTTTACTTAGGAGTTCAAATTCTTCTCAAGCAACTCCACATAGGTCAGGTTCTCATTGATCACCTAAAGGTTCCACTTTTATGGTTTCTTTTTAAAAATTTTGGCTTATTAGAATTATATTCATTAGAATATCATATTATCAATATTATTCTTTTAATTGTGTCATGTCATATTTACATTGTTTCCAAAAGAGTTATATTTCATTATTATGCACAAACCCAATATATTTATTATTTATCTCATTAGGAATTTTAGCACAACTAGAGCTATACTAAATTATCTTAATATGCATTATTATATCTAACCATTATCTTTAGTAAATTGGATTTAGACTCCATTATCAATTGTATCAGATTATTTTGTATGAAATAGGACACTTTATCCAATTTTTTATAATTAATCCAAATAATGTCACATTAATTACTTATATGTATATTAGGCATTGTTATTTTACCATTATTGCTCCCATTAATGTCATCATTAATCATTCTCTCATATTATTCACTTCTTATTATTGATTATGAACATTTATGTGAATCAATTACTTCTTATCCATATTGAAGTTATTATATATATTTTAATGATCAAGGTGGGACATATCACATATTAATGATTTGATTCATATACTAAGTCATTAGGTGATTAATTGGGTGTGTATTAGAGAACAAGGTGATATGCATTTCATATTGATGACCTGATTAATCTATGAATTATGTGTATTAAAGTTTGTTATCTGATTATGACACCTAGTGACACTAATGTATCATGAATGTCATTAAGGATGTATAGGTTAAGGTTAGATGATTACAACTTAGGGTTTAGGTTAACATGGTCATTATTCTTCACCTATACCTTCTTAGTATGCATTAAGTCCAAGCTTAGATTACAATTATCTTGCCCATCATATCATTAGGGTTTATTGGTTTATGACATGGTCAACATCATGCTTATCTACTATTAGTATTAAAATGTGAGTTACTCTTATTATGTGCATTAGATATTCATTAGAGTTCAAACATATGAACTATTCATTAGATGATCATTATATATTCTTTTGGATACCAAGAAACATGTGGTTACAACTATAACTTGTTTGGTCAAAACTAAGGATTCAACCACACTAACTTCCTAATTAGGGAGTTAGGGTTTCTAAAGTCAGAGTAGCTAGATTTTAGTATGTTACATGACTCCATCCCCTTGGAAAGGATTTCATCCTAAAAATCTAACTACCCAAACATCATCAAACCAACTACTCTCCACCCCTTAAAAGGTTTGACCTACCAAGCCAAACTAATCTAGAGGTAAAAGGGTGAGTCTAACTAAACCATATACAAGATCAATCATGCTTCACTCTGCACTTTGATTGCTTACTAAACACCAAACTTCAAAGTCTAGATTCTAGGGATAACTATCCAAACATGTGGTTCTATGGGTCATAAGGGAACTATATTGGGTATCCTTCCTCAAACAAGTCATTACACCTGGGAGACTAGTTCGACATATTAGGGTCCCTAAAGATAAATCATATAGATGTCTAAGGCTGCTATTACCTAAAAGCATGCTATTTCAGACAATTCATATCAGCTCAGGCCAGGCCGATATTGCATGGATTCAGGAGTCCTCGTAAACTAAGCTAGTGGTGTGGAGGGAAATCTTTCCAGCCCTCGAACCCTGATCCTTTTTAGACACCTTTGCTTTCAATTTCATGTCCTAGTAGCTGCCTAAAGGCCAAGCCAAACAACCTCAAGTTACTATGGTTACTTATGCATCTTTTAGTTGTAAGTATTTTAGGGATCTATTCATCGTTATTCTAATGTGAAACTATATGATCTTAAATCAACCCTTCATCATCTATTGGTCAACTCTATGACAAACATGTCACTTAAAGGTAAGGAAAGTATTCTAACTAGGGAGATAAAATTGAAATAGTCAGATTCTGACTATTATGGGCTCTGATACCATGCTGTAAGGAGGTGGGATCACCCCTTACTATTTTTTTTAAGAATTAACATCCATTCCAAACACACTCAAAGGTATGTTGCAATAGGTATAAATTTTCCAAAAAAAATTTAATGGTATGCAAAAGACCAAAGTGTAGTAGTGGAATACAAATAACTGACTATATTCAACTTTCATAAAAGATTACACAAGTACATCAAAAATCTCCCATTAGGGTTTACAACAAAAAGGATATAGATAGAGGGAAGTCTAAACTATTTCAAATCTTGTCTCCAGAGTAACATCTCCAAGTGCTAGGTCCATGCCCAAAGCTATGTTCTTTTGATTCAACTCAACAACTTGTCCTAACCTGGGTGGTTGGGAGAGCACCCAGTAAAAGGGAAAGGAAATAAGGTATGTGTCAAAATATTAAATAAGTACAAAAGATAATGATAACATTGAAGCATAAATATATGGATTCATCACATGATGAGAGGGCTAAGAGGATGAGGCATATAAAAAAATAGATTATTGCCAAAAAACCAACAAATAATAATGAATTGCATGAATGATCAATATTAGACTACATTAACTAAGTAGGGTTGAGGCACCTACCAGACCTCAACCTATAGGTGAGGGGAGAACTAATACATTCCCAGTCACCTACACATATTTTTATAAGGGGAGAATAAGACGTTCCCCAGGGTGAATTAACACATGCCCTACTATGGATGGTTGTACATAAGTACCACTACTATAGCTAAATAGTCAAATAAACTATCATGAATAAGAAGTAGTAAATTGGTAAGATAAATAGTCAAATAATTGCAATATTGTAGTGGGGTTCCAAGACCCATGGAATAAAACATCAATACTAATTTTGAGGCAATTACATCAAAAGATTCATGAGTAGAGGAAATCGGGTTCAATAAAGCCTCATTAGGGAAAGTAAGATTGGTTTACAAGTATCCCAACTAAAGGGTTAGATATGCACATACCTCTCATACGATTTCAACTACAAACTTTCATCACTTTATTGAGTCCAAGACGAACTTCTCCTATTTCCAATGTATAACCATGTATTAGGATATGCTATCCTAAAAAAAATTAGGGTATGTTATATGCATTAATGTAAAGAAAGCCCCTATTTTTGACTTTTTGCACAAAACTTCAATTTAGACTCTGAAAGCATCACCATTGATCTAGTTAGGTTCTTCTGATTAAGAAAACATATAATTTTGCATATTTTGGAGTTATGAAGGTTAAAGTGTATTTTTGGTGATTTTTAGGTATTTAATTCATTTTCTAAAAACTCTTTTCGACAAAACTCCAAACAGACCTTAGAACTATTTTTTATAGAAAGAGCACGTTTTTTGGAGTTCAAAACATGTTTTCTTTTTATTTTTGGACAAGGGAATAAATAGTTATGAATTTCTCAAAACTGACCCATAGGAAATTACCACATCTTCAAACTGATCGAGATAAGTGGAGAGAGAGAGAGAGAGAGACAAAACACCATTTGACCCAAGATCCAGATTTAGAGTTTCAAAGGCAACCAAAACAGATCATCTAGAGAAGGTAAAACAACAAGAAACCAAAACCCTAAAAGAACATGGTAAATAGAGATGGAGATCATCGATTTTAAACATAGAAACATGAGTTTTAAGCATGTAGCAAGCAATGTATTAGAAGGTGATTACAAAAATCTCCTCTAGGGAAGCTGGACATATCCAATAAGTATGGTTCCTAAGAGTAGAGTGGCTGGTTTCTCCAACAAAGCTCCTATCTCGAGCAAGAAGCACCTTCTCCACTTTAGAGGTGAAAAACCCTAACAAAAGAACATGGAGATGGGGTGTTTAAGGGATCTAAGTGGGGTTTCACCATGGAAGACCAGGGTTCTAACCTAGAGGAAGGTGGAAAGAAGACTAACAACATGAAAATAGGGAAGGAAAGGAGGATACTTACTAGTTTTGGTTAAAATCACCAAGGAGGGGCTTAAGAAATCCTAAATAGAGATATTTGGAACCCTAGGAGCCTTCTTCACCAAGGTAGGCACCCTATTTTACCTTGGGACAACAACTTCGTGGCCAAACATATAAGGAATGATTATCTAAGATATAGGAAAGAAAGGAGAGCAAGAGTTTTTGAATTGGGAGTTGGGAAGGGGTAGATATGACTATATAAAGAAAGAGGTCAAGTATGAGGTGTCTATGAGACTTTCCATGTGTCATGTATAAGGGTGTGCATGGACATGCAAGACTTTATGGATAAGGAAGAAGTAAAAAACGAGGTGTCAAGTTACTTTCCATGTGTTTAATGCTAAGGGTTCCCATGGACATGCAAGCCTTTATGGATAAGGAAGAAGTCAAGCATGAGGTGTCCATGGAGCTTTCCATGTGTCCTTAGCCTAGGGATTTCATGGCCATGCAAGAGGACAACTCATAGAGGCTTCTTGAATATCAAATGTCGGTTTATGGACACTTATAGGCCATTCCAACTGACCTCCAATCAAAGAAATAACCCCGTTGGTTGATAGCTTCTAAAGATAAGCTCATTTATAAAAAGGGTAATCCCTAAAATGCCCCTGAAGAGAAACACCTTTAAACCAAGGTGCAACTAGGTTCTCCATGGTTCAAAAACTAGATAATGGTAAGGGAATATCTAATGATTATAATGCATGTGATAATTTACAAAGAAAGCCTATAAATTGCATAAAAGTCTAAAATGCGCATATAATTGCATAACTTGCACAAACAACATCCAAATTGGACCAAACTTGAAACTTAATCTTGTCTCATGATTTCAAAACACCTCACAAGGTTATATTAAGGTTTAGTACTTAATTATGGTAGTTAAGCTTGTTCAATAAAATAAGTATGGTTTGTGGCCTTACACTTCTAACATGGATTTATTTACCATTGTTCCACTTAAGCGGTGATTTTACATTTTAGATCCTTAAATAAGATTTCATCAAGGTATTTGTGCATAAACCCTTCCATTGGTATCATCATTGAACAAATGTTCACCAAACCACTATAAATTTCACAATTTAAGCATCAAGGCCAAAAAGGATAGAAATGATAGGAAAATATTGGGAAATGGACAAAAAGACAAAGCTTCAGTATGTTATAGCTTCATTCAAGACAAAGTAACATTTAATATAGAGGTTAATCTAGATAGGGAGTTCATAATATTGTCGGGTCTCGAACTCAACTGGCCTAAATAATGGGACTACCAATTCTCTATGGACCTGTTAGGCCAGGTTTTATCAAACAACACGAGATAGATATTGTGACATAGTGGATTTTAACATAACAATGAATTAATTACTCTTTTGCCCTCTATATGTTCATTTATGAACTCAAATTATTTTTCTTGGCTCATAAATCGATGGTGAGACTCAAATCCAATATATGGTGATCAATGTGAGTTTTATACACATTATAACACCACAAATTTGATTAATTTGTTACATTTTATTCAAAGAAATAAATTGGTCCATCAAAATTCACCATATTGTTCTCAAACTTTTTCTAAATATTCTACACTTTAATTTGAACCTATGTTCCAAATTTCACCACAATTGGACATTTCTACAATTTTCTATAAATTCTTGAAGTTATTGTGTTGAAAAACCATTTTAATTGCCTTTTAATTGTCCTTTTATTGGCTTTTCCATGTCATCGATCCAAGGCAAGGATCCGGGGGTGAAAATAATAGGTGGAAAAGAACACCCCTATAAATATAGTTGTACAGATATACCACTACAAGAAACAAGGATAGTCTAAACATGAACATAAATAGAGAAAGGCAAGTATAAGTTTAGTCCATGTGAAATAGTAGAAATAATAAAAATAAATCATGTGGGGTCAGAGGATAAATAAGTATTATTCCATAAAATAAGAATTCCATAATGATAAAAAAGAGAATATATACTCATGCCTCACATGGGAAGAATGTTTGGCCATTATAGCAGTGCCTAAATAATAGAAAAGATGCACATACCTCAGATAGAGTTTACACAAGTCCCAAGTTAGTCCTAGGTTCAAACCTAAGTCTCCAAATCACCTATTAAACATTTATGTAGAATTAGAGTTTAATTTACCTTATTTATATAAATCCTAAAATCATCCTTTTGTTATTAGTGAATCAAGTCTTCAAAATCATATTATGTTGTGGATCATATTTTACTGAGCTCATAATATATTTGATTTTATTTTTCTAGACTTATAGATAGTTATGAATTTTGAGGAAGTCCAACCTATCAGATAAATATATAAAGTTTGCATATTTATTAGATTGGAGTTAGGTGATTAATTCCATATCATTGGATATATGAAAATTTTACAATTCTAAACCATTTTTGTTTTAATTTATAGATTAATATATATGGATTTTAAAAATTCCAACCAATAAGAAAATTTCTATAAAATTATTATTATTTATATTATATTTAAGTGGGAACCGATACCATTAGAGGGAAGAAATTAAACTATTCAACCTCACATGCATTGCTCTACAAAACATGAACGATGTACTCCACAAGTCCTTCTGGTCACGGAGAACTAGGATGGGTACAGAGACAACAAGAAACTCTCAGGAAACCTTCAACCAAAACAACCAAGAAGGAAAAATAGGAACCACGTCATAGAGACTACTACAACACATATCAAAATAAAAAATTCAAGCAACGTAGCGTATAAAAATCGTTTATGATTCTAGAAGATCATCTAGAAGTCTTGCAAACAAATCAACTAGATAAAACTCAGGGTAGAAAATGAGAATAAGGAAATTTTTGAAGAAGCATGTCGATAAATAAAACGAGTCTGGTACCACATGGGAAAGGTAGATTGCCTGTGATTTAATATGGAAACATGGTATAGGAAAATCATCGAAGGTCTCCACTGGAGCCGCCCATGATGAATTTGGTGGGATGAAAGGATTCGAGACCCACCATTATGAAGAGTTGATAGCTGATGATAATTGGGTATCAATAGGTGTATGGGAGACAAAACATGTGACGACGAAACTAGTCCTTGGATGGAATTTATATAAGTTAACATGGATGGTTTTCTTTGATGAGAGGCATAGAGGTAGTAGGTAATCACTGTCTATGATTCAGAGAGTGTATATTTTGGGGTATATATTACTATCATCAACTAGTCTAATAGGATATTGCAAAAAGATAAGGGAGAAAAATAACTAAATCAAAATGTGAATATCATTGGAGGGATGTAGGAGAAAGTAAGGAAAGGTTAATAAAGGAAAAAATAGGAAGGGAGAGGAAAAACATGAACTAAAAGAAAGAGAGTACCACACGGGAAAGGAAAAGTAAAATAAAACATGATAGGAAAAAAATTAGAAACCTTATCAGACACAATGTATTGCAACAATTAAGAATTAATGTTTTCAGTTGTATGTTCTCTTTTTAAATTTATTTGAGGGTCCCAACAAAATAAATTTTGACACATAGGTTAATTAAGACATGTAGAATTCAAATTGCACATTGGTTTTAATTTTTAGAATGTTCAGTATGTCATTTACTTTATTTGAATCCTTTTAGCATTATCTTGTTAGTTTATTTTATAATTTGTTGATGGGAACTAGTATTATCCAACTAAAAAAATGAATCTGGTAATTAGAACCATTAATGCATGAGAAATAAATTTAAAATTACTTTCTTGTTTAAAAAATGTATAGTGGATTATTTCATATACGTGAATGTTTTACTTAGTATATTGGGTATTTACGATCCTTTCAAAATTGTCCACTCATAGAGAAGTAACAAATATCTTATATCTACTTTAATTCCTCAATTTCTCTTCAATTATCCTTAACTATATTTATTTCTAATTTCTTTTGGATAATAGTAGCTTAGTTTCCCAATACATGTTAATTGTTTCCATAATATTAATAACATCCTCTAAAGATAATATACGAGGGGAAATTTCTATTCTCTTACTACTTTTTACTATTTACATTTTACATCTAAAAATTTAGTACATATGAGTGTGATGCTATTCTTTACATATGTATTAATTAGTGTGTTTCTAAAATAAATTTCGGATTTTATTTCTTTTATGATAATATTTTCATGTGTGTATAATATTGTTTCCCATTATGTTGCACCACAATTTTATTTATTACAATCCATGCAAGTTGGTTTACATTATTTATTTAATATATTGGATGTTTTCTTTTTTAATAATAAATTCAATGTTTTTGGCCTTATCTTTTTCTTTTTCTTAAGAAATTTGAAGCATCTAAAAACTCCTAAAAGATGTGAAACTTGTCCTACAAGCAAACTTGAACATGAGGAAAATGATTTACACTTAATTCTTCTTGTTGTGGTTGTTTAGCATTGTATTTAATATTTTGGACTTTAATATACATTCTCTCTCCTAAACTACACTAGGATAGATAAGATTCTCCTAATATTATGTAAATATGTGCATAAACTGATTTTGGTATGTAGATTTTAAACTTAGGATTTATTTCTACTATTGAAGTTATTTCATAATTTATTTAGTACTTTTGACTCCTATTCTTATGTTCTTTTACAAATAGAATTAAAATATTTATCATTATGTAAACAATGTGAAACTTGGCACCCAAGGCAATTGGGACACAAGGAACACATTTTTACCATTATTTTGGTTTTGAAAATTCCCTTCTTGTGATAACCATCACCACCATAAATGAGATCACTCAAAAAAATTTGTAGAATTATGACTAACTACAATATTACCACAAAATAGGGTAAATTAAAACCAATTGCAATTTAATATCTCAAGTGGAAGTATTTTGTAATAAGCCTTCAACATAGGCCATATGTATTTCACATGTACCAAAAGATGTAACATATGAAGTTAAAAGGCTAACAATCCTTATCTGATACATATTGCAACATGTTCATATGTACAAGCCCTTTATATACATTCATGGCATAAAACCAAAATCTTTATGTCGATAAACAAAATAGCAAGATCTCTCCCCAAAGACCTGAGAGTACATGGACAGCACGTAGGACTTCTAATACAAGACTCTAACTAGCAATAGTCCAACCTCTAGCAGTTACTATTCTCCTTTCTGCTCAACACCTGCACCATGACCTCGACCTCCTCGTCCACGACCACCTAAAAAGTTGTAGAACCCATCGAGTGAGACCAAATGTCCCAGTGAGAGTTATAACTTCTTCACTAACACCTATTATAAGCATAATAATATAAAGAAACAATAAACAGAGTAGGTATTTCATTTAGAGCAGTTTAAGAAAATACCACTGACCAGTAGAGAAAATTATGCTTTTAAATGGAATATGAAGAACATGTATAATAGTTATAAACTAAATAGTACAATAAATAAGGCATGGGGTCATCCAAGGTAATTCATATTTGACCCTAGACAATATACTACACGGTTGTTTAACCATTTTTATGCCCTGGGGATTTGAGGCGTACCACTCAAATCCAACTAACAACTGCTAAGTTCAAATCAATACCATACAAGATCAATGGAAGAGCCAGACTCCATGATGATCACCAACACTACTTGGTCATTTCAAGTTAACAATGCAGTGACATATAGTCATACTACTAAAAGACAACAACTTGTAGTCATAGCTACAATCCTGTAGAAATAGCAACTCATAGTCAAGGATTTGAGCCTATAAACAACTAGTCTACCTTGGTACATTACACAACACTAGAGAACTGGTCGATCAATAATAAACAATATATCACTATTTCCACAATTTAAGGACACTATTCAACAATATGCGCTCTGAGTTTTCCTGTAGGAATTACTCGTTTCACCACCCAGCTAGATAGTGACACTGGAGATGGATCTATGATACAAGGCAACTACATGATTAGGGTTTCACTTGTAATACTGCCATTCTATGATACTGGAGATGGATATATGATACAAGAACTTGTCTAATTAACATATGGCACTTGTAATACTGCCATTCTCAATGTTATCATCAATATCACATCACTATAGGTTATCAACCCCTCAATTTATGCACAATGCACTTGTTAGGTTATTAGACCAATTCGTATACTCTTGCACATTCAGTATTACAATATGCTTCAACATTATTCATAATCATCACTATGTATTGTATAGGCTCACCATAACATTCACTTAGTTATGCCATTCATCTCACATGTAAGTTAGTGTTACACATGTAGGAGAGAGAAATATCATTATAGAGTAACAACCTTCAAATAATGTGAACTCACTTATCATGTTGTTATTAGAATAGGAATTGGGTTTATATATACCCAGCTGGGTTTCATAGCATGATACCACCTCTAAACCCTAATTTTATCACCTCCCATATTGTTGGAGAGTTTAAGTATTATCGTTGATGAAGGATCAAGCTCAAGCTCTAGTGATGAAGGAGAATGCCATTTTTCCCTTATAGAGTCAACAAGTGAAGATTCAAGTGAGGTAAATCTAGACTCTTTAGATAAAGAATCTTTAATTGCTATTATTCATGATATTTGTGCCTCTTATAAGTCTTCTAAAAAGAAAAAGAAATAGTTTGCTAGAATTGTTGATAATTTGCATATAGAACTAGATGATCTTGAATATGCTAATTATTGCTTGCTTAATGATAAAAATGATTGTCTTAGCCAAGTAGACTCTCTTAAACTCAAAAATGCTAGTTTGCTTGATAAGATAAAATTTCTAGAAGATCAACCTCTCATGCCTAGTTCTAATGAAGAGCATACTTTAATTGTTGATTCTCTCATGCATGACATTGATGTTCTTAAATCTGAAAACAAGGACAAAGATTTTGTTTTGCATGAATTAGAAATAGAAAATGCCTCCTTGCTTGCTAAAATCAATGGGCATGAATCTTGTTCTAGTTCTACAAATAGAGAGAATGATGTTGCTGCTCTTCATATTGATAGAGATTCTCTTTCAACTAAATCTCTTTGCTTAGAAAATGATCTTTTACATGCTAGAGATAATATTAATCAATTGTCTTCTACTATTGCTTCTCTTAAGCATGATAATGACAGTTTGAGATCTTCTTTGCAAATATTATTAGTGGGTAAAAAGAATCTTAATGATATCCTACACTATACTACTAAACAAATTGGTAGACATATGATAGTAGTCAAGGGAACAACAAAGATAAAGGAACTCCAATATTCCATGGAGAATCCTCTAGTTCCAAGACTATGGGCACATGCAACTATTGCAATGAAATTGGTCATTATTCTACTTGTTGTCCTTTTAGGAAAGCACCCAAAAGCAATCAGATTTGGGTTGCTAAACTAATCCCTCCGGACCCAAAAACATGATTGGGGACCATTTCATCTTTCTTCTTGTAGGTACTTGCAAATGGATTGACTTGAGTCACTAATTTGCAAATTGACTTATCAATCCACATGAAAGAAGAAAGGTGAGATGTGTAGAGGGTGACAACAAGTGGAAAAGGAAATGGTAAGCACAAAGGTAAATGTTTTATTGCTTATAACCTATCCTAACTTGTTTTTGTCAAGTTAGTGTGCACTATACATATGGTTTTTGAGTCAAAAGTGGTATTTTGTGTTTCTTTTCACACTCTTTCTCAAAAACTGTTTCTAATGCTTCTATAGTGCATTACTAACTTGCTTAGACATGTTTGGATATGGTTTGTATTTTTAGCATGCCTTTAAATATGTTTTTATGAAATATATGTGCTTTTTGACAGCTGCTCTGTCGGTCGAGTTTGCCCTAGTGAAACTCGACCGATGGGCACCAATAGATGTTGCCAACAGCTGTCATCGGTTGAGTTGTCCATGCATAGAACTCGACCGATAACACTGTGCACAGAATACACAGTTGGCTTATTGAATGAGAATTTCCCTCTCAACTAGATTTTCTCAACCAATAGCCTTATTCTTTGGCACTCTCTTTTGGTATCTTTATATATGAATATTGCCATGTTTTAAATTTCCTATCTTGCATACAACTCTATCTCTCTAATTGCTCTAAATTGGTATATCTATATCTTGCAATTACTTGCTTTGAGTTGTTTTGCAGGTTTTGATGATGATCTCTTTGGATCTCTTGGTTGTGTCTAAAAATTGCTTCCGTTGTACTCTAACTTGCTACATCTATCTAGGTGTATATCTTGTGTTGATACAACCTTGAGGTTCTTAGGGGTAATCATCTTACGGTAAGGATGCATATCTAGTGAGTTATATCCTTTCATGCTTCTAAAATTGCATATCTCTTTGTTTGGATATATCTCTACATCTACTCATAGCTTGCTTTATCTTGTGTATCTTTTGGTATCTCTTGCTATGATCTAGATCCTACTAGTAGTCCTAACTTGTGATATCATCTACTAGTAGTTCATATACATGTAGTTCTAACTCTGTTTATAATTGGCATCTTTGATCATCTATATGTTATGTTTGTATCTTATCTCATACATGCTCAAGATTGTTCCTTAAATTGAATATCTACTATCTTGAGTTGCTTGCATAACATTGTGATGCAGGGTACATAGATCTACATGATATGTGGGAATTTGAGTATTTATGGATTTTTATGCAGATTTTTCTCCCGTTTCAGTTTTTGGTGCAAGACTAGTGTTTTTCATGCAGAAACGACATTCTGAGCAAGACTCATCGCTTTGCCATGAGCTCCGATGGTTTTTGGTCAAATTCCATCATCTTGAGGGTCAAAATTGTGATTTATTATTTTTATGCAGCACTTTATCTTGTATTTTTGGGTTGTTCAAGTATATGCTTTAACTTGCTTTTCTTTCTATGCTTGGACAAGCCCCTATCTGTGCTCTTCTACTCTCCTTATATATATTTGTGTTATCTCCTTTCTCTTTAACTAGTGATGTCTCTTATTTCTTCATAACCCCACTTTTTGAAATGACAAAGGGGGAGAAAGGTATGTCTTCTTTTAAAAAGAGGAAGAAGGCATGTCTTACATGAAGAAGAGAAGTATGTCCATGTAAAAGGGAGAAGGTAAATGGGAGAAGACATATATGTGTAGAACATATATGAGTAGAAGACATAGTATTCTATAAATGTTATGAAAGCTAACCATGCAGGAGAAATAACATCAATTGAGGGGGAGTATGAAAACTCCATGCGCATCAATTGAGGGGGAGCATATGAACTCCATTCTATTGAAACCCCTAGGTTTCTCCAAAGGTATGACTTTACTTAAAAGCTTTCAATACATTTATGGAATGGTTTGTCATCTTCAAAAAGGGGGAGATTGTTGACTCAAGGTCAATTAGGTCAATGTTGACTCACGTCTAAATTGACTAAACCCTTGTTTTGATGATGACTAACCATTCCACATATTGGTGTCTAATGTCTCTACTTGAGTGATTTCAGATTAGGTATAGACACACTCCAAATGCCCTAACTTGCGCATATCAATTTGGAGAAAAGACAAGTCAAAGTCAATACAAGTGGACGTTTTTGTAATATGATGTATATCCATTAGAATCATGCTGTAAATCACTTGTAATGATTGTATGACTTGTAATTAAGCTTAGAAAAATATCAGGAGCACTTAGATCGAATATTAGAGCACTTTAGATGCATCTTTGAAAATCAATTACAGGCACTTGGTCGGTCGAGTTTCCCCAGCCTGAAACTCGACCGATCCACCTTGGTCGATTTTCTGAAGATTGCATCGGTCGAGTTGTGCACTCACAGAACTCGACTGATTGTGTAGTAGGCCATTTCCAGTTGAAATGGTTGGTCGAGTTTCCTCTGGACAAACTCGATCGATCCTTTGAACATCGGTTTGCCTCCTACTTGATCGGTCGAGTTACACCCATCAGAACTCGACCGATTGCACTGTACGGAAAAGTGCAGAAAAGTGTTTCTAGACATTGTGGAGTTCCAACAAGTGAAAATAGATCCGTTGCAAGCCACAAAATGGCTAGTTTTCGTTCATAAGTGTTCCCAAAGGCTAAGAGGCATCCCCAGCTATAAATAGGACCCCTTGGGCTTCATTCCAAGGGTGAGCATTCACTATGAAGGTTCCTATTCTATAGTTGAGTGATCCTACAACCTCCTCTCTCTCTCTCTCTAAGCTTAATCACTTGCTACATCCATTAGAGTGAGTAGGAAATTTGTAAGAGAGCTAGTCCTACATGTATATCTTGTGAGGCTCTCACTTCCACCACCTCTACTTCTCTCATTTGCAATCATGAAGATGAAGGTTCTCTCTCTTGTCCAAGAGAGGTGAAGAAGAACAAGGGAAGGCATCCCTTGGTGAAGATCAAGGCTAAAGACTTGGAGCTAGAGTGGGTAAGCCCTTGGAGAAGGCAGAAGACTCAAGCTCAAGTGGGTAAGACCTTGGTGGAAGCTTCTCCGAGTGAAGGTGAAGTCAAAAGGCGGAAGATCCAAGAAGAGTGGGTAATTCCTGCAAGGCCGAAGACTTGTGCAAGAGTGGGTAAGTCCTTGGAGAAGGCCGAAGACTCTTGCAAAGTGGGTAAGTCCTTGGTAAGGTTGAAGACTCTTTGTATTGGATAGGTAAGTCCTTTGTTGGTCATGTATTGTAAGTCTTATAAGTGAATATAAGAGTGCAATTGTTGGAAGTCCTAGAGGTTGACCTCTCTAGGCAAGTGGACTGACACACTTCTAGTTTGAAGTGTGGAACCACTCTAAATAGCTTGTCTAATTGGTGCATGTTCAATCTCTCTTATCCTTGCTATGCATGATTTAGTTGCACTCAAATTGCCTATTTAGCAACCTTATCTTGTCATATATTTTGAAGGTTTAATGAGTTTTGTTTAAGTGCTTTCAGCTCTATTCACC
This sequence comes from Alisma plantago-aquatica, assembly GCA_963693085.1. Taxonomy (NCBI): domain Eukaryota; kingdom Viridiplantae; phylum Streptophyta; class Magnoliopsida; order Alismatales; family Alismataceae; genus Alisma; species Alisma plantago-aquatica. The sequence continues at coordinate 177,876,388 of OY856410.1, forward strand.
CCCTCTAGAGCATCTAATCACCCATCTAGGATCCAGCAAATGGTATCAGAGTGGGTCTTCTCCAAGCATACTTCAACAAGTAGGAGAAGATGGGTGACTACCAAGGAGGGAGAATCAGCCTACCAATCTTTGATGGGAGCAATTTCCTCTATTGGAGAAGAAGGCTTCAATTCTACATCCAAGGATCAAGTCTTGAGATGTGGCAAATGGTGAATAGCCCATACATGCAACCAAATACAAAGATTGAAGAATGGGATGAAGCCGCCTTGATGAAAGCAACCTTGAATGCTAGAGCAATGCACATCTTATATGCCTCCATGACCCCCACCGAGTTCAACCGGATTTCTTCTTGTGAGACGGCCTATGAGGTATGGAGAAAGTTTTACATCACTTATGAAGGGACAGATCAAGTGAAGGAAAGCAAAGTCTAAATGCTCAAAGGGTTGCTTGAAAACTTCAAGATGGGAAAAGAGGAGAGCATAGCCAACATGTACTCAAGGCTTAACACCATCTTGAATGGTCTTGCTGTTCTAGGACATCCTATGTCTAGTGGAGAGATCAACTCAAAAATCCTTAGAACTCTCCCCAAGAGGTGGGAATCCAAGGTGACTTCTATTGAAGAAGCAAGGTCTCTTAGGGATATTCCTATTGAAGAGCTCATTGGAAATCTACAATCACATGAAGCCACACTTGACAAGAGGGAGGAAGTAGAAAGACAAGAGGAGAAAGAACTTAAGAGAATGAAGAAGGCTGAAATCAAAGCTCAAATCAAGGCTATTGTTGGTCAAGCTTCTCCATCCTCTCAAGTTGAAGAAGATGCCATGTACTCCAAGGGTAGACTCTACAAAGGCAAGTCCTCCACCATCCGGTGCTTCACATGTGGAAAGAAGGGTCACTACAACGAAGATTGCCCACAAGGCAAAAAGACCCATCTTCACAAGAAGGAGAAATGGAACTCAAGCTCAAGTGGCTCCTCCAACTCAAACTCAAATGAAGATTCATGTGAAGGATCAAGCTCAAGCTCTAGTGATGAAGGAGAATGCCATTTTGCCGTTATAGCATCAACAAGTGAAGACTCAAGTGAGGTAAATATAGACTCTTTAAATAAAGAATATTTAATTTCTATTATTCATGATATTTGTGCCTCTTATAAGTCTTCTATAAAGAAAAAGAAAAAGCTTGCTAGAATTGTTGATAATTTGCATATAGAACTAGATGATCTTGAATATGCTAATTCTTGCTTGCTTAATGATAAAAATGATTGTCTTAGCCAAGTAGACTCTCTTAAACTTGAAAATGCTAGTTTGTTTGATAAGATAAAATTTCTAGAAGCTCAACCTCTCATGCCTAGTTCTAATGAAGAGCATACTTTAATTGTTGATTCTCTCATGCATGACATTGATGTTCTTAAATATGAAAACAAGGACAAAGAATTTGTTTTGCATGAATTAGAAATAGAAAATGCCTCCTTGCTTGCTAAAATCAATGGACATGAATCTTGTTCTAGTTCTACAAATAGAGAGAATGATGTTGCTGCTCTTCATATTGATAGAGACTCTCTTTCAACTAAATCTCTTTGCTTAGAAAATGATCTTTTACATGCTAGAGATAATATTAATCAATTGTCTTCTACTATTACTTCTCTTAAGCATGATAATGACAGTTTGAGATCTTCTTTGCAAAGATTCTTAGTGGGTAAAAATAATCTTAATGATATCCTACACTATACTACTAAACAAATTGGTAGACATGCTTTAGGATATGATAGTAGTCAAGGGAACAACAAAGATAAAGGACCTCCAATATTCCATGGAGAATCCTCTAGTTCCAAGACTATGGGCACATGCAACTATTGCAATGAAATTGGTCATTATTCTACTTGTTGTCCTTTTAGGAAAGCACCCAAAAGCAATCGGATTTGGGTTGCTAAACTAATCCTTCCGGACCCAAAAACATGATTGGGGACCATTTCATCTTTCTTCTTGTAGGTACTTGCAAATGGATTGACTTGAGCCACTAATTGGCAAATTGACTTCTCAATCCACATGAAAGAAGAAAGATGAGATGTGTAGAGGGTGACAATAAGTGGAAAAGGAAATGGTAAGCACAAAGGTAAATGTTTTATTGCTTATAACCTATCCTAACTTGTTTTTGTCAAGTTAGTGTGCACTATACATATGGTTTTTGAGTCAAAAGTGGTATTTTGTGTTTCTTTTCACACTCTTTCTCAAAAACTATTTCTAATGCTTCTATAGTGCATTACTAACTTGTTTAGACATGTTTGGATATGGTTTATATTTTAGCATGCCTTTAAATATGTTTTTATGAAATATATGTGCTTTTTGACAGCTGCTCTGTCGGTCGAGTTTGCCCTAGTGAAACTCGACCGATGGGCACCAATAGATGTTGCCAACAGCTGTCATCGGTCGAGTTGTCCATGCACAGAACTCGACCGATAACACTGTGCACAGAATATACAGTTGGCTTATTGAATGAGAATTTCCCTCTCAACTAGATTTTCTCAACTAATAGCCTTATTCTTTGGCACTATCTTTTGGTATCTTTATATATGCATATTGCCATGTTCTAAATTTCCTATCTTGCATACAACTCTATCTCTCTAATTGCTCTAAATTGGTATATCTATATCTTGCAATTACTTGCTTTGAGTTGTTTTGCAGGTTTTGATGATGATCTCTTTGGATCTCTTGGTTGTGTCTAAAAATTGCTTCCGTTGTACTCTAACTTGCTACATCTATCTAGGTGTATATCTTGTGTTGATACAACCTTGAGGTTCTTAGGGGTAATCATCTTACGGTAAGGATGCATATCTAGTGAGTTATATCCTTGCATGCTTCTAAATGCGCATTTCTCTTTGTTTGGATAGATCTCTACATATACTCATAGCTTGCTTTATCTTGTGTATCTTTTGGTATCTCTTGCTATGATCTAGATCCTACTAGTAGTCCTAACTTGTGATATCATCTACTAGTAGTTCATATACATGTAGTTCTAACTCTATTTATAATTGGCATCTTTGATCATCTATATGTTATGTTTGTATCTTATCTCATACATGCTCAAGATTGTTCCTTAAATTGAATATCTACTATCTTGAGTTGCTTGCATAACATTGTGATGTAGGGTACATAGATCTACATGATATGTGGCAATTGGAGTATTTATGGATTTTTATGCAGATTTTGCTCCAGTTTCCGTTTTTGGTGCAAGACTAGTGTTTTTCATTCAGAAACGACCTTCTGAGCAAGACTCATTGCTTTTCTATGAGCTCCGATGGTTTTTGGTTAAATTCCATCTTCTTGAGGGTCAAAATTGTGATTTGTTGTTTTTCTACAGCACTTTATCTTGCATTTTTGGGTTGTTCAAGTATATGCTTTAACCTGCTTTTCTTTCTATGCTCGGACAATCCCCTATCTGTGCTCTTCTACTCTCCTTATATATATTTGTGTTATCTCCTTTCTCTTTAACTAGTGATGTCTCTTATTTCTTCATAACCCCACTTTTTGAAATGACAAAGGGGGAGAAAGGTATGTCTTCTTTTAAAAAGAGGAAGAAGGCATGTCTTACATGAAGAAGAGAAGTATGTCCATGTAAAAGGGAGAAGGGAAATGGGAGAAGACATATATGTGTAGAACATATATGAGTAGAAGACATAGTATTCTAAAAATGTTATGAAAGACAACCATGTAGGAGAAATAACATCAATTGAGGGGGAAGTATGAAAACTCCATGCGCATCAATTGAGGGGGAGCATATGAACTCCATTCTATTAAAACCCCTAGGTTTCTGCAAAGGTATGACTTTACTTAAAAGCTTTCAATACATTTATGGAATGGTTTGTCATCTTCAAAAGGGGGGAGATTGTTGACTCAAGGTCAATTAGGTCAATGTTGACTCACGTCTAAATTGACTAAACCCGTGTTTTGATGATGACTAACCATTCCACATATTGGTGTCTGATGTCTCTACTTGAGTGATTTCATATTAGGTATAGACACACTCCAAATGCCCTAACTTGCGCATATCAATTTGGAGAAAAGACAAGTCAAAGTCAATACAAGTGGACGTTTTTGTAATATGATGTATATCCATTAGAATCATGTTCTAAATCACTTGTAATGATTGTATGACTTGTAATTAAGCTTAGAAAAATATCAGGAGCACTTAGATTGAATATTAGAGCACTTTAGATGCATCTTTGAAAATCAATTACAGGCACTTGGTCGGTCGAGTTTCCCCAGCCTGAAACTCGACCGATCCACCTTGGTCGATTTTCTGAAGATTGCATCGGTCGAGTTGTGCACTCACAGAACTCGACCGATTGGGTAGTAGGCCATTTCCAGTTGAAATGGTCGTTTGAGTTTCCTCAGGACAAACTCGACTTATCCTTTGAACATCGGTTTGCCTCCTACTTGATCGGTCGAGTTACACCCATCAGAACTCGACCGATTGCACTGTACGGAAAAGTGCAGAAAAGTGTTTCTAGCCGTTGTGGAGTTGCAACAAGTGAAAATAGATCCGTTGCAAGCCACAAAAAGGCTATTTTTCATTCATAAGTGTTCCCAAAGGCTAAGAGTCATCCCCAGCTATAAATAGGACCCCTTGGGCTTCATTCCAAGGTTGAGCATTCACTATGAAGGTTCCTATTCTATAGTTGAGTGATCCTACAACCTCCTCTCTCTCTAAGCTTAATAACTTGCTACATCCATTAGAGTGAGTAGGAAATCTATAAGAGAGCTAGTCCTACATGTATATCTTGTGAGGCTCTCACTTCCACCACCTCCACTTCTCTCATTTGCAATCATGAAGATGAAGATTCTCTCTCTTGTCCAAGAGAGGTGAAGAAGAACAAGGGAAGGCGTCCCTTGGTGAAGATCAAGGCTAAAGACTTGGAGCTAGAGTGGGTAAGCCCTTGGAGAAGGCAGAAGACTCAAGCTCATGTGGGTAAGACCTTGGTGGAAGCTTCTCCGAGTGAAGGTGAAGTCAAAAGGCGGAAGATCCAAGAAGAGTGGGTAATTCCTACAAGGCCGAAGACTTGTGCAAGAGTGGGTAAGTCCTTGGAGAAGGCCGGAGACTCTTACAAAGTGGGTAAGTCCTTGGTAAGGTTGAAGACTCTTTGTATTGGATAGGTAAGTCCTTTGTTGGTCATGTATCGTAAGTCTTATAAGTGAATATAATAGTGCAATTGTTGGAAGTCCTAGAGGTTGACCTCTATAGGCAAGTGGACTGACACACTTCTAGTTTGAAGTGTGGAACCACTCTAAATAGCTTGTCTAATTGGTGCATGTTCAATCTCTCTTATCCTTGATATGCATGATTTAGTTGCACTCAAATTGCCTATTTAGCAACCTTATCTTGTCATATATTTTGAAGGTTTAATGAGTTTTGTTTAAGTGCTTTCATCTCTATTCACCCCCTCCCTCTAGAGCATCTAATCACCCATCTAGGATCCAACAAGTGGTATCAGAGCGGGTCTTCTCCAAGCATACTTCAACAAGTAGGAGAAGATGGGTGACTACCAAAGAGGGAGAATCAGCCTACCAATATTTGATGGGAGCAATTTTCTCTATTGGAGAAGAAGGCTTCAATTCTACATCCAAAGATCAAGTCTTGAGATGTGCCAAATGGTGAATAGCCCATACATACAACCAAAGACAAAGATTGAAGAATTGGATGAAGCCGCCTTGATGAAAGCAACCTTGAATGCTAGAGCAATGCACATCTTATATGCCTCCATGACGCCCACCGAGTCCAACCGGATTCTTCTTGTGAGACAGCCTATGAGGTATGGAGAAAGATTTGCATCATTTATGAAGGGACAGATCAAGTGAAGGAAAGCAAAGTCTAAATGCTCAAAGGGTTGCTTGAGAACATCAAGATGGGAAAAGAGGAGAGCATAGCCAACATGTACTCAAGGCTCAACACCATCTTGAATGGTCTTGATGTTCTAGGACATCCTATGTCTAGTGGAGAGATCAACTCAAAGATCCTTAGAATTCTCCCCAAGAGGTGGGAATCCAAGGTGACTTCTATTGAACAAACAAGGTCTCTTAGGGATATTCCTATTGAAGAGCTCATTGGAAATCTACAAGCACATGAAGCCACACTTGACAAGAGGGAGGAAGTAGAAAGACAAGAGGATAAAGAACTCAAGAGAATGAAGAAGGCTGAAATCAAAGCTCAAACCAAGGCTATTGTTGGTCAAGCTTCTCCATCCTCTCAAGTTGAAGAAGATGCCATGTACTCCAAGGGTAGACTCTACAAAGGCAAGTCCTCCTCCATCCGGTGCTTCACATGTGGAAAGAAGGGTCACTACAACGAAGATTGCCCACAAGGCAAAAAGACCCATCTTCACAAGAAGGAGAAATGGCACTCAAGCTCAAGTGGCTCCTCCAACTCAAACTCAAATGAAGATTCATGTGAAGGATCAAGCTCAAGCTCTAGTGATGAAGGAGAATGCCATTTTGCCCTTATAGCGTCAACAAATGAAGACTCAAGTGAGGTAAATCTAGACTCTTTAGATAAAGAATCTTTAATTGCTATTATTCATGATATTTGTGCCTCTTATAAGTCTTCTAAAAAGAAAAAGAAAAAGCTTGCTAGAATTGTTGATAATTTGCATATAGAACTAGATGATCTTGAATATGCTAATTCTTGCTTGCTTAATGATAAAAATGATTGTATTAACCAATTAGACTCTCTAAAACTTGAAAATGCTAGTTTGCTTGATAAGATAAAATTTCTAGAAGCTCAACCTCTCATGCCTAGTTCTAATGAAGAGCATACTTTAATTGTTGATTCTCTCATGCATGACATTGATGTTCTTAAATCTGAAAACAAGGACAAAGATTTTGTTTTTCATGAATTAGAAATAGAAAATGCCTCCTTGCTTGCTAAAATCAATGGGCATGAATCTTGTTCTATTTCTACAAATAGAGAGAGTGATGTTGCTGCTCTTCATATTGATATAGATTCTCTTTCAACTAAATCTCTTTGCTTAGAAAATGATCTTTTACATGCTAGAGATAATATTAATCAATTGTCTTCTACTATTGCTTCTCTTAAGCATGATAATGACAGTTTGAGATCTTCTTTGCAAAGATTCTTAGTGGGTAAAAAGAATCTTAATGATATCCTACACTGTACTACTAAACAAATTGGTAGACATGGTTTAGGATATGATAGTAGTCAAGGGAACAACAAAGATAAAGGACCTCCAATATTCCATGGAGAATCCTCTAGTTCCAAGACTATGGGCACATGCAACTATTGCAATGAAATTGGTCATTATTCTACTTGTTGTCCTTTTAGGAAAGCACCCAAAAGCAATCGGATTTGGGTTGCTAAACTAATCCCTCCGGACCCAAAAACATGATTGGGGACCATTTCATCTTTCTTCTTGTAGGTACTTACAAATGGATTGACTTGAGCCACTAATTTGCAAATTGACTTCTCAATCCACATGAAAGAAGAAAGATGAGATGTGTAGAGGGTGACAACAAGTGGAAAAGGAAATGGTAAGCACAAAGGTAAATGTTTTATTGCTTATAACCTTTCCTAACTTGTTTTTATCAAGTTAGTGTGCACTATACATATGGTTTTTGAGTCAAAAGTGGTATTTTGTGTTTCTTTTAACACTCTTGCTCAAAAATTGTTTCTAATGCTTCTATAGTGCATTACTAACTTGCTTAGACATGTTTGGATATGGTTTGTATTTTTAGCATTCCTTTAAATATGTTTTTATGAAATATATGTGCTTTTTGACAGCTGCTCTGTCGGTCGAGTTTGCCCTGGTGAAACTCGACCGATGGGTAACAATAGATGTTGCCAACAGCTATCATCGGTCGAGTTGTCCATCTACAAAACTCGACCGATAACACTGTGCACAAAATACACAGTTGGCTTATTGAATGAGAATTTCCCTCTCAACTAGATTTTCTCAACCAATAGCCTTACTCTTTGGCACTCTCTTTTGGTATATTTATATATGCATATTGCCATGTTCTAAATTGCCTATCTTGCATACAACTCTATCTCTCTAATTGCTCTAAATTAGTATATCTATATCTTGTAATTACTTGCTTTGAGTTGTTTTGCAGGTTTTGATGATGATCTCTTTGGATCTCTTGGTTGTGTCTAAAAATTGCTTTCGTTGTACTCTAACTTGCTACATCTATCTAGGTGTATATCTTGTGTTGATACAACCTTGAGGTTCTTAGGGGTAATCATCTTACGGTAAGGATGCATATCTAGTGAGTTATATGCTTTCATGCTTCTAAAATTGCATATCTCTTTGTTTGGATATATCTCTACATCTACTCATAGCTTGCTTTATCTTGTGTATCTTTTGGTATCTCTTGCTATGATCTAGATCCTACTATTAGTCCTAACTTGTGATATCATCTACTAGTAGTTCATATACATGTAGTTCTAACTCTGTTTATAATTGGCATCTTTGATCATCTATATGTAATGTTTGTATCTTATCTCATACATGCTCAAGATTGTTCCTTAAATTGAATATCTACTATCTTGAGTTTCTTGCATAACATTGTGATGCATGGTACATAGATCTACATGATATGTGGGAATTGGAGTATTTATGGATTTTTATGCAGATTTTTCTCCAGTTTCAGTTTTTGGTGCAAGACTAGTGTTTTTCATGCAGAAACGACATTCTGAGTAAGACTCATCGCTTTGCCATGAGCTCCGATGGTTTTTGGTCAAATTCCATCATCTTGAGGGTCAAAATTGTGATTTATTATTTTTCTGCAGCACTTTATCTTGCATTTTTGGGTTGTTCAAGTATATGCTTTAACTTGCTTTTCTTTCTATGCTTGGACAAGCCCCTATCTGTGCTCTTCTACTCTCCTTATATATATTTGTGTTATCTCCTTTCTCTTTAACTAGTGATGTCTCTTATTTCTTCATAACCCCACTTTTTGAAATGACAAAGGGGGAGAAAGGTATGTCTTCTCTTAAAAAGAGGAAGAAGGCATGTCTTACATGAAGAAGAGAAGTATGTCCATGTAAAAGGGAGAAGGTAAATGGGAGAAGACATATATGTGTAGAACATATATGAGTAGAAGACATAGTATTCTATAAATGTTATGAAAGCTAACCATGTAGGAGAAATAGCATCAATTGAGGGGGAAGTATGAAAACTCCATGCGCATCAATTGAGGGGGAGCATATGAACTCCATTCTATTGAAACCCCTAGGTTTCTCCAAAGGTATGACTTTACTTAAAATCTTTCAATACATTTATGGAATGGTTTGTCATCTTCAAAAAGGGGGAGATTGTTGACTCAAGGTCAATTAGGTCAATGTTGACTCACGTCTAAATTGACTAAACCTGTGTTTTGATGATGACTAACCATTCCACATATTGGTGTCTAATGTCTCTACTTGAGTGATTTCAGATTAGGTATAAACACAGTCCAAATGCCCTAACTTGCGCATATCAATTTGGAGAAAAGACAAGTCAAAGTCAATACAAGTGGACGTTTTTGTAATATGATGTATATCCATTAGAATCATGTTGTAAATCACTTGTAATGATTGTATGACTTGTAATTAAGCTTAGAAAAATATCAGGAGCACTTAGATCGAATATTAGAGGACTTTAGATGCATCTTTGAAAATCAATTACAAGCACTTGGTCGGTATGGGTGTAACTCGACCGATCTAGTAGGAGGCAAACCGATGTTCAAAGGATCGGTCAAGTTTGTCCTGAGAAAACTCGACCAACCATTTCAACTGGAAATGGCCTACTACCCAATCGGTCGAGTTCTGTGAGTGCACAACTCGACCGATGCAATTTTCAGAAAATCGACCAAGGTGGATCGGTCGAGTTTCCCCAGCCTGAAACTCGACCAATCCACCTTGGTCGATTTTCTGAAGATTGCATCGGTTGAGTTGTGCACTCATGACCGATTAGGTAGTAGGCCATTTCCAGTTGAAATGGTCGGTCGAGTTTCCTCAGGACAAACTCGACCGATTCTTTGAACATCGGTTTGCCTCCTACTTGATCGGTCGAGTTACACCCATCAGAACTCGACCGATTGCACTGTACGGAAAATTGCAGAAAAGTGTTTCTAGCCGTTGTGGAGTTGCAACAAGTGAAAATAGATCCGTTGCAAGCCACAAAATGGGTAGTTTTCGTTCATAAGTGTTCCCAAAGGCTAAGAGGCATCCCCAGCTATAAATAGGACCCCTTGGGCTTCATTCCAAGGTTGAGCATTCACTATGAAGGTTCCTATTCTATAGTTAAGTGATCCTACAACCTCCTCTCTCTCTCTCTAAGCTTAATCATTTGCTACATCCATTAGAGAGAGTAGAAAATCTATAAGAGAGCTAGTCCTACATGTATATCTTGTGAGGCTTTCACTTCCACCACCTCCACTTCTCTCATTTGCAATCATGAAGATGAAGGTTCTCTCTCTTGTCCAAGAGAGGTGAAGAAGAACAAGGGAAGGTGTCCCTCGGTGAAGATCCAGCCTAAAGACTTGGAGCTAGAGTGGGTAAGCCCTTGGAGAAGACAGAAGACTCGAGCTCAAGTGGGTAAGACCTTGGTGGAAGCTTCTCCGAGTGAAGGTGAAGTCAAAAGGCGGAAGATCCAAGAAGAGTGGGTAATTCCTGCAAGGCCGAAGACTTGTGCAAGAGTGGGTAAGTCCTTGGAGAAGGCCGAAGACTCTTGCAAAGTGGGTAAGTCCTTGGTAAGGTTGAATACTCTTTGTATTGGATAGGTAAGTCATTTGTTGGTCATGTATCGTAAGTCTTATAAGTGAATATAAGAGTGCAATTGTTGGAAGTCCTAGAGGTTGACCTCTCTAGGCAAGTGGACTGACACACTTCTAGTTTGAAGTGTGGAACCACTCTAAATAGTTTGTCTAATTGGTGCATGTTCAATCTCTCTTATCCTTTCTATGCATGATTTAGTTGCACTCAAATTGCCTATTTAGCAACCTTATCTTGTCATATATTTTGAAGGTTTAATGAGTTTTGTTTAAGTGCTTTCAGCTCTATTCACCCCCCTCTAGAGCATCTAATCACCCATCTAGGATCCAACAAGTGGTATCAGAGCGGGTCTTCTCCAAGCATACTTCAACAAGTAGGAGAAGATGGGTGACTACCAAGGAGGGAGAATCAGCCTACCAATCTTTGATGGGAGCAATTTCCTCTATTGGAGAAGAAGGCTTCAATTCCACATCCAAGGATCAAGTCTTGAGATGTAGCAAATGGTGAATAGCCCATACATGCAACCAAAGACAAAGATTGAAGAATGGGATGAAGCCGATTTGATGAAAGCAACCTTGAATGCTAGAGCAATGCACATCTTATATGCCTCCATGACCCCCACCGAGTTGAACCGGATTTCTTCTTGTGAGACGGCCTATGAGGTATGGAGAAAGCTTTGCATCACTTATGAAAGGACAGATCAAGTGAAGGAAAGCAAAGTCTACATGCTCAAAGGGTTGCTTGAGAACTTCAAGATGGGAAAGGAGGAGAGCATAGCCAACATGTACTCAAGGCTCAACACCATCTTGAATGGTCTTGATGTTCTAGGACATCCTATGTCTAGTGGAGAGATCAACTCAAAGATCCTTAGAATTCTCCCCAAGAGGTGGGAATCCAAGGTGACTTCTATTGAACAAACAAGGTCTCTTAGGGATATTCCTATTGAAGAGCTCATTGGAAATCTACAAGCACATGAAGCCACACTTGACAAGAGGGAGGAAGTAGAAAGACAAGAGGATAAAGAACTCAAGAGAATGAAGAAGGCTGAAATCAAAGCTCAAACCAAGGCTATTGTTGGTCAAGCTTCTCCATCCTCTCAAGTTGAAGAAGATGCCATGTACTCCAAGGGTAGACTCTACAAAGGCAAGTCCTCCTCCATCCGGTGCTTCACATGTGGAAAGAAGGGTCACTACAACGAAGATTGCCCACAAGGCAAAAAGACCCATCTTCACAAGAAGGAGAAATGGCACTCAAGCTCAAGTGGCTCCTCCAACTCAAACTCAAATGAAGATTCATGTGAAGGATCAAGCTCAAGCTCTAGTGATGAAGGAGAATGCCATTTTGCCCTTATAGCGTCAACAAATGAAGACTCAAGTGAGGTAAATCTAGACTCTTTAGATAAAGAATCTTTAATTGCTATTATTCATGATATTTGTGCCTCTTATAAGTCTTCTAAAAAGAAAAAGAAAAAGCTTGCTAGAATTGTTGATAATGTGCATATAGAACTAGATGATCTTGAATATGCTAATTCTTGCTTGCTTAATGATAAAAATGATTGTCTTAGCCAAGTAGACTCTCTTAAACTTGAAAATGCTAGTTTGCTTGATAAGATAAAATTTCTAGAAGCTCAACCTCTCATGCCTAGTTCTAATGAAGAGCATACTTTAATTGTTGATCCTCTCATGCATGACATTGATGTTCTTAAATCTGAAAACAAGGACAAAGATTTTGTTTTGCATGAATTAGAAATAGAAAATGCCTCCTTGCTTGCTAAAATCAATGGGCATGAATCTTGTTCTAGTTCTACAAATAGAGAGAATGATGTTGCTGCTCTTCATATTGATAGAGATTCTCTTTCAACTAAATCTCTTTGCTTAGAAAATGATCTTTTACATGCTAGAGATAATATTAATCAATTGTCTTCTACTATTGCTTCTCTTAAGCATGATAATGACAGTTTGAGATCTTCTTTGCAAAAATTCTTAGTGGGTAAAAAGAATCTTAATGATAACCTACACTATACTACTAAACAAATTGGTAGACATGGTTTAGGATATGATAGTAGTCAAGGGAACAACAAAGATAAAGGACCTCCAATATTCCATGGAGAATCCTCTAGTTCCAAGACTATGGGCACATGCAATTATTGCAATGAAATTGGTCATTATTCTACTTGTTGTCCTTTTAGGAAAGCACCCAAAAGCAATCGGATTTGGGTTGCTAAACTAATCCCTCCGGACCCAAAAACATGATTGGGGACCATTTCATCTTTCTTCTTGTAGGTACTTGTAAATGGATTGAGTTGAGCCACTAATTTGCAAATTGACTTCTCAATCCACATGAAAGAAGAAAGGTGAGATGTGTAGAGGGTGACAACAAGTGGAAAAGGAAATGGTAAGTACAAAGGTAAATGTTTTATTGCTTATAACCTATCCTAACTTGTTTTTATCAAGTTAGTGTGCACTATACGTATGGTTTTTGAGTCAAAAGTGGTATTTTGTGTTTCTTTTCACACTCTTGCTCAAAAACTGTTTCTAATGCTTCTATAGTGCATTACTAACTTGCTTAGACATGTTTGGATATGGTTTGTATTTTTAGCATGCCTTTAAATATGTTTTTATGAAATATATGTGATTTTTGACAGCTACTCTGTCGGTCGAGTTTGCCCTAGTGAAACTCGACCGATGGGCACCAATAGATGTTGCCAACAGCTGTCATCGGTCGAGTTGTCCATGCAGAGAACTCGACCGATAACATTGTGCATAGAATACACAGTTGGCTTATTGAATGAGAATTTTCCTCTCAACTAGATTTTCTCAACCAATAGCCTTCTTCTTTGGCACTCTCTTTTAGTATCATTATATATGCATATTGCCATGTTCTAAATTGCCTATCTTGCATACAACTCTATCTCTCTAATTGCTCTAAATTGGTATATCTATATCTTGCAATTACTTGCTTTGAGTTGTTTTGCAGGTTTTGATGATGATCTCTTTGGATCTCTTGGTTGTGTCTAAAAATTGCTTCCGTTGTACTCTAACTTGCTACATCTATCTAGGTGTATATATTGTGTTGATACAACCTTGAGGTTCTTAGGGGTAATCATCTTACGGTAAGGATGCATATCTAGTGAGTTATATCCTTTCATGCTTCTAAAATTGCATATCTCTTTGTTTGGATATATCTCTACATCTACTCATAGCTTGCTTTATCTTGTGTATCTTTTGGTATCTCTTACTATGATCTAGATCCTACTAGTAGTCCTAACTTGTGATATCATCTACTAGTAGTTCATATACATGTAGTTCTAACTCTGTTTATAATTGGCATCTTTGATCATCTATATGTTATGTTTGTATCTTATCTCATACATGCTCAAGATTGTTCCTTAAATTGAATATCTACTATCTTGAGTTGCTTGCATAACATTGTGATGCAGGGTACATAGATCTACATGATATGTGGGAATTGGAGTATTTATGGATTTTTATGTAGATTTTGCTCCAGTTGCAGTTTTTGGTGCAAGACTAGTGTTTTTCATGCAGAAACGACCTTCTGAGCAAGACTCATCGCTTTGCCATGAGCTCCGATGGTTTTTGGTCAAATTCCATCATCTTGAGGGTCAAAATTATGATTTATTGTTTTTCTGCAGCACTTTATCTTGCATTTTTTGGGTTGTTCAAGTATATGCTTTAACTTGCTTTTCTTTCTATGCTTGGACAAACCCCTATTTGTGCTCTTCTACTCTCCTTATATATATTTGTGTTATCTCCTTTCTCTTTAACTAGTGATGTCTCTTATTTCTTCATAACCCCACTTTTTGAAATGACAAAGGGGGAGAAAGGTATGTCTTCTTTTAAAAAGAGGAAGAAGGCATGTCTTACATGAAGAAGAGAAGTATGTCCATGTAAAAGGGAGAAGGTAAATGGGAGAAGACATATATGTGTAGAACATATATGAGTAGAAGACATAGTATTCTATAAATGTTATGAAAGCTGACCATGCATGAGAAATAGCATCAATTGAGGGGGAGTATGAAAACTCCATGCACATCAATTGAGGGGGAGCATATGAACTCCATTCTATTGAAACCCCTAGGTTTCTCCAAAGGTATGACTTTACTTAAAATCTTTCAATACATTTATGGAATGGTTTGTCATCTTCAAAAAGGGGGAGATTGTTGACTCAAGGTCAATTAGGTCAATGTTGACTCACGTCTAAATTGACTAAACCCGTGTTTTGATGATGACTAACCATTACACATATTGGTGTCTAATGTCTCTACTTGAGTGATTTCAGATTAGGTATAGACACACTCCAAATGCCCTAACTTGCGCATATCAATTTGGAGAAAAGACAAGTCAAAGTCAATACAAGTGGACATTTTTGTAATATGATGTATATCCATTAGAATCATGTTGTAAATCACTTGTAATGATTGTATGACTTGTAATTAAGCTTAGAAAAATATCAGGAGCACTTAGATCAAATATTAGAGCACTTTAGATGTATCTTTGAAAATCAATTACAAGCACTTGGTCGGTCGAGTTTCCCCAGCCTGAAACTCAACCGATCCACCTTGGTCGATTTTCTAAAGATTGCATCGGTCGAGTTGTGCACTCACAGAACTCGACCGATTGGGTAGTAGGCCATTTCCAGTTGAAATGGTCAGTCGAGTTTCATCAGGACAAACTCGATCGATCCTTTGAACAACGGTTTGCCTCCTACTTGATCAGTCTTGTTACACCCATCAGAACTCGACCGATTGCACTATACGGAAAAGTGCAGAAAAGTGTTTCTAGCCGTTGTGGAGTTGCAACAAGTGAAAATAGATCCGTTGCAAGCCACAAAATGGCTAGTTTTCGTTCATAAGTGTTCCCAAAGGCTAAGAGGCATCCCCAGCTATAAATAGGACCCCTTGGGCTTCATTCCAAGGTTGAGCATTCACTATGAAGGTTCCTATTCTATAGTTGAGTGATCCTACAACCTCCTCTCTCTCTAAGCTTAATAACTTGCTACATCCATTAGAGTGAGTAGGAAATCTATAAGAGAGCTAGTCCTACATGTATATCTTGTGAGGCTCTCACTTCCACCACCTCCACTTCTCTCATTTGCAATCATGAAGATGAAGGTTTTCTCTCTTGTCCAAGAGAGGTGAAGAAGAACAAGGGAAGGCGTCCCTTGGTGAAGATCAAGGCTAAAGACTTGGAGCTAGAGTGGGTAAGCCCTTGGAGAAGGCAGAAGACTCAAGCTCAAGTGGGTAAGACCTTGGTGGAAGCCTCTCCGAGTGAAGGTGAAGTCAAAAGGCGGAAGATCCAAGAAGAGTGGGTAATTCCTACAAGGTCGAAGACTTGTGCAAGAGTGGGTAAGTCCTTGGAGAAGGCCGAAGACTCTTACAAAGTGGGTAAGTCCTTGGTAAGGTTGAAGACTCTTTGTATTGGATAGGTAAGTCCTTTGTTGGTCATGTATTGTAAGTCTTATAAGTGAATATAAGAGTGCAATTGTTGGAAGTCCTAGAGGATGACCTCTCTAGGCAAGTGGACTGACACACTTATAGTTTGAAGTGTGGAACCAATCTAAATAGCTTGTCTAATTGGTGCATGTTCAATCTCTCTTATCCTTGCTATGCATGATTTAGTTGCACTCAAATTACCTATTTAGCAACCTTATCTTGTCATATATTTTGAAGGTTTAATGAGTTTTGTTTAAGTGCTTTCAGCTCTATTCACCCCCCTCTAGAGCATCTAATCACCCATCTATTCAACAATATGTGCTCCGAGTTTTCCTGTAGGAGTTACTCGTTTCACCACCCAGCTAGATAGTGACACTGGAGATGGATCTATGATACAAGGCAACTACATGATTAGGGTTTCACTTGTAATACTGCCATTCTATGATACTGGAGATGGATCTATGATACAATAACTTATCTAATTATCATATGGCACTTGTAATACTGCCATTCTCAATGTTATCATCAATATCACATCACTATATGTTATCAATCCCTCAATTTATGCACAAGGCACTTGTTAGGTTATTAGACCAATTCGTATACTCTTGCACATTCAGTATTACAATATGCTTCAACATTATTCATAATCATCACTATGTATTGTATAGGCTCACCATAACATTCACTTAGCTATGCCATTCATCTCACATGCAAGTTAGTGTTACACATGTAGGAGAGAGAAATATCATTATAGAGTAACAACCTTCAAATAATATGAACTCACTTATCATGTTGTTATTGGAATAGGAATTGGGTTTATATATACCCAGCTGGGTTTCATAGCATGATACCACCTCTAAACCCTAATTTTATCACCTCCCATATTGTTGGAGAGTTTAAGTATTATCGTTGATGGTTTGCCATTCATAATTGAACCGTCTTAAGTAGGTTACTACGCAACATATGAGTCATGTTTGTTCACATATATAAGCATCTCAACTACTCAGCACACCTATGACTCAACCTCTTATAACACCAGTATCTCGACCTCCCAACACATGAGTGTCGGTTGACCAACAATGGGATGTCACGACCATGACACAATCCATGTTTCTCAACCACTCCCACATGTGTTGTGATCAAAACACCTCAACCTCAACACGTGTCTTGACCACTCCCACATGTGTTGTGACAACATGACCATGAGTCAGATGAGGAACTAAAGTCCAAGTGGCATTGTGCTCAAGAGCAGTAAGTTCTTCTTGCATAGCTTGAATTGAAAGATAGACTTGGTTAGAGGTTTTGTAAAGACATCATTCGGATGTTGAGATGAAGCGATATGAGCAGTAACAATGTGTCCCAGAGCTACTTTCTCGTGGATAAAGTGATAACCAATCTCAATATGTTTTATTCTAGCATGGAAAACTGAATTGACAGAAAGTTGAAGAGCACCGAGATTATCACAAAAAAGTTGAGCAGGCTGAGGAAGAGGAACATGAAGGTCTCGAAGAAGAAATGAAATCCAGGTGAGCTCTGCTACTGTGGAAGCTAGAGCTCTGTACTCAGCTTCACAACTAGAATGAGAAACTATAGTTTGCTTTTTGGCACTCCAAGAGATACAGGTGGTGCCGAGAAATATATAGAAACCTGATGTTGAGCGTCTAGTGGAGGGACATCCTGCCTAATCTGAATCGCTGAAAGCAGTGAGGGTAATATACATAGCTGGCTTAATGGTTAGACTAAAAAAGAGAGATCCCTTCAAGTATCATAGAATACATTTAACTAGAAGAAAGTGATGTTGAGTTGGTGAGGCAAGAAATTGATAGGCAGTATTAACTGCATATGATATATCAGGTCTGATGATTGTGATGTAAGAAACCAACCAATCGCCTGCAAAGTTGAGCATATGGGAAGTTAGGAGAGTCAGAAACCTTGTGAAAATTGAGAGTAATTGGAGTAGATGCAGGTTTGCAGTCAGTCATATCAACTTGACGAAGGACATCAACAATGTATTTCCCCTGACTAAGAGGTAGTCCAGAAGAGGAGGCAGATACTTGAATGCCTAGAAAGTAGGATAGCTTCCCAAGATCTCAGAGGTTGAATGTAGCACTTAGGGCATTTTGAAATTGACTGAGTAAAGTCGCACTATTGCCAGTAAGAATTATATCATCAACATATAAAAGAAGGTATATGATATCCTGATGATGAGAATATACAAAGAGAGAGGGAATAGCACTACTACAGAAGAATCCAAACTCGAGAAGAAAATCATTGAGCTTGTTAAACCAGGCTCATGGATCTTGTTTTAGGCCATAGAGGACTTTATTAAGCTTGCAGACATAATCATGAAAATATAGGTTGACAAAACTAGGAGGTTGTTAAAGAAAAATTGGCTCCACTAGATCACCATTTAAGAATGCATTGCACATTTCAATTTGTACTAACTTCCAGTGAAAGGTAGTGGCTAATGTAAGAACTACACGAATGATAGTGGCTTTGACAACCAGACTATAGGTTTCAATATAGTCGACGCCTTCCTCTTGACTGTAACCTTTGGCCACCAGTCACACTTTTGGCCTTTCTAAGCTACCATCAGCTTTCAATTTAGACTAAAATACCCACTTGGAGCGGACAACATGACCATGAGTCAGACGAGGAACTAAAGTCGAAGTGGCATTGTGCTCAAGAGCAGTAAGTTCTTCTTGCATAGCTTGAACCCAGTGAGGGCACTTGAGTGCACCTTTGATAGAGTGCGGTATTTCAGGAATGATTTGAGCTATCATCGCATGAGGAGAAGTGTGATGTAGAAGGCGTGCTTTAGATCTAGTGATCATAGGGTGGATATTTGGGCTGGGATTGAAACTGCTTGAATGTTGTGAGGAGATAATATGATCTCTAACTTGTTGTTCATTAATATTATTTATAGTGGATGAAATAGATTCCTCAGGTTCTAAAACTTATTCAGATTGTGTTATAATAGAAGCTCTTATAGTTTTGGAAGGAACAATCAGATAAGACCTTATCTGAGGTGATGTGCAGATAGTAATTGGTTGCTAGTCAGAAATAGGAGCTGACCTTGATGGAATCATAGATGCATTTGACTCTTGAGTAAGAGACTGAACATGAGTAATGTTGGGAAGTATATTAACATCAACAATGTAATATTTGCTTGTTATTAATGCATACGACACTAAATCAATAACATTTGAGTAACACCTTTATTCCCTTAATAGGGTTAGGGTTTACTATTCACATCAAATTTGGGTTTCTCATATCCCATTTCACATTATTTAGGGTCTCATGTTCATATTATCAATCCAACCCTAATATATTGCTCCACTCCTCTTGGAGTATCTTTTGATATCACAAGTATTCACTCATGATCATTACTCTCATCATATATCATAAATGATTATCAATTCAAGGTATGAGTTCATCTCTCAACCTTACCATGGTATGTTTATATCATACTCATTATCTTGGCTTAACCCCTTTCTCATAGTATGTTAGTCAACACTTATCAAAGTGCTTTGAATTCATTACATCTTCATTGTAACAATTTACATAACACACACTTCTTGTGTTTCTTATCCAAGTATATTGGATTGAGATGCATCAAGGTATATCAACCCTGAAATGCTAAATGTGATATCAGTCAATTCTTGATGTATCATTTTCTTTATTACTTCTAACTTACTTGAGATTATCAACTTATCTTGTATTAAGGTATTTCCTCATCTTAATACTTTCATCCTCTAACCTATCACTTTTATCATAAAGTGCATAGGTCACATATAAGAATTGTCCAGCCATCTTCAATGATATGGACTCATTTCGGGTTAAGGCATTGCTTACTATAAAGTTGCCTATATTCAACTATTTGAGATATTTCAAATTTATAAGGTATTATCCCTTATTTTATCATTAGGGATTCTCTCATACCATTACCCAATAATTAGGGTTATGGTTTCACATACTATCATCCTTCGTTAGGGTTAGGATTGCATATAGCATCACCCTACATTAGGGTTTCATATCACATTGCCCATAATTAAAGTTTACTATTCATTCTAAATAAGGTTTTCTCATGGCATCTCCCTCAATTAGGGTTTCTTATTGAATCACCCTCAATTAGGGTTTCTCATGGAATCACCCTTGATTATGGTTTCTCACAGAATCACCCTTAATTAGGATTTCTCATTGAATCACCCTCAATTAGGGTTTCTCATGGAATCACCCTCAATTAGGGTTTCTCATGGAATCACCCTCAATTAGGGTTTCTAATGGAATCACCCTCAATTAGGGTTTCTCATGTTTTTAACCTTGATTAGGGTTACATCTTTACCCTAGATTAGGGTTAAGGTTCATCAATATTCTTGATTAGGGTTTCATGATCTCTTCATCAAGGATCGTATCCTAAATTCATAGTTTATTCATATTGAAGGTGTTGAGGCTTATCCATTACATGATTATCCTACATGTATGGATTCCTATCTCTCTCATCCTCTCTGGGATATTTACTTTGTCAAACTTAGTTGGATTAGGTCAACCAACCCTTCAATTAAGTATATTCAATTAGGGTTGACATAGTGTATTGAAGTATTGCTTATTTTAAGCTTCAAGGATTAACTCACCTAAGGTTACCAATCACTTGGTACCTTAAAGGTGCAACCCTAGTGATTGTCTTTGAGATAAATCAATAACAATTATAGGGTCAATTGATCCTTCATCACAATAAGTTTTCAATTGATATGATCACATTGAATCACTAAACGTTCTTGACCCTTTACTCTCTAAACGGTTTGAAATCTTTTGGGCAAGAGTATGTTGAAACTGATTGGGCTTAGGTCTCTAAATGGTTTGATACCATTTGGACCCAAACGGTCTTGAGACCGTTTGGTCCAAACCCTCTCAAAACCGAATGGACCAAAAAGGTCTTTCAATACTTAAACAATTCAAGGTTTCCCTCAATGAACCGACTATCAATTGAATCCTTGATTCATTCATCAATTGAACTATTGAATAATCCTTCAATTAGGCCATTAAATAGGGTTTTAAACCCAATTGAACTAGGATTTATAATCAAGAAACCTTCAATTAGGGTTTTGAACTCAAGGAACCTTCAATGATTAACAATGTGGAACCGATTCAATTGAAATCAATGAATCATCATCAAATTATGATCTGACCTGAACTCAAACGGTCTTGAGGTCATTTGGATGACCTCCAAACAGTCTTGAGATCGTTTGCCCCATCCTATCCTGGGAATTTGTGAAATTTCATTAGGGTTTAGATCATTGGATTGATCATCAAATCAACTATTAATTGCATTTCAATTTGGTATCTCTGGACCTTCAATTACTCAGCCATACTCAACCCTAGACCTCCAAATGGTCTTGAGATCGTTTGGGTTAATCAACCCAAAAATCTAAATCAATCAATTGGAAATTCAACACTTAACCCGATTAGGGTTTGGTAATTGGTGAACCTTCAACTAAAGAACCCTTTGGAATTAAGCAATTAAATTTAATGGTTCATCAACCATCATCATAAGAATAAAATTTCCAAATGGTCAATTTTGGTCAACTCTTCTAAATTGTTTGAAACCGTTTAGTTCCTAACGGTTTGATGAAACCATTTAATTCCAAACGGTTTTGTTGAAACCGAATGAGCAACTTGTTGAAACCGATTGGAATAGGAATTCCTTGGGAAAAGTGTCCAAGATGATGTCATAATCATCTACATTTGTCCCTGTAACTTATATTACTTCTAAGTTCATGAATTTACCAATTACAACAAACAATTAATCAAGAAGATGAAGGAATCAACGAAATTGCAAGATTGATAGTTGAATAACAATGTAGAGGGGTTCAAGTTATAAAACCCGCCTCCAATTGAGATTCAAAGCTTCAAGCTCACATAAACAATGGTGGATGCAACTCCTTTCACTATCCCAAGGCTCGTCCTCAAGCTTTGAGTGAAAAGGAATGGTTAGAATTGAAGATGGGATCGAGATAAGAAGAAATCATGCATTGATTTTTTATTTCCACCATGGAATCAAGGTGAAAGAGGGCCATGAAGCTTACCTACAGGTTGGGAGTCTTCCTCCTAATCCTCCAAAGCTCCCTTGGTTTTTTTTCAAGCAAAGAGAAGAAGTGGATTCGAAAAAGCCTTTGATTTGAGTTGTAAAAGGTGTTTTTATATGAAAATCAATGAAAGAGAAAATGCCTTATAAAAATCTTTTAATTCCAAAATTGGTGCCACCTTTCCCCCCTCAATTACTTGCATGCAAATATATCTTCCTCACCGAATTCCTTTCCATTATCCATGAGTTAAGGGAAAAGAAATTAAGCACCTTAATCATATAATAATAGTATCCATAAGTTAGTGGATATTACTTTTCTTTATTTTATGTGAGTGGGTTATCCACTTGCTTTGAGATATTTCGTGGCCTAGAAAAGTCACAAGGGTGTTCAAACTTGAGAAAATTCAGCCATCTCGCTTTTGGTTGAAGGCCCTTCCATTATTTTATTTATTTTTGCATTAAATTGAATTAAAGTTTCAATTATGCTTAAATCTTGATTATTTTAATATCAAGATTCTCTCTCCTTCAAAGTGATACAAATGAGATGACCCTCTCATTTTATTTGCTCTACATGATTCCAAGAAACATTAGGGACTATTTTGAAGTGGTACTTTGCATATTGAACCCTAGGTTTTGGGTAAATTGCACATTACACCAAAACTGGGTTTTAATGCACATGCATTGCTTTATCAACTCTTTCTTAATACTCAGGCTTTCTCAAGCCATACCTCTACATAATATCCATTCTCATGATGCTTCAACACATGAGGAACATTTAATCATGTAACATTTGCAAGTTAACCCTTCAACTTGGGTAATTTGCACTTTAGTCCAAAATAAGCAAACATTGCTTCAATATAAATCAAACAGGACCAAAATTGAAACATAAGTTCCTCATGGGCCTTAATTACTTTTCACAAGATAAAATTAAGGATCTAATTAACTTACTTAAGCAAAACTCCCAGGGTTAAGGCATAACCCAGGTCAGGGATGTTACAAATTATAAACCCCTAACAAGGATTTCGTCCCCGAAATCCCCGATAAAGGAAGACATATATTATTCATTCATCACACTATCTAGTCTCCATATAACAACTCATTGTTATGGAGGCACCATAAAACTTTGATCAACACAAAGTTTTTCTATATAAGATTCCAATAGAATCAATTTCGTAGGGCACATACTCCACTGTCCTTTTTATTATTAACTGTGACATTAATTCTGTGTCAGGTAACACTTTTCCTTATTTTACCGTTTCATGTAATACATTCTTGTTCTTGAGGAGTCTCCCATACTCCTTATTTAATTCAGCATTTCACTTTCATGATCACAATTATGTTCTGTCACCCTCTTGGGACTATAAGTCTTTTCATACCTCAGTTGTGCCTTCTAATCTACTGACATAATACTAGGATTCCTTGTTACTTGTACCAACTATGTCATTAGTTGTACATTCTCTTATCATAAGGAAAGGTTACTTATCAATTAAGAATTTATCTTAAAGATATCTTTACTTGTTATGTTTATGCAAAGCATAAACCCCTAACATATGATGTTCATATTATTTTATGTATAATTAAATTGATTTCATGGTTGACCATTCCAGGTAGCCAACATAAACCATTTGATATTTTTTAGATACCAGAATCTCTTACCTTGGTATCTATCACATGTGTTGAAAACACATCACATATTGATCTTCCTTTCATCTTGGGACATTACTTGTTACATATATCTTCACCTTGGAACCAAAGTCCAAGATAAACTGATACTTTTCTAAGTATCCATCACATGAATATTTTTATCTTATGCACAACAAGTATCTTGAGACTTACTTGATTGCTATGTCCCCGAAAGGAAATAAAGCAAGGGATCATATTCTTTTTTATTATTTCATGAGTTTTCAAATATTCATGAATCATTTACTCTTTGTCCATCCTAGGTTCCTTGCCCTCTGCACAGGAATTTTTAAGGATGATCACATGACATTATTCCTTTCTTTGTTATTATCTAACATGTTCATGAGCATCTTATGATCTCATCACATTTCCTATTTCCTCATTATGGAAAAAATCTTTATTATACACACAAACTTTATCAAATAGGGATCACCTCCCTTGTTCTCATTTTTATCTTATGAGGAGTATACTTTTTACTCCCTCAAACACACATATTGATCTGGGATTATCTCAGATTTCTCTTTCTTATTCTTAGGATATGACACATTTTTCCATTCCATATTTCTAATTTCATGATTCTCATTATATTGTCTCAGAATGACTACTTGATCAGAGCAATCAAAAAGATAACAATCTAAGAGTTTCCATACTTATTTTATCATCAATAGTTGTATACCGGGCCATGGTTTATAAATACTGAGATTAAGTAGTATGCACTGTGTATACTATCATATCCCTTCATTTTTATATTATCACAAGCATGAGCTCTAACATTTCTGGATTTTATCCAGGCATCTCTTCTATACCTCATCCTCCTTCATAGAGGTAAGAACAATATGAAACATGTATAATGTTACTATACAAAATATAAGTCCTCATAGGACCATTCAAGGAAAACTCAATCAATTACTTTCTCAATTTAACTCAAGAAACCATAAAAAGACATATTAGAATGGCATTATTTTGTCTGACCTGTCATGATTCATGGATGGTTCACTACCTGAGGCTGACTCTACCTCAGAGGTTGATTCACCATAACATTTTTGGCTGGGAAATCTCTTGCCAGATGTCCTACCTGTCTACATTGGTAGCAAATTCTGGGTTTTAGATGTGGTCTAGAAGGTTCTTTACGTTTTCCAAGTAGCCATTGCCTTGGTGCACTAGGCTTTGGTTGTACTGGTCGTACCAAAAACTTCTTCCTTTTGGAACTACTAGGCCTCTGTTCCTGAGTTTGAATAGGCCTTTTCTCAATTCTTCCCTTAATTTCCTTCTCTGGACAATACCTTCTGATATGTCCAGGCTTCCTACACTTGTGACAGATCCTAATTTTTGGTTGTATCATATTCCTTCCATTACTATTTATTGATTCAACAGGCTGAGGTTGAGCACAGATTCAATCTAAACCTAGAATTTCATCATTGGGGGGTGGTAATCTGGGTTGCATTGCTAATACCCAGTCCACTATACGCATCATAGCTGTTCTAAATTGCCCAATAGTGATATCAAAGGAATGATTTCCTATCACAATAAGATCATTTTGGGGATTCTCAGGCAATTGTTCTTCTCTCGCCTGATCCCATGCACCTCTTCTTGGTGCAGCATTGTTGCTTTCTGTAGCATATTCCTCATGTAACCCAACCATCTTCAAGTTCTTCTTCTCATATATGAGCAGAAGACACTATCAGATACACTGGAAGTCACTAGAACATACTCTACTTCCTTAATCCTATGTCTCTATAGTCTCAGCGAACCTAGAGCTCTGATACCACTTAAATGTGGCATACAACTCACAAAAACAAGATTTACTTAAACGAATGCATTCGTTAGCAGCGGAATTACTGAAAATCACTAAAAATTAAAACTTTTTACAAAGAGATCCAAACATAGGAAAACTCTTGCATCAGGAACCAATGTAATATATTTACAACCTGGTTCATATGTACATGCCTTGTACCATCTCTTCTCGAGAATTACAAACATTAAATGCCTTGTTAGAACTGTACACAAGCAGTATAAGAACCTCAAGGCATCAAGCCAAAATCTCAGATCGATTCGTTAAAAACACTAACTACTAACTCTGAGGACCTGAGAGTACAGAGATGACACATAGGACTACTATATATATAACTTGACAGACAATATCTCCACCTGAGATTCCACTACTGTCCCGATTGTTGCTGTCCTTTCTCTGTTGTAGGGATTTCTATTTCTTGTCTGCGTCCACCTAAAAATGTTGGATCCCACGGGGTGAGACAATTTAAAATTGTCCCAACGAGAGATATAACTCTCCGTCAAAACATTATTATTGCAGTTTATTAAAATAAAACTGAGTAGGGAAATCTTATATATTTAAGAGTAGATGGATCACTGTATGAACAAAGTAAAGTAATCTACTTTCCTAAGGAGGACATTTCTTCTACCCATGGTAGAGTTTTAATTCATTCATCTACTTACAATGACTGTAAAGAGATATAAATAACATTTATCAACTAAAGATGCATAAAAGGAATGTAACATTAGCTAGTAACTTTCTATATTCAATCCTTAAGCAAACATGATATATGGCTGATTACATTTTACAATCATACTTATGCCCTGAGGAGATGAGGTATACCTCTCATACTCCAACTGATCACTGTGAAGTCAAAATCGGTACCATACAAGATCAATGGAAGAGCCAGATTCCATGACCTCATCTGTCTCGGTCAGTACGAGATTCAATGCATGACATCTTATATCTTTGCTAAATAGATTTACAGGGTATACTGGTAACTTCGCTATAGAGTTATAGCCTGTAGCATATACTCTCTTCAGGGTTATGGCATGTAGCCAATGCCTGGTATTATATTGAGGAGTCATGGCATGTAGTCATACTTTTATCGGGGTATGGTCCGAAACCAATCTCGTACATAGGACATAGCCCGTAGCCATTCCTATGGGGCATAAGGATATATTTTCCCAATTACCCCCGCATGTTCAAAAATATGCGTTCCAAGTTTTGCTGTGGAGCAACCCGTTTCACCATCAGTAAATACTAACACTGATGGATCTATTGTTAGGGCTCTACATGATATGATTTTGCTTGATTAATTAAGTACATTAGCATAGTCTTTTAGCATCAGTCAAGTTCTCAAGTAGGAATTATTGTGACGAATGCTACAAAGAAACATGTAAGATCTTATCAATTGCTTTACCAGGACTTATAATACAATGGGATCTTAATCCCTTATCTCATCACTTGAAAGTTCACATCTCACGGCAACATCATTATCTTACTTATCAAATCTGGGTAATCATACCCTCAGTTCATCACTAATCACTCTTACCACTTGTTAGGTAACTATTACCTATAGGTCCTCAGACCGAGGTATACATGATACTTGTTACACAAGCATCTCACATGGTTCACAAGGCCCATCAAGTGTCTTGTTACCTTTCACTAGGCAACATCTTATTCATATGACTTATAAAGTCCATGCACATTTTGTTACTTTTACTAAGCAATGACAACATATTGGCACACAAGGCCAATACACATCTTATTACCTCTTACTTAGCAATCACAACATATTGGCACATAAGGCCAATGCACATCTTATAAAAAAAGAGTAACACCTTTATTCCCTTAATAGGGTTAGGGTTTACTATTCACATCAAATTTGGGTTTCTCATATCCCATTTCAAATTATTTAGGGTCTCATGTTCATATTATCAATCCAACCCTAATATATTGCTCCACTCCTCTTGGAGTATCTTTTGATATCACAAGTATTCACTCATGATCATTACTCTCATCATATATCATAAATGATTGTCAATTCAAGGTATGAGTTCATCTCTCAACCTTACCATGGTATGTTTATATCATACTCATTATCTTGGCTTAACCCCTTTCTCATAGTATGTTAGTCAACACTTATCAAAGTGCTTTGAATTCATTACATCTTCATTGTAACAATTTACATAACACACACTTCTTGTGTTTCTTATCCAAGTATATTGGATTGAGATGCATCAAGGTATATCAACCCCGAAATGCTAAATGTGATATCTGTCAATTCTTGATGTATCATTTTCTTTATTACTTCTAACTTACTTGAGCTTATCAACTTATCTTGTATTAAGGTATTTCCTCATCTTAATAATTTCATCCTCTAACCTATCACTTTTATCATAAAGTGCATAGGTCACATATAAGAATTGTCCAGCTATCTTCAATGAAATGGACTCATTTCGGGTTAAGGCATTGCTTAATATAAAGTTGCCTATATTCAACTACTTCAGATATTTCAACTTTATAAGGTATTATCCCTTATTTTATCATTAAGGATTCTCTCATACCATTACCCAGTAATTAGGGTTATGGTTTCACATACTATCATCCTTCCTTAGGGTTAGGATTGCATATAGCATCACCCTACATTAGGGTTTCATATCACATTGCCCATAATTAGAGTTTACTATTCATTCCAATTAAGGTTTTCTCATGGCATCTCCCTCAATAAGGGTTTCTTATGGAATCACCCTCAATTAGGATTTCTCATGGAATCACCCTCGATTAGGGTTTCTCACAGAATCACCCTTAATTAGGATTTCTCATGGAATCACCCTCAATTAGGGTATCTCATGGAATCACCCTCACTTAGGGTTTCTCATGGAATCACTCTCAATTAGGGTTTCTCATGTTTTTAACCTTTATTAGGGTTACATCTTTACCCTAGATTAGGGTTAAGGTTCATCAATCTTCTTGATTAGGGTTTCATGATCTCTTCATCAAGGATCGTATCCTAAATTCATAGTTTATTCATATTGAAGGTGTTGAGGCTTATCCATTACATGATTATCCTACATGTATGGATTCCTCTCTCTCTCATCCTCTATGGGATATTGACTATGTCAAACTTAGTTGGATTAGGTCAACCAAACCTTCAATTAAGTACATTCAATTAGGGTTGACATAGTGTATTGAAGTATTGCTTATTTTAAGCTTCAAGGATTAACTCACCTAAGGTTACCAATCAATTGGTACCTTAAAGGTGAAACCCTAGTGATTATCTTTGAGACAAATCAATAACAATTATAGGGTCAATTGATCCTTCATCACAATAAGTTTTCAATTGATATGATCACATTGAATCACTGAACGTTCTTAACCATTAACTCTCTAAATGCTTTGAAATCTTTTGGGCAAGAGTATGTTGAAACCGATTGGGCTTAGGTCTCTAAATGGTTTGAGACCATTTGGACCCAAAGGGTCTTGAGACCATTTGGACCCAAACGGTCTTAAGACCGTTTGGTCCAAACCCTCTCAAAACCGAATGGACCAAAAAGGTCTTTCAATACTTAAACAATTCAAGGTTTTCCTCAATGAACCGACTATCAATTGAATCCTTGATTCATTCATCAATTGAACTATTGAATCATCCTTCAATTAGGCCATTAATTAGGGTTTTGAACCCAATTTAACTAGGATTTATAATCAAGAAACCTTCAATTAGGGTTTTGTAAAGGAACCTTCAATGATTAAAAATGTGGAACCAATTCAATTGCAATCAATGAATCATCATAAAATTATGATATGACCTGACCTCAAACTGTCTTGAGGTCGTTTGGATGACCTCCAAACGGTCTTGAGACCGTTTGCCCCATCCTATCCTTGGAATTTGTGAATTTTCATTTGGGTTTAAATCATTGGATTGATCATCAATTCAACTATTAATTGCATTTCAATTTGGTATCTTTGGACCTTCAATTACTCAAACATACTCAACCCTAGACGTCCAAATGGTCTTGAGACTGTTTGCGTGACCCCCAAATGGTCTTGAGACCGTTTGAGTTAATCAACCCAAAAATCTAAATCAACTAATTAGAAATTCAGCACTTAACCCGATTATGGTTTGATAATTGGTGAACCTTCAACTAATAAACCCTTTGGAATTAATCAATTAAATTTAATGGGTCATCAACCATCATCATTAGCATCAAATTTCCAAATGGTCAACTGTGGTCAACTCTTCGAAATGGTTTGAAACTATTTAGTTCCTAACAGTTTGATGAAACTGTTTAATTCCAAACGGTTTTGTTGAAACCGAATGAGCAACTTGTTGAAACCGATTGGAATAGGAATTCCTTGGGAAAAGTGTCCAAGATGATGTCATAATCATCTACCTTTGTCCCTGTAACTTATATTACTTCTAATTTCATGAATTTACCAATTACAACAAATAATTAATCAAGAAGATGAAGGAATCAACGAAATTGCAAGATTGATAGTTGAATAATAATGTAGAGGGGTTCAAGTTATAAAAACCGCCTCCAATTGAGCTTCAAGGCTTCAATCTCACGTCAAAAATTGTGTATGCAACTCCTTTCACTATCCCAAGGCTCGTCCTCAAGCTTTGAGTGAAAAGGAATGGTTATAATTGAAGATGGGATCGAGATAAGAAGAAATCATGCATTGATTTTTGATTTCCACCATGGAATCAAGATGAAAGAGGGCCATGAAGCTTACCTACAGGTTGGGAGTCGTCCTACTGATACTACAAAGCTCCCTTGGTCGTTTTTCAAGCAAAGAGAAGAAGTGGATTCGAAAAAGCCTTTGATTTGAGTTGTAAAAGGTGTTTTATAAGAAAATCAATGAAAGAGAAAATGCCTTATAAAAATCTTTTAATTCCAAAATTGGTGCCACCTATACCCCCTCAATTCCTTGTATGAAAATATATCTTCCTCACCTCTGAATTCCTTTCCATTATCCATGAATTAAGGGAAAAGAAATTAAGCACCTTAATCATATAATAGTAATATCCATAAGTTAGTGGATATTACTTTTCTTTATTTTATGTGAGTGGGTTATCCACTTGCTTTGAGATATTTCGTGGCCTAGAAAAGGCACAAGGGTGTTCACACTTGAGAAAATTTTGCCATCTCTCTTTTAGTTGAAGGCCCTTCCATTATTTTATTTATTTTTGCATTAAATTGAATTAAAGTTTCAATTATGCTTAAATCTTGATTACTTTAATATCAAGATTCTCTCTCCTTCAAAGTGATACAAATGAGATGCTCCTCTCATTTTATTTGCTCTAAATGATTCCAAGAAACATTAGGGACTATTTTGAAGTGGTACTTTGCATATTGAACCCTAGGTTTAGGGTAAATTGCACATTACACCAAAACTGGGTTTTAATGCACATGCATTGCTTTATCAGCTCTTTCTTGGTACTCAGGCTTTCTCAAGCCATACCTCTGCATCATCTTCATTATCATGATGCTTCAACACATTAGGAACATTGAATCATGTAACATTTGCAATTTAACCCTTCAACTTGGGTAATTTGCACTTTAGTCCAAAATAAGCAAACATTGCTTCAATATAAATCAAACAGGACCAAAATTGAAACATAAGTTCCTCATGGGACTTAATTACTTTTCAAAAGATAAATTTAAGGATCTAATTAACTTCCTTAAGCAAAACTCCCAGGGTTACGGCATAACCCAGGTCAGGGGTGTTACAGCCTGGATTAGAGTTATACTACTGAACAGGAGGATGATTCATTTGATGATTCCCTCTTCCAGAATTTCTTGGTCCAAAGCTCGATCATTGTCCTAGAAAAGCTAGATTAGGAATAGATAAGGATTCAGAGGAGGATCTACACATATCGCAATCCTTTAATAGAGATACCACTTCATCATATGATGGTAGAGGAGGGTTCATCATTGATACGATAAAAGTCTCAAAATCGAATCCAAGACCACTGAGAAGAAAGTAAACTTTGTCATCATCAGTCAAGGGTTTACCTATAGCATGAATTTGATCACATATGAGCTTGAAATCTCATAGATACTCAACCACAACCCTATTTCCTTTCTGGATTCACCACAGTCGTGTAGTTAACTCAAAGCTCCTAGATTGAGTAGACTCATAGAAGTTCTTCGCAAGAGCAGTACAGGTCTAAAAAGAAGTAGATAGACCTACCATGACTTTGAGTACTTCCTCGGTCAGAGTTCCCATTATCCATCCCTTAATCAGTCTGTCAGTCCTCATCCATAGTGCATAAGTAGGATTAGTGGTGATCGTGCCTTCATCATCGACGATGATCTTCTCAGACAGCTTCTCTATTCCGTTGATGAATGACTCAAGCGAGTTGCTCTTGATTAGTGATCAAACCTGAACCTCCCAGTACAGGTTGTTGGAGTTGGTTAGCTTCAGTGAGACAAAATTAGAGACATTGATGCTGGCAATGTATGGATACTTGGATGCTGAAGCTCCTGGTGTCGATGAAGGTCCAGTGACTGCGGAGGAAGACATAATTGGTGGCGACAGAGGTGATGCACTGATACAAAATTAGGTTTCGTAGATGAAACCCTAGATCTAGGATGAGAAGAGATTGAGAGAGAAGGAGATTGAGAAAGAGAGAGGTAGGAGAGAGGAGATAGATTACTGTTCTATTCAAAATTGAAGGAGACATGAGAATTGTTTGTTCTTATTACTCACATTAGCTAGCCTTATACTATTTGACAGTATATTTATACAAACCATCATGGCCCATTACTTGAATCCCAAGTAATGTACAAGGAAAGAGATACAATGTAAATGAATCGGAAATACACAATTGTAACTTGGGCAATTCCTCAAATAGGTTGAGTGCTCTATATCACCCAATACAACCCAGCCTCAACCAACTAGATGGTTAACCATTACACAACCTAACATAGCATCACACATAACACCAACTCAGATTTCCTCAACCCTTAGTAGAAATGACATTGCTCCCGCAAAACCTGAGTTAGCTAAAGCTACGTCACGACCGCGACATGGTGTCTTCATGATCCCAACCAACAAGCAACATCAGACCTCTTCTCTTCTAGCAACGTCATGACCTCACCTCTCTCAATAACATTGTGACCATCTACTTGGCCATCCTGACCGCAACATCATCTAGCAACTGAGTATGTCTCTGCAGTAACACTACATCATGACCTAGATAATAGGTAACGACCAGCCTAGGATCATAGGAGTGTCGTGACCCAAAATACCCCATGCAAGGTGTTGACCGTGATAGAATTCTAAGAGACATATTGACCATCTACTCTACTCCGTCACCATTCTGAACTAAGGTTGGAATAGAAGGATAACAACAAGGAATAATTAGACATCAAGAAAGTGAATAGCACCCTCGATCATGGTGTTTAACAACCTAAAACATGATGTTGGAAGATCATGCAAAGATATAAACTTAAAGAGAGTGAAACCAAGATTCTTGTGCTTATATAACAGACCATACTTCCTATTTATTGAAGTATAATGGACCGTGTAAAAATGTAGTTTAATAATAAGTTTAAAGATGCACATAATAGGATTGTGAAAAGTTATACAACCCGCATGATATTGATAAGGAACAACCTCCCAAGACTCAAGCTCGAAGACCTTCAACTAATCTCCAACTCTTCGACTAAGGGATCACCTCCAAAAAGAAGAAAATTCCATGATCAGAAGTAGTTTCAGAGAAAGAAAGGGGAAAATAGACGTTTGGCCGAACCAATAAGAAAAAGGAAAAGAGAATGAGAAGAGATCGTCCTCTCACTAGTTTCTACCATGTCAAAACATATTCTAAGGCCTTTGTGAAGAGGAGAAGTCTCTCTCTCTTTCAAGGAAAACCACCATGAATAATCCATGACCAAGAAGGAAGGAGAAGGTGGAGGTTTTAGAGAAGAAAACATAATCTAGAGAAGAAGATTACTTACCAAAAGACGGTTCTCTAAGACTCACCTCTCAAAGGTTAATCCTAGCACATGATCTTCCATATGCACCAAGGACCGACCACCCAAGAACCCAGATGTGACCTTCCTTGATCTTCAGGATCCAAAGTGATCTCAAGGTAGAAGAAAGAGTTATGGGCCGGAAAATATTAATTTCTTATGAAAAGGATGGTTTATATACCTCAAAGGAGGGAAGTAGAAAATATTGAGGTGTCAACATATTAGATCATCAAGAGACTACTTGCCCGTCAAATGATTACCCTTCAATCAACTTATATTCACAAATAGAAATATTCATGATTATCCAGCATAGTGTCGTGACCTCTAAGGCCGGTTGTCCTCGTGTCTCGATCGAGACATCCTCAAGCGTCCCTTTGTCTCACTGAGACACTTTAAGGGTTGAAACCCTAGGTCTCATGTACATAGGTCGAGACACTAGAAGACAAGATGTCTCAACCATCCGCACAAGATGGTCTCTATTGAGACAACACTACAAAAGATGTGTTGGAGTCAATACCTTCACAAAAAGTGGTGTAGGGTCTTATCATAAAACCCTAACTCAATCACCATATCAACCATGCAAACCCTATAACCATAGAAAGTTTAATTTCACAGGATGACATCATACCACATCCATGATTTAAACAAGGCACCCCTTGACACCATTTTCTCTCTCATGATGTCAATAGTATAAATGTATTCTCTTCATGTGTCTTTTTACTAGATAACCCTCACTTCTAGGTAAATTCAAGCTAGTCCAAAACAAACACATAAATAACAAGGATAACTCCAACATTACTCAAATTGGACCCAGACAAAAATGTAAACCTGCATGATATTAGAACAACTCAAGAGTTTAAATTAGAGTTTAACATTTCATTATATATAGTAAACATGCTTAAGCATTAATCTAGGTTAGGGATCTTACACTTCTATGAGTTATGGCACCATTAGAATGTTTGGCTTATTACCATTATGTTTATCAAAACATTATACCTTTATTATAAACATCCACTCAACTGAGTCTTATTATCTTCAATACATTTTATTTATTTTTGGTCGTGCAAAAATCATGTTACTATAAAACCAAAAACTTTGGGTTCAAATTAGCGCCCCCTAAGAAACAAACTAGATCCATAATCCCCACGAAGGGGGAAAAGAGGATCTTCAATACATTTTAAAAGATCTATATATTATTATTTTGGATGGAATTCTACATTTTACTTATTTTACAAATTTAACCCATTAATTTCGTATTTATTTAAATAAAAGAACATTTTTAATATTTATGGACATGGAATTACCAATTGTTACTCCAAAGCATATTAGTCATTTTTCTTTAGCCATTATGTTAGTAAAGAAAATACATGTAACACATTTCATGATTTTATTACATGTTGGCACATAATTAAGTCATTATATAAATGTGTTTCTAATTTTTTTATCCTTGTTTAGTCAAATATAAGAAACCAAATCTTACTAGATTTCTAATCATGGAATAGGGTAAGATTCTAAGTTTTGGTTTGTTACAGATAAATACCCAAGATAAGATAGACAATACAAATCTAAGACTATGGAGGAAAATCTAGAATATTCTATGATACTCCTTGATTCATGTGATTAATTATTTAAATATCTACAAATGAATAAAGGAGCAAGATTGGAGTAATTATTTGAATATTTGCATCCCATATCATGTGTAAACGATGATAAGGTTAAAGAGATAGTTTTCCTAAAGTTCGGTATGAAAGGAGTTATGGTGAGTTAGATTTAAATAATTTACACAATTGGAGTTTTATCAAAAGAAAGTTGCTTTTAGAAGGGATTTCCCTTCTCTATCTCTCCCAGGAAACCTAGTCCCCACAATCTATAATTTGTAGAGTCTTGAACCACTACCCAATGGTCTATATAAGGCCTGCAATGCCTATGACAATGGGAGTGCAACAAAGTGCATCATCCAAACCCTTTTCTAAAGGACTCGAAGCCATGGAGTAACCAGAAAATGTTTGTATCCTTCTTCAACCATAACCACAACGAGAGAAGATCTTGGCATTCTACTTGCTTGACCCTTGGATGCAGAATATGTCCCTTAAGGACTCTAGGGTAGACCGCCTCTACAAGCTCAGTCCTAGATGTGTGTAGGTAAGGTCATCCTTCCTCTTTCTTCAACCACTATATCCCTTACAATATCACCCAAATTTCCCCATCTCTGACCACCTCCGACCACGAGCAATTCCTATCCAAGACTAGTGAAGACCTGTAGAGGTGCTCTGACCACCTCTGGGCCTTTAGAGCCTAGGAAATGGGAGCCACTCTCATGGATAATGCACCTAGGGTGAGAGTCGGACCCCTTCACAAGGAAGGGGATGACACATAGTATATTTACCAAGAAGCTTGGCCTAATATGTGAAACACGAGAGTACTCATGCTTTTCCTTAAAGTCCCAACCTGTCCCGGCTACAAAAAAGGAAACAGGTGTAATCTGTTGACATGTCGAGCCCTCATTGGCTAAAATATTGCAATATTGCATTAATTCTAATTAATTATAGGATGATCGAGCTAAGGCAAGTTATATATGAAATTTTATTAGGAAAATGAGGGTAATCTAGATAAATTAATTTTGGACCTAATTCTGATCATAGTTTGAAAAGTGGGACTAATACATAATTAAGTGGTGATTAATACTTGGAAAACCTAGATCTAATTATTATGATGATAAATATGTTGAAAACACTTACCTTGCCATATTAGCTGATATTGTTGATTGTAATGAGTATCCAAGATAATGCTGATGATGAATAATTAGGATTTCTAAAGTGAATAGTCATCAACATGTGTAATTTGAGTTCATATACCAACATATATCTTGTTATGACCTTAATGCACATGAACTGATCTAAATGTTCATAATAACCTAATATGTTCAATCTGATGAGAATATAAGTCATTGATATATTTTAGATAATAGTGGTCATCATTAAAGGTTCAGAGTCATAAGTATGATAATTAGGGTTCAATTCCTAATATGCTTTGTCACTATGATCTTGAGTTGCATAAACAAAATAGTTGCACTAAATGATCTAAAATATGTAACTTGATAATTAAGGTTCCACCTAATGTCTAACATGGGTTAATGACTTTAATAAAATATTGATAGAATTAGGGTTTGATACCCTTATTCCTTATCCAAACCTGAGGCAACCCTAAAGCCTAGTTTAGGGCATACATTAGATTAGTATGCTACAATTGTGATGGTGACACTCTAGAGTATACATACATGCAGATAATGATGGTTGATATTGAATGCTTGAATGTTTGCATATATTCTTGAAGTACATGTTGCATGGTTTCGACATGAAAGCAAATGTACGTGGTTACACCTATAGATACTTGCCTTATCAACTTTTGAGGTTTTTTAGAGCTTCCTGAATGGCTTGCCATTAAATTGTTGGTTGTTTATTGACTTATACAATCTATAAGGCCCATATGATTATCAAATTATATAAATATAACTTGCTTGAACCCCCATGCTATCTCTAGAGGTCTGGTTATGGAAAGAAATTCTTTGAGATGACTATGACCAATACCATGATTGGGAAGGTCACAAAAGGTCAATCTAATGTTTGGGAAGGCCGACGTGGCTCTAAGCCCATAATTGGAAAGGTGGCCTAAGTCCACTGTAGGGATAAAACCCCAAGAGGGGGTATTCCTAGAGATTGAGTAAAAAAGGGTTGAGAATTTATAACAAAAGATGCAAGTTTGATTATATAATTATGATTTCTGCTATGGTTGTTTATGTTGTTACACCTACATGCCCATATTTTGCTTGCGCCCCACATACGCAATATAGCAATATACCAATCTGCGTTTTATTTCAATGTTTTAGGTAAATGCAATATATCAAGATATCAAGACATGATAAACCAAATGAAATTGATTAAAGACATTAAAGCTAAGTAAAAGAGTATTAGTTAGATGCTTCTTCTCATATGTATAGTTCTCATGTTGGAAATTCATGTAACTCATTAGAGGGGCATTCTAATGTATCTTATAAACAATATTTGTGAAATGATGGAAATTATTTGCTATTCTTTGTTATTTCTTAAAATATGAATCTTGGGAATTTTATGTAGTGGCTCTTAACTTTAAGGTCATTTCTTAATTGGGGGACGCTGAAAAGTGAGGTCATTACAATAGGCTTTCTTGGGTCTAATTCGTTAAGGTGCAGAGTTTAAACCTAAATGGATTATTCTAGCTATCTCAATTTAAGTAGATAAGATAATCCTTAATATGAATACTGATGTAAATTAGACTACTTTTCATTTGATATAAATCATAATTCTTAATAACATGTTGATTTCTCAGTTCCAAATAAATTCAGGGTTGTCATGTTGGTTTATAGGCCTCCTTGATTTCGGGCTCTATAGCAGCTATCAAATTTGTACCTTACAACTCCCCTCTTTGCTCCTACATCAAGTCCAAGAGTTGTAGGACTTTCATAGTATCCATGATATCTCCTGCCCTCGTGCTCTCTCTCCTCTCCTCCCTGCTCCTATTTCTCTTACCTTCATGTTCACCATCTGAATCCAAGCCAGACAAGCTCGATCTTTATACAGTTTGTAGTCCCCAATAGTCCAAGTGACAAAGGGATCCCTGGCTTCCCATGTTTTTAAGTGCCTTCGAGATTCCCGATCATCCAGAGATATCACGCCTATAAATATGATACCTTAAACCACTACACATACCCCATAAGACAATCCAACACACCTCATCCTTTTGAGCATCCCCAAACACTACCTGGTCTGCTCGCAACTACAACCTAAGGTCTAATGGAGGATCCCTTGACCTCCAGATGCCTGAAAAACATCTCAAAACTCCTCCTAGGTGCCCCTTGAATCTTTTTGCACCATCCTTCCTCTATAATATAAGGTATATGCATGTTACCCTCTTTTGTATTTTCACCAAAAATTGTCTGGTAATGTATATTTTTGAGTCTCCCAACGATCTTGTCACTTGTTTTACAAATTGGTGACATCATTGTGTTTTTATAAAGGTCTCAAAGCTGATGATTCTGCCAAATTTTCTTATTTCTACTAGTTATTTGTGGTAAGTGACTATTTTA
Source organism: Alisma plantago-aquatica (assembly GCA_963693085.1). Taxonomy (NCBI): domain Eukaryota; kingdom Viridiplantae; phylum Streptophyta; class Magnoliopsida; order Alismatales; family Alismataceae; genus Alisma; species Alisma plantago-aquatica. Next base: position 177,915,247 of record OY856410.1, read on the forward strand.
TTGATGGAGGGTGTGCTTTGGCAACTCCAACCATCACAATATACTCACTCCAGGGTCATTCTGAACGGAAGAAGCCCCCGAGTTCAATGATTATGTTTTCATGCCACATTGTGCTTGGATTGTCAGTGAAGAATCACTAAACATGGCTTGGTCATATATGTGACTGTCAATGGTAGGGTGAATAATTCCTTAGATTTTTTCACAAGGATGCTCCTCAAATAATATCTTGTTGTCACATTATGCATGGGCAAATATGCCCTTTCACCTTGGGTTCAATTGATGTCGTGCCCCTGGTTCAATCACTCGTGCATCTAGCTTTGATGCATGATGTGGGGGGGGACATAGTCATTTCATCAGATTTTCTTTTTCTTTTCCCATTAAATCTCTTAGACTTTGAAAATTCACAATAATTCATTGACATGTTAGAAAAATGAACCAAGACTTATTTTGAAATTAGGAATATCATATCTACTATTTGGTAGAGTTTTTTGTGAACTAATTTTCTTATATATTACATACACTATTTTAAGGATTTTATATAATTGTCCTTAATTTGTAAAATTCATATATAATAATCTAAAACTCAAATATTAGCAGATAAACATGTTTTGAAATCATGAAATTGTAGTTAATATGAAAATATAATTTTTGCAACCTAAACCAGTAATGATAGAAAACTCATGTTTAGGGATTTTTAATGGGACCCTAAACCCTAACTTATCTAAATATTTGATAGGTAGCCTCAAAACCTAGTTTGGATCTAGGTTTGGACTTTGACCTGTTATACACAAGTTGAGGTATGTTATTCTCCCTTCCAAATCATATTGAACAATTTACTAATTTTCCTCTCCTTATTTGTGTCGCTTGTCCTTATGAGTCATATTGGACAATTGTTAATAATGTCTCTCTCTCTTATATGATGGACGTATTTCTTTTTTAATATATCCTTTTACTTTTATATTGATTGTGATGGTGAATCCTATATTAATTTGATACTAATTCATCTTGGAATTGAAGTATTCAACTAAATAATGTTTACTTCTATAATATTTATTCAAATTTAAGTTATAATCTCTCTCAAACCACCAAATTTGAATATTGTTCTTAGTAATAGGTTCAAAACAATTCTTAATCATGTTGTCTCATTGGTTTGACTCTTTTTTGTACTACAACTGACCCCTTCACTTGTGGGCAAGTTTATTGCCACTTCTAAGGTTAAACTATAGGGAATCATCTTTCTTAGTGAATTTTTGTCTGTAAACAACTTGTATAAATTGCTTTTTTTTTCAAATATCTTTCTTACAGGAACAACAATTGTCACTCTTTTTCGTGATCAATGACTCTTGATCTTAATTATTTTTGACAAATCACAAAACCCATGTGCTTTTCACATCCACCTTTTTATCACTAAGAAATGAGTTAGTGAGAAAATCAAACATGCAATGGTTTAAGAACTAGAGCCATGACGGGAGTCACTTTGTGACTAAAGCTCTTAAGGCTTATCAGAACTCCAAGGGAATGAATGAATGACTAGTTAGGTACGAGTAACTACCTAAGTTGAAGGCTATTCTTACTTTGAAAAAATTCTTTATGGCCAATCAATTCTTATTAATTCATCCTTAGAAGGAAGAGAAATCACCTATGCTTTGTATCGTCTACAATGTTTGTCAGAACATCTTTGAGGAGTCCAACACATTTAGCCTTTCATGATTGAAATTGGGGGTCATAGTTGGCTCAAGATAGTGGTTCTCACTCTTATCGTAACACTCTACCTCCTCCTCAATATCTTATCCAACTATTAGATAAATTAAGAGACATGACTCATGAAGAACTCCTTGATGAACTTCCATCGCCACAAGACATTAAGAATGAAATTGACTTAATTCTTGGTTCATCCCTCCCCAATTGCCCACACTACTGAATGAACCCAACTTATTGACACCCCAATTTTGCTCATTCGATAGAAATTTCCAATTAATGCAACTTCTCTGGCTAATGATGGAGTCCATTCCACATTCTACCCATTTTTTACATTTTATCATTATCCACAATTTTCCATACCTAGAGATTCAGTCTATAAGGAGTGGGACCCGATAGGGGAGCCATTCACTTACTTGACAGAATAAAAGAAAACCATCCAATACCAAACTTGATCATTTTTTTTGCTAACGATATAAGACTAAAATTCAAGTATGTAATGTATCAAATACTTAAAGTGTAGTAGAATAAGATAGAAGTCTAACGATTAAAATGCTCATTTTTTCTGAGTCTTATCACCATTTAGGGTGAATACTAAAGCTATGTAATGATATATATATCAGGTGAGAGTACTTGAGTCATAGATGAGAGCATCAAAATCCCATATATGGGAAAAGTTTTTACAGTGGGATCAAACCCCATAATGTACCACTGCTAATAGATAATAATAGTCTCAATAATCAAGCATGCATATAATAGAGAGGCAAGATAAGTTTAGTCCAAGCAATTCATTGATGCAAGGTTTCCATTATGACATGGAATAATAAGATGAAATAATGCAATAAGAGTTGCAAATTGAGACTTATGAACAAGAACAAAGAAAAGTTTCATAGTTATTCTAACCGATTTGACTCTTTGAATTAATTATTTTAGATTAAGACCTGGTGTGTCATTCTCTATTAGGTTTTAGGTTTATGTGCTCTAAACATCATTGTTTATTATATTTCACTAATGCCAGGCTTATGTCATTTACATGATAATTGTTCATTATTGTTGATGGGTCGTGTCCCATAATTTCTCTATGTATGCTTTCTAGGCATAATTTATTGTAGTTGATGACAAGAAAATCTATTTATTTTCATCTTATTTTAATATTTTATTTTGATATCCACTTGGATGTTACTTTTATCTTGTTTGGGAAGCCTTGTTGTATTATAGGTTGTTCCTTTTCCCTACTATTTCTAATCTCTGTCAATATGCACATACCAATTTTTTTTCTGACAACATCCAATTTTTATTCTCTTGTGGGTATGCTTCCAAACCACTACGTAGAGAGCAAGGAAGAAGGGATCAAAATTGACCAAGCCTTATCCTAGTGTAGCTGATATTTCTTGGGAGGTAGATTAAAGCAGTTGGTTCACCTTTTGCGCCATATTTTCCTATAGTTCCATTTTATGTACACCCTACATGGAGAAGTACAATGTTAGACATACATATTGTAATAGTTAGATCTTTTTATTCCACTGATCCATTTTTGGTATTCAATACATTTTAGACTTGAATTTTAGTTCACCATCCATTATGAGAAATTATAATTATGTTTGCTTTGAATGGTTTTCTAATTGGTCCCTCGAGTAAGAGAGTGTCTCCCTTATTGGGTACCACTCCTTATAGTGTCACTTATGAGGGGATGGAGCAAGTGAACGAGAGCAAACTCTACATGTTTACTCAACTCTTTGAAGGCTTCAAAATGGGAAAGACAAAGAATCTGGTTAAAATGTTTAGAAGGATCAATACCATTGTAAATGATCTTACCATCCTAGGATATACCATGGACAATGATAAGGTGAACCCCAATATTCTTGTCTCTAACTCACCGATGGGAAATAAGGAGACAACCATATAAGAAATCAAAATGCTCTTCTCTTTTCCTATATAAGAACCTCTAGGAAACCTTCAAGCCTATGAGGTAAGACTGAACTCACAAGAAGAAGAGGATCTTAAAGAAAACAATCAAAATAAGAAGGAGACGATTATTTCTTTTCATGCCTCCCAAATCAAAAATCCTCTCAAGGTGAAGATTTCCATGCACTCCAAAGGTAGATCTACAAAGGCAAGTCTTATTCTTCGCATGTGGAAAGAAGGGTTACTACATGGATAATTTCCCACATGGAAAAAAGACCCATCATCATGAGGGAAACAAGAATAGAGATGAGTAGCACAAGAAGAATAAGAAAGGCTAAGAAAAATCTAGTGAATCCCACTACTCTAGATCAAGTAAATGCAAAGTTGGAGAATGTCACTTCTCGCTTATGGAAATTACAAGTAAAGACTTACAAATGGTAGATAGAAAATATTTATCTAAATAATATTTAATTGAAATTATTCATTCTCCTTGTGACTCTCTTAAGTCTACTAAGCGTAAAAAGACTTGCAAAGATTGTGGATAACTTACATGAAAAAAGAATGAACTTGAACATGTTAATATTTTCTTGCAAGATGATGTTGATAATGTCCAAAAAAATTATCTGAAACTTGAATTGAAATTGAATGGTATTGAGATAAAAAACAATGCTTATATTTTACAAGTAGATTCTCTTAAACTTGAACATCCTAGCTTGCTTAGTTTTTAATATATGAACCTTTTATGCTTAGTTCAAATGAAGATCATGCTAAGAATATTGATTCTATAATTTTTTATATTGATATTATGAAAATTAAAAATAAGGACAAAGAATTTCTTTTGCAAGGAATGGATTCTGAAAATAGTTCTTATCTTTAGATTACTATGCTTGAAAATGAAAATGCTTCCTTGCTTACAAAAATCAATGTTTTTGAATATTTCTCTAGTTCTACTAGTACATTGACTAATATTGTTGTTCTTCATATTGAAAAAGATTCTTAATTGACTAAAGATCTTTTATCATAGACCTAGCTATGACATGATAGAGATGATATTAATCAACTCTCTTCTACTACTACTTCTCTTATGTATGCTAATCATATTTTGAGATACTATTTGCAAAGAATTTTAGATGGTAAAAAGATTCTTATTCAAACCCTACACCATACTACTAAACAAATTCATAGATATGGTATTGGACTTGATAGTATCCAAGGGAACAATTAATACTAAGGATCTCCAATTTTTGATGGAGAATTCTCTAATTCTAAGGCTAAGGAAAGTTGTAATAAATGCAATGAAATCGGTTGCACCTTTAGGAAAGCACTCAAAATCAATACGACATGGGTTGTGATATGCTGGCGAGATGCACAAACTTGGGCTAAAAAAAATTGTAGACCCTAATCAACATGCTCAAATACACAAAACACACTTCCCACAAGTGAAAAGATTCAAACTATAGTATAGAGTAGGAAAGTTTAGGGTTGATGCACAGGTAGATATGGGGGTATAGAGAAATGTTTACTAGGTTTCTATTACAAGGTATAGAGTTTTAAGAGTTTGAATTTGAAGTTTGAATTACACTAAGTAAACAAGCAACAGAAATGAGAAATAATTAGACCTAAGTTGACCCTACACAAATATTACTATCTAACTAAGCAACAAGAGAAATCACACTATCTACACAAAATCAATCCTACTTATCACTAAACAAGACAATTAGCAAAACTAAGCAAGGAAGGGAACAACCAGTTACAATAGGTTAGCATTTACACTAAGAAGGCAAGTAATGAATGAAACTAGAGATATCTAGCAAAAAAAACTAAAGACAAGCATTAACTACTTTAGAAAAGGGAAACTAAAAAAAGTAACGCAATTGTCTAACTAAACTATCAAGGAAACGAACTAGGTTAACACTAACTAATGAAATAGGAAATTATAGTTTCAAGAAATTAATTATGGGCATGGTCTGTTTGGGGGTAAATGTGACTACCAACATAGTTGGGTCATACCATTCAACACATTCAATAAAATCATGTTATCAAACCAAGCAACAAGTTGGGATGATGAAGAATTATCTGATACTACTAGTTGATCATAAGTGGTATGGGGTGTATATTGAGTAACTAGTCTCTATTACCCCTATCCAATCTTAAGAGGTTCAATACAATTCAGTAAATTCCATTATAGTTTAGGTTCCTAGGATTTCTTATCCTAATGTACTTGGTGACAAAGGGTGTCATGGAGTGTAGGGGAATGGTGTTTCACCTCCTTTTTCCTTCTATCCAACCTTTATACATGCATTTTGCTAAGTATATCACATAAGACACTAGCCACTTTGATCTCACACTTAATGATAGAAATACATAGATATGTGGGAAAAGTGGTATCTATATAAGGATCCACTAGTTGGACTTAGGAGCTTTTTCCTAAATAGCCACATAAATCAAATTATTCTATGCTTAGGTGGTCCAAGCATCAATCACCATAAAAGAGATGGGAGATGAGAAAGAATCCATAATATAACATTTCCAAATGAAAATATATTGTTTACGATAATAATTTCCCTACATGGTATGAAAGTCACATTTATTCCCTCAAACATCCCATTAGAGGAAGTTTAGTTACTCATGAAAATTGAAAAATACAAAAATTAAAAAGAAAGATATAGAAGAAGACATGGAGCTCGAAGTAGTGGATGAAATATTCTTCTATAGTAGAAAAAATCTTGAGCACTTCCTTCCTATGAGGTCAAAATGCATAGGAAATGGATGTGGAGTGGCAAAACCCTAGGGGTGGAAGGTGATGAAATGGGAGTGGAGTGAGGTAGGTAGGTAGTAGGGGGTAGAATTGAATACCCAAGGGAGCTAAACTTTGACTCCCAAGTGTCACTATCGTGGGGTCTAAGGTTAAGTGGAGAGAAAATGGTGGAGATCAATGGATAAAATAGGTAGGTTGATGGATCACTTCATGGTGGCCACCACATCTGTGGCGGCCACCACTTACCATGGCCATTCTACATAAAATGATAGTGGTGATCAACTTGGTCATTTCTTGAAAAGTTTGTGAACATACTTTGATTAGGAGAATGTGTACCACATCTGTGGTGAAGTACCATGATCATTTTGGGGTCCTTACCTTGCACTTGAGCCTTGAACTTGGTCATCCATGTAGGGTTTTTTTTCCAATGCATTCTTTGATCACTTGGGGCAGATTGGGAGTAATTTTGGCCTCATTTTGGACTCCTCCAAGCATGGGGAAACCCTAGATTCAACCTTCTTATCTCCCTTCCATCAAGTACTTGTGTAAGTACCTATAAAACATATGAAAAGCATCCACATGTGCATTTGATAGTAATAGAGTCAAATCCATAAGTGCATTTGATAATAATAGAGTTTATTGAGGAATTATCATACATTATGAAACATCTAGATGTAAGTAATGGGTAAAAAGACACAAGATGGAAACTCAAGTCAGGGCTCGACCACCACCCCAAGACTAAAACTTAGTTGTCCTTATGTATGCTCCAACGAAATCTCTCTTTTCAATTCAATCCCTTATGAAATAACAAATGCACTCAAGTTAATGATTATTGACTAAATAAGTTCTACATGAATTTGAATATATGATCCACTTATCTTCTCTCCCATAACACAAACTAAATGCAATAAAGGCACATAGCACAAAGACCTCCCATACAGTGTACTCAGGATCATGCAAGTGATGTAGTGTTAACAAAGCTTTAGGAGAATCATTTTATATATGGAATTTGTCCACATGACCCACTTGGCTATGTATAGGGAAGGTGGGACATGTTTGATGTTTCTTAGCCTAATGCTTATGAAATTAGAAGAAGGAGACTGGAGAAGGGTATTGAGTGATAATACATAGGATCACTCATCTTTGCTTTTCTTGGTTTAGGTTCCATTACACATGATTACCTTTTATTTTCTTTTTGCACTTTTCATTTACTTTTTCCCCTTGCATATTTAGGGCATATGATGGTGTGAAGAAGTTTATAGGTGGAAGGTTTGTCCACCTCAAGATTTTGGAGGGTGTACAAGGCTTACTCTTTTTTTCCTTAGCATACTTTCATGAGGCGAGGGGTTATGAAATTGTAGAATAAGGTGGATGAAGAGAGGGGTCACCAAGTGTGGATCTTCATGTAAGATCTCTTGCATGCAAGATATCCCAATCAATTTTCACATGCAATTAAGAAACCATGATGGATAAGAAATTATGGTAAATGAAATTCCTTTAATAATACTTAATAACCCTAAACATCTATGGCTTGCTTCTATTGCATTTGAGCCAAACAGTCCAACATTTCATAAGAGAAGTAGAAAAACATATATAAATTTGAAATATGATATCGTTCACAACAAAGTGATAATGGGAGTGTATTTATCATTGGTAATTCAATTCACTCAACAATTTAGAGATTTGGTTAGAGCACCTTATAGGGCAAGATATTTCAAAAGAGGTACTTTCATGGAGAAATCTGCCTAAGAGTCATGGCTCTTGTTTGAACACTTGGTGGAAAATTATCATCATGGAAATTCTAGTGTGTTTATGATTGTGACCATGCCATTGGCGTTACACCTTCATTTTCTAATGATTCAAGCCCACAGATGATGAACATTCTTTTTAAAATGATGACCATTCTTTTTAAAATGATGAACAAGATTAAGAATCAAGTGACAAGTGCTCCCAAACATTATGTTAGTTCTATTGAGTCTTTTACTAAAGAGGTGAAGGCCCTTTCACTCTCATATAAACTGGGAATAAGGTCCAAGATATAGTTAACAATTTGTAGATGGATTGCTCTCTAGGTTGAAAGGATTTGATGAATGTGACTAGGTTGGAGTAAATATTGGATCAGATTAACTTTCTCTTACAGTTACCTATCATGAGTAGGGAGACTTCCTTCCCAAACAATGGTGAACCCCAACAACGTAAGTGGACAAATGTGTCTTCTACAAAACTCATATATTCAATCCATAATGCAATTGCATCCCATATATCAATATTAAGGATCTCCTAAACCTCATACACCTCCACCACCACAACCACCCTTAAAATTCACTTTCCACTACTATTACTCCCCTCCACCTCATTTCCAATACCAAGTACCACCTCCACCTAGTCCAAAATCAACAAACATCTCCATTTCTTCACCATGAGCGTTTTAGTTTTGTGACCATTCTAAGGACCGGAAGAGTTATTGAGCATCCTAGGGTCAATTGTGTGATGATCATTTGAACCAATGATATATTGATGAAGTAATGTTGAAGAAGACAATTGATGATACCATGATTGGGACACATTAAAATGATCTTGTGATACCTCATTTTGATTTTGTGATACATTATGTTCCACTCTCTACCTTTTAAGTGAGTTATACAGATCCTATGGATCCATCATCTGACAAGTGAAAGCCCTCATGTGCTTCCTCAAGGAAATCCATCTCCTCCATGATACCAATACCAAATGAGATTCCACCTTTCTATATGCATTGGATGAGCCCTCATCATTCAAGAGGCTTGACAAAGCACAATGTAGAAATTCTTGAGAACTTTAGACAAGTAAAGCTCAATATCTAGTTGCTTGATGCAATCAAGAAATTTCTTAGTTGTGTCGAATTTTTCAAGGATATGTGCAATTTCAAGAGAAAAAGAACAGGAAGAATGCCCAAATAGGTGCAGCTTACTGAGCAAGTGAGCTCAACTCTACAACATGATCTTCCTGTGAGGAAGAAAGACCTAGGAGCTCTAGTTATTTGTACCTTTATACATAGGGGGGCCGCATAAACCAATCCATACTTCATTTAGGATCTAGTGTTATTTTGTTTCCATATAGTGTCTATGTCGATCTGGGGCTAGGCATGCTAAATCCATCCAATTGTACTCTCTAATTGGAAGACACCTAGAGGAAGGGTGGATGTTTTACCAGTAATGATATATGAAGAAATGGTAGTAGTGTTCCCAATATACTTTATTGTTCTTGTTATGGAGCCAAGGGACAAGAGGATTCCTATCATATTAGGAAGGTCATTCTTGTCTATAGTAGGTGTAGAAATTCATGTGTCTAGTGGCACCATGATAGTGTCTTTTGTGAATATGAATATAAAGATCAATATGTTATATAGCTTTGCCTGACAAGAACTAGATGATGGTGTTTAGGACTGTCACTTGGAAAGTTTAGTTGGTTACTTTAAAGATAAAAATGATAAAGATGAACCTCTTGAGAATCATAGGATCAATGAGATAAGAGAACAATTGTTTAGTGCAAATGTCAAATCTCTTTACTTGAAGCACATGGCCATGATCTTTCAAAATATTTGATGAAGTAAGAAACTCCACACCTAGTTGAAGGTGAAAAGCTTAGTGCTAGTGGGAGGAAACCCAAGTAAGTTTGAGGAATTTTTCACTCGAGCCTTGATTTTTGGCTATATTTTTGTTTTCTATAGTTTCCAAGAAAATACACACTACTGCACTTGATATTTTTTTTTGTTCATCTTAGAATAGGAACTTAGCATGAAGATTGATCCATGGAGTGGCAAACTCATGAGAAGATCCAAAATGAGAAGAAGAAGAAAGTTGGCCTGAACTAAAGATCTATAGGAAATCCCTGAATATGGTTGTTCTCTCCACCATGGTAAAGGTGAGAGTTGAGCAGAATGATTGTTCTCCATAGAAAGATTGTGGTGGCCATGGACCATCCAACTTGAGTAACACATGGATCTCCCCACCTTAATGCTTAGAAACCACAACTCCATGATCATTAACCTATCATCCTAAGCATTTATTTATTGAAGATGAGAGCATGGTTTCAAATCTTGAAGTGGTAGGGTGGTAAGCCTTTGTTTCTTTGTCCCTTTATTATAAATTTGCCTACTATGATCCATTTTTTGGCTGATCCACACTTATGTAGATAGTTTTTATTTTTCATATTGCCATCAGAATGTCATTTAATTCATTTGCTTGCATTTTTGTGTAATGTTTCAAAAAACAAAATCTTTGCACTTTTGCTATGCCATGCCATTTCACATTGTATTACAAGTATTTTTTTTATTAATTTCTTTGTGTTTGATTGGCTAGGTTTTTTTCTCACTCTTTCTTGCTTAGTAATTATATCTTGATGCAATTAGAAAAATTTGGCACCATTTTTTCAAATCTGTCCTACTAAAACAACATGGGCTATCCTGGGTACATAGGTCAGAAAACTAGAAACCAGGGTATAAACCCTCAAATCTAAGTTATGACCACAATCACTCTTAATCATATCAAATCTGGGACACGACCTCAACCAGTCTCTAAATCCTAGAAATCAAGATGCCACGCATATACTCTCCCTGCACCTGTGTATACTCAATAGTATATGACTCTGAGTTCCTTTTGGATTACTCATTTCACTATTATGTAAGTTTTGACACTAAGATAGTTCTATGTTCTCTGGTCACTACAAGATTAAGGTTACACTTGATTAGTTAAACCAGTTAAGTATTTTTGACAGCATCAATGAAGTTACATACAAATGCCAAAATAATTCTTATAAAATAAATGATGAATTGCAGCTTACGAATATATAAAACATATGAATATGTTCCATGATACTCAATCGGGACATATATAACCGTCCTTGGCCATATTGGGAGCCAAACCACACTTTGGGGCTTATACTAGCCCAAATTATCATTCACACCAAAATAGTAATAACTTCCTATGTGAATCTCAATTTCATACAAAATTTTATAGATAGATTAACAAATAATAAACAAGGTTGCATCCTAAGTTTTAGATTTAAACACCAACATATGTAAAATTTGTGCTATTTCTAATTATTAATTAATCATACGTTCAAAACCTATAATGGATGAGCTACCATCGTTACTAGAATTTCATTCAACTAACAATACAACACCATAATAGTAAGTATAAGCATTATAAAATCCATGGAATAACCTTAATATAGAAAGATTTATTATATTGTTCGAGTTTCCTCTTTATTGGGTACCAAAACACCATAAGGACAACATTTTCAGAAGTGATTACACATGTATAACAAATTTTAGACTTTACATGTTCAAGGAAATGCTCACTTAATAGAATAAAAACGTTCATAGAGTCTAAGGAAAACTTAGGAATTCGTATCCTTATCATAAATGTGTCAAATAATGCACACAAGACCATCTTTTCTCATATTATGGGATTACTAGAATAAGATATGCATAATGCATGTTATATGTAGGAAAGAAATGCAACATGAGTTATATCACTCACCTCTTGGAAGAAGAAGATAGTGTCCAAGATAATAAACTCCAAGAAAGGAAGGTAATACCCAAGATTTATCCTCCTTAAGCTCCTATCTTCAAGAACGAGGTGTGACTAGGGCAAGGAGAGAAGAAAAGAGCTTTCCTTAGTCGTGAGGACAAGCTCCCAACTCAAAGAACCATGGAACTCAGACATGGTAGAAAAGAGAGTGAAGAACAACAAAGAAAATAATTTGAGGTTAAAGATCTTACATGTATGGATCACAAAACATGATCTAAAGCCTTTGATCAATCCAAGGAAAGTTTGATATCGAGCATGCATCCACAAACCACATGAACGTTGACCCCTGATGGCTTCTCGTTACTCTTTGGATTGCAGCACGAAGTTTGTATGACATGAGAGGATAGAGAGAAAAGGGGTATTTATAGGTGAGTGGTAGTCGATGTGGTTCAGCCTAGCCATTCGTTTGTTTTGTAGGATCATCAGTCAGGGAACTAGCCATGCTAAAACCAAGGGAACTTGTCAGTCAAGCATGATGAAACCTTGATGACCTGCTAGCCTATAACTTGGTTGGGAACCACTCATAAATGTTCAAAATGTTCTTCATCTATGAGTGTTCATCGAGATGGACACCCTTGTCGATCAAGAAAACAACAGGTCAACAACTCTTTTGTCAGCCTCTAGAAGTCCCGTCGACCTCTAGAAAACCTTGTCGATCCAATGGCTCCCCACTCACCATCGATCCTCAATTTTGTCGACCCTGTATGTGGGAGCCTCAACTACCCAAAATGTTTCTATGATCTTCTATGGATTACTTACTAATTTAACAAATCAGGCTAAAAGTTGGGATTATCAACTATATGAGTCAAAGAAAAACAACAAATACCCTTATCTAGTCTCCTCAAATGGAATCACGATCAGACAGAAATGTGATTCCAAGGAAATTTGTCTCCTCACGTTTGGTGGCGGAGTAACCTCGAAGGGTTGCGCTCCCTCCTGGAGTGAATTCCCAATTAATAGTACATCATACAAGTAGCTAGTCCTCCTACTTGATTCAATGTAATCACCATTGTAGTCATGAGCTCCTAGCTCGGTCTAACAGATGAAGGAAATTCGTTGAGTTTGGAATTAGGATGAGTTCCGATTGCAAGAAAGGCACTACCAATTTTAGAAGCAAGGTTCCTAAGACACACACACAGCCGGTTCATTCCCGCTTGGCCAGGTCCATCACTCATAGAGAATAATACCATGACTTGGAAAATCTCTGATGTCGAGTCGTGGCAGGCTGTAAGCCAAATGTAAATTGATAAACGTCAAGAAGATAACTTTGTTGCCCAGGATCAGTGGATCAGTCTCACTGCCCTACAAGGCACGGGCGTAACTATCGGTCTCCTGTAGTGCCGAGTTTCACCGACAACTGGTCATGGATCGGCATGAAAAAAAGTGGAATCGCACAGATGAAATTGCGGTGGTAGAGAGACCAAGACAAGAAACGAGTCGGCCAACAACGTCTACACAAATCGGCATTGGGTCCAAAGCTTGGACATGTGGTTCAGATACACCAAGTTTTTTTATTGAGAATAGAACTTCGCCCGAGAAATAGGGACCCTCGTCGACCCATCGACTTGAGTAAAACTAAAGCAAATTATGGGTGGGTATCAAAAGTTATAGGTCGAAGATGGTGCCATTACCTATAATTCATTTGTGTGCGGACACAATAGCACCCCCAACCGTTCCCTCACCGGATATGGTACCCACCCCGTCCACCGTACCAGCCCTTTATTAATGTCTAATGTGCGATAAAAACTAAGATCAAGCCGCATGACACCTTGAAATGAGGATAAATGTCAAGTTTATATAGCTCCTTTCAAGCAATAAAGGTATGCATTAAATATCTTTACACACCTCAATTTCATAGCTTAGCAATTAAACCCACAATTTACACAATTTTGACCCCAAAAGTCCATATCAAATATGTTAGTTGTTAATACTAATAAATGGGTGTCAAAATGTCTATTGCAAGGCAGACTCATTTCTATATTATCACAATTGTAACTAAGTATTTTCTCTTCATTAATATCTCTCTAGGGATAAAGGGGATATCACATCAGATCTGACTTCTCATCCCACATAAACTATGATTGTCCCACAATATGCGAATTAAATTCCCCCATGTTCTTCAATGTTACTACCATGTATGATTATGTGAAAGGGTGGTGATACAAAGTCCAAACTACTCCAAAATTGCTATCAGGTTCTATAATACTTTTCAACAAGATTTTAAAGTGATTAGAATTTAAGGCATTTAATAAAAAGGAAAATAGAGGAAATACATAGATGTGAGGTCATTACAGAGATAGTATAAACCATCAACCAAGAAGCTCCCAATCGACAAAAACACAATGCTACTACTAACCAACTTATACATACATAAACTAAAAAAACATGAATGTGTTTAAATTATGTTTAAAATCCCTGAAAAGGGTGAACTACACAAAAATCCACAAATCACATAAACTTGCATATTTTAAAAAGACAAGGTTTTGGGGCATTACAACCATAAACCCATAACAAGGATTTTTCCTCTAAAACTCTAAGTGAACAAATAAGGGTACTTCCTATGCATCTCATCCTCTAACTCCCACTTGGCTTCCTTTACCCCATGATGATACCACAACACCTTCACTAAATCTATATCCTTCTTCCTAAGTTTCTACACACGTATATCTAGGATCAATAGTAGACCCTCTACATATGAAACATCCTCATTCAGCTCCACCTCTACTATACATATCTTCTGCTTTGTGTCTAGATGGAACTTCCTCAACATAGAAACATGAAACACGCTATGCAATCTATGTAGATCTGGCATCAACTTCAACCTATAAACCACCTTCCCAACTCAAGCTATGATAGTGTAAGGTACCATAAACCTTGGAGCTAACTTACCCTTCTTTCCAAACCTCAATAACACCCTTCAAAGAGGAGATTTTTAGATATACACAGTCTCCAACTTGGAACTCCAACGTTCTATGGAAATTATTTGCATATGACCTCTATCTATCTCATGCATCCTTCAACGGCTATTGAATCACCTTGATGTTCTATGTAGTCTTATGAACCAGCTCAGGACCCAACAATGATATTCACCTGCCTCATACCAACAAAGATGCAACCTAAAATGTCTACCATAAAAAGCCTCATAAGGTGCTATGTCTATACTCCTTTGGTAACTATTGTTGTAGGAAAACTCAATTAGATTTAGCTAAATATCCCAACTTCCAAGAAGCTTAAGCACACATACTCTCCTCCAATGTATGAATGGTCCTTTTTTACTGGTCATATGCTTGTGGTATTGAACCTCAACTGTGTCCCCAGAGCCATATGTAGGCATTCCCAAAATCTTCTCATGAACTAATGACCTCTGTCTGATACTATAGTAATCGGTACATCATGCAAACAAACTATCTCATTAACATAGATCTGTGACAATTTTTCTATGGGGTAGGTGGTCTTGACTAAAAAAAAGTGAGCTGACTTTGTTAACCAATCAATGACCACTCAAATGGAGTCATGACCCTTGGCAGTATTATGTTGACCAACCACAAAGTCCATGGTTATGTGATCCCTTTTTCACTATGGAATACGTGAAGGCCGCAACACTGTCACATGCTTCTGATGCTCCACTTTAACCTACTGACAAACTTGACATTTGGCCACAAACTCTATCACACCATGCTTCACACCTGGCCATAAATACAAATCCTTGAGGTAATAAACACATCTTTGTACTACCAGGATTCATAATGTACATCGAGGAATGAGCCTCGTCAAGCACCATCTCTCTCACACCTCCAACTTTAGGAACTACCATCCTATTGTGAAAACACACTCTCCCATCATTTGTGTCATGGAATACATCATTTTTACCACTTCTAAACGTTGATCTAATATTTTATATCACATTGTCATCCTTTTGTGCATCCCTGATTTGTCGTATCAATGTTAGCTTGACCTATAACTTTGCCAACAAACATGCCAACAAGGAAACTTCTAATTGTACATTCATCTTCCTAAGCGACACTAACATATGCCTCTTGTGACTTGCCATGGAATACAATTGTACTTCATCTGCCAATGATGATGAAGATGACGATGACTTCCTTCTCAACACATTATCCCTACATTCTCCTTTCCTAGATAATAATCTATTGTGCAGTCATTGTCCTTGATCATCTCAATCTGCCTCCTTCACCTCATATTCAACTACTACTTCGTGAAGATGCACTTGAGATTCTTATGATATGTAAAGATTTTACTTCTCTACATATAGGTAGTATCTCTAAATCTTCAAGGAGAGAACCATAACTGCTAGTTCCAGGTCATGGTTTAGGTAGTTCTCCTCATGTTTCTTAAGCTGTGTAGAAGCAAAAGAAATCATAGACTTGTCTCAAATCAACACACATCACAACCCATTCTTCTAAGCATCACATAAAATGGTGTAGCTTTTCCCAGGCTCTATAGTACGAAAAATGGAGCACTCGTCAACTTCTCCTTCAACAACTGGAGACAACATTAATTGGCACTTATCATCCCAAACAAAGGGAAAACCCTTCCTAGTCAACCTAGTTAAAGGTAAGGTTATTGTAGTGAATTTCCTGATGGATCTCCTATAGTAACAAGATAGACCTAGGAAGCCTCCAACCTCACTCAGTGTCTTGGGATGATCCCACTCCAACATGGACCCCATATTCTCAGGGTCAACACAAACACCCTTTATGGAGATGACATGACCAAGAAAAGACACCTCGGTCAATCAAAATTTGCACTTACTGAACTTAGCATATAGTCTATGTTGCCTCAACAACTCTAATGCCTGACGAAGATGCGTCTGATGTTGTTGACTGTCTCTAGAGCATATCAAGATGTCATCTATGAACACCCCCTAAACCAATCAAGGTAGTATCAGAAAACTCTATTCATCAACTCCACAAATGTTGTCAGTGCATTGGCTATCCTAAATGGCAGAACCACGAACCCATAATGACCATATCTAGTCATGAAGGCAATTTTTGATATGCCATATGCTTTGATCCTCAATTGGAGATACCCAGACCTTAGATCTATTTTGGGAAACACTATAACATCTCTCAAATAGTCAAAGTGATAATCTATCCTCAGTAGTGGATACTTGTTCTTCATCATGACCATGTTCAACAACTAGTAGTCTATGAAAAGTCTCATAGAACCATATTTATTCTTCATAAACAACACTGGAGTACCCCAAGGGGAAGTACTTGACTATATAAAACCCTTCTCCACAACTCTTACAAATGCTTCTTCAAATTCTTCATCTTAAATGGTTCCATCCAATAAGCTACTTTTGCTATGGATTGCAATATCTCTCAGGGGTGGAACACTTGAAAAATCATAGAGAAAAACATCCTTGAACTCATGAACCATAGGTACATCATGGATATTAGGACTCCTCACCTTAGTATCATCCACATGTGCCAAGAAAGCTTCACCATCCTTGTCTGCTATCACAACCGATACTAGACATGTAAGGATAATCTTACTATTTGCTTGGAAAGTCCAAGAGACATCACCATCATAAAATGTCACAACTTTAGAACTATAGTCCAAAACAACCTTTTACTTGTCCAAAGTATCCATCCCTAAATCAGATTGAATCCATGCATATCAAGTGGCATGAGATCCACTTGAATGTTGTGTGCTAAAAAAGAAAGAACACAAGATGGACATACCTTCCTTAATATGGTGGAACCAACTAAAGGGGTTTCAAGCAAAAGGTTATCTGTTCTACTACAAGCAAACAAGTTACAACTCTTTATCACCTCTTCGGTGATAAACGTGTGTGTTGCATCCATGTCAACCAAAATAGATACGAAGGTAGAAGAAGATAAGTTAGAATGAAAAATTTACATCTGACATGTCATGACCTGTGGGTTGACCACTCCATATGGTTGACTCATAGTATAGAATCTAGCTATTTCATGTTGTCTTCCTCAACTTCTACTTGTTGGTCTTGAAGACAGTGCATGTAATGTCTGGCCATGTCATATTCTGGAACTACTTCTATACTACTATTGAGAGCCCTACAGGCCCTACCTTATTTTCTGGGTAACCTCATGTTTCTTTATAGGACAAGATCGTCTCACATGCCTAACCTAGCCACACTTGAAGAACGTCATTGAACTTGAACCGTTCACCCCAGCTGGCAGAAAGCTACGACCTCTCCCTATGCTAAAAGACCATTGTGATTGTACTTGATGTTGACCTCTACTTTGGTTGCTGATACTATGGCGTAGAAAACCTCATCTTCTTGAAACTACCCAATTATTGTCTCAAGAGCTGGGATGACCTCTTTCTTGTACTAGCTTCTCACTACTCCACATCTATCCTATATATCTTCCTAACATACTCCACAAAAGTGGATCACTTCTCTCGGGACTCCAAGGCAAATGTCATCCTTATGAACTAAGTGTTCAAGCCCTTCTCAAACCTCCTAATTCTATCCTTCTATGTGGCTTCCATGTGAGGATATAGCCTCAATAGTCTTATAAAATTATCCTTGTAGTCATTTATAGATTGTTATCCCTGGTGCATCCGCTCAAATTGAGGCATATTCTTCTCCAGATATATTTTTTGAAGTAACAACTGAAAAACTCACACCCAAACTCTTCCCAACTGACCACCTCACTAGTCATTTCTCTTCCTCAATGGCCCACAATGGGTAATACTACACTTTAGAAGGTAAGTTGTATGTTTCACCTTATCCTCCTTATAAATATTCAAGATCATGAATGCCTTCTCCATCTTTGTCAACCACATATCCTAATCTGTCGGTGTCAAATGTGCCTACATAATCGGTAGTTGCAACACACTTCAACATCTCAAAGGTCTTCTTTGGACCCTGAGACTCAAAATTTGAGACAAGTTCCCTCAGTTGAGGGGCTAGTGTCCTATCAGCCAAATATGTGATCATCTCCATTAGTTGTTCTGAAACAAACTAAAAAATTGGATCACCTATGGTTGTAGGGTCAAAAGGGTGCGAGACGTGCTATTCTACAACCACATATCCTAATTTGTCATGTTAAATGTGCCTACATACTCAATAGCTGCAACACGCTTCAACATCTCAAAGGTCTTCCTTGGACCCTAAGACTCAAAATTTGAGACAAGTTCCCTCAGTTTAGGGGCTAGTGTCCTATCAGCCAAATGTGTGATCGTCTCCATTAGTTGTTCTAAAACAAACTAAAAAATTGGATCACCTATGGTTGTAGGGTCAAAAGGGTGCGGGACGTGCTATTCTAGCCCTATCTCGGGTACTCTTCTCTCTTGTAATTGTCTTTCTACCACCTCTATGTACTAAATAACTACTCTCCACATGTTCTTCATGTTCTCTAAACATATATGCATAATCATAAACTATGGTTAGATATGTAGGACACGTAAGAACAAACACAACAACCTAAGTCCTATGTCCCTCTAGAATCAACAAACCTAAAGCTTTGATACCACCAAATTGTGGCAACCCACCATGCTAAACGAGGATAGTCAATACCAAAACACTAATCAAACACTAATTACACACTAATTAAGCATATTACCAGAAATGGTACAAAATTTAAAATCGAATTTAAATTTCAACATTTATTAAGAAACATTTACACCAGGGTCTAAAGTTCACACATATATACTCATACCAAGTAACTTTACATGAGTTTAGTGACCTCAACCGCACCATTTCTACAAAAAGCAATTCCCCACATAATTACAACGTTTACATTGTTTATGATATACAACCAAAACTCTGAGCCAATATACATCATATACAAAATCCTCTGCCCATACATAAGAGTACAAGGACGACTCTAGGAATCTATAATAACCACACCAACCTCTGAGATTCACTAATCTCCAAGTTGAGCCTCCTCGCCACCATGGGTTTGACTGCACTGCTGATCACCTAAAAGGGTGTGGAAACCCATGAGGTGATACCCATGTCTAAGTGATATGATGTAACCTCTAATAAGCTCTATTACTTACAAGTAAGTAATTAAATTATATCCGATACAACAAATAGCATATAAGATAAGGAAACTTAACATTGTATTTAAAATGATCAAACATCATTAAAATTATAGGTGAAATTAATTACACTCAACAAGATATAAATCTCATATAATGCTAGCAAGAAAAGCAAAGCAATGCAATGATTATCATCCAATGTGATTATCCAAATAACCCTAACAGTTATACTACACAACCGAATAACACATTTTATTAAGACCTAGCTAGTTTGAGGCGTACCACTCAAATTACTAGCTGACCACTATGAAGTCTCAATCATCCCCATGTTAGATTTAGGATGCTTAGAACCCTAAAGATCTCTTCCCCTACGCTAGTACAAGTAAAAACTATAGTGTCGCATCATCTCAACTACTAAAATAGCCTAGTCCATCTTAGGTACAAAGGTCAATACACCAAAAAGTAGGGCATAAACCCTCAAATCTGAGTTACGACTATAGCTGGTTTCAATCATATTAAATATGAGACACGACCTATATCGCTATCTAAAACCTTGAAATAGGATGGCAGAGATATACTCTACCTGCACCCACATATACTCAATAGTATATGACCCTTAGTTCCTTTCAGATTAATCTTTTCAATAACTAGCAGGTTCTGATTCTAAGATAGTACTATAGTCTCAGGACACTATACGATTAAGGTTCTTGATTAATGAAGCGAGTTTAATATTTTTGACTGCATCAATAAAGTTCCATACAAACACCTATTAATTCTTATAAAATAAATGATGAGTATTGCAACTTTATAAGATATAAAACATATGAGTCATCTCCATATTACTAAATCAGGGCATATATAACCATCCTTGGCCATATTGGGAGCCAAAGCACACGTTGGGGCTTATAGGAGCCCAAATTGTCATTAAAACCAAAACATTAATAACTTCCTATAGGAGTTTTATTAGCATCCAAATTTTTCAGAGAGCTTAACAAGTTACAAAAAAGGTAGCATACAAAATTTCAAATTAAAACACCAACGATATGAAAGTCATTCCATTTCAAAGGATTAAGCAATCATATGCTTAAAACCTATCATGAATGAGCTACCTTCATTCCTAGAATTTCGTCCAACTAGTAATGCAACACCATAATGGTTAACATAAGTATTATAAACTCCATGCAAAAAATACCATACAAAAAGATTTAATACGTGGTTCAAGTTTCCTCTTTATTAGGTACCAAAAATCACCATAAGGATAACATTTTTAGAAGTCATTATACTTGTATTACAAATTTTAAACTTTTCATATTCAAGGAAATGCTCACTTAATAGAAGAAAAACGTTCACAGAGTCTAAGGAAAATTTAAGAATATGTATCCTTGTCATAGATGTGTCAAACAATGCATAAAAGACCATCTTTTCTCATATTATGGGACTTCTGGAACAAGATATGCATAATGTATATTATAAGTAGGTAATGTAATATAAGTTCAATCAATCACATCTTGGAAGAAGAAAACTAAGTACAAGATGAGAAACTATGAGAAAGGAAGGCAAGACCCAAGCTTTATACTCCTTAAGCTCCAAAAGGCTCTTGTCTTCAAGAATGAGGTGTAACTAGGGCAAGGAGAGAAGAAAAGAGGTTTTCTTAGTAGTAAGCACAAGCTCCCAACTTGAAGAACCATAGAACTCAGACATGGTAAAAAAAAGGGTGAATAACAATAAAGAAAATGATTTGAGGCGGAACATCTTACATGTGTGAAGCAAGAAACAAGATCGAAAGCCTTTGATCAGTCCACAAAAAGTTTGATCTTGAGCACACATCCAAAAACTATACAATTGTCGATCCCCAATGGGCTCTCATTAGTCTCTGGATCACAATACAAAGTTCTAAAAGACAAGAGGAGGGATAGAAGGGGTATTCATTTGTGAGTGGTAGTTGGTGTGGTTCACCTTAGCTATCAGGAAATTTCTACATGACCGTCAGTCAGGGAATCAGTCGGTCTAAAACTTGGGGAACTTGTCAGTCAAGCATCCTAAAACCTTGATGACCCATTAACCATATCTTCATCGAGCTTCACTTTTTAGTGTTCAGAACATAGTTAGTTTATAGTATCCCTCAATCTAGACACCCTAATCGATCAAGAAAATAACAAGTCAACAACTCTTTCATCGGGCTCTAGAATTTCTATTGACTTGTAGAAAACCTCATCGATTAGACAGCTCCCCACTCACCATCGATCCTTGGTTCCATCGACCCCATTTGTGAGAAGCTCAGCTCATCCATCGATCATAGGAATTAGTCTGTGGATCCCTCATGTTCTCATCAACACATTAGACAATGGCCTCGCCAAACATTGGGCGTTTGACAACCTGACGAGCTGATAGGGTGGGTCTCGTCAACTTGTCCTCAACCCGACTGATCGTCGGCTACATCTAAGAAGCATCCCCATCAACACTCCACTCAAAGCATCCATCCCCCAATGAGATAGAGGAAACTATTAACCAATGACCCATCGATCAATGAAAACACAACGCTACCACTAACCAAGTTATACATATTAAAACTCCAAAAACATAAATGTGTTTTAATTATGTTTACACCAACTAAAAGGTTAAAGTCCACAAAAGTCCACAAATCACGTAAACTTGCATATTTTGGAAAAATAAGGTTTTAGGGCCTTAAAAAACTACATTAAATAGACAAACAATGGAAATGAGAAAGAACCAAACCTAAGTTAGCCTTGAAAAATTAGTGATACCTAGATAAGCAACAAGAGAATTACACTAGCTACTCAAAACAAATCCTACTTATCACCTAACAAGACAATTAGTTAAACTAAGAAAGGAAGCAAACAAATAGTTACATTAAGCAAGAAATTACATGAAGAAGGAAATTAATGAACTAAACTAGCATTACCAAGCACAAAATACTAAATACAAGATCTAAATACTATAGAAAAGGCAAATTAACATAAGAAATGCAATTATATAAGTAAAGAATAGAATCTAACTTGGTTAACACAATCTAACGAAACATATAATTAGGATTTCAAGGAATCAACAAGGGGAGTGGAATATTTGGAGGTAAATATGACTATCAACCTAGTTAGAGTCATACCATGTTACACATTCAACGGAATCATGTTGTAAAACAAAAACCAAGGTGGAATGATGAATTGAGACTCAGGTATTGTAGAGTCTTGGACATTCACAAAGGCATCATCATTTGTTGCTACTATTGGTATCTTGGCAGGGGGTCAGAGTATTCTTTCCCGGACCTGGTGGTAACAGCCTTCGGTTGTTCAAGATACTTAGGATTGTTCTCTGGTTGGCCAACGAAAGTTCCAATAGGTGGCTTGAGGCTAGCTGAAAGTTGAGCTAGTTGAGATTCAATAGCCTTCGGATGGGCTTGCTGGTTAGCTATCATAGTCTGATGTAACTACAACATCTTCTCAATAGCTGACAATTTGTCATCAGGAGAGATGGGATTGGCTTGTTGCCCTTGTTGTTGCTATTGATAAGGGACTTGGTTGGGGTTCTAGAACTGAGAATTGTTCTGATAATTATTGTAGTTTCTATTCTGGAAGTTGCCTTTAAAGTTCTCTTGATTTTTGAAATTTTGTTGTTGGTTATATTGGAAACCTGGTGGGCCTCGTTGTTGATTATTTGAACCAAGTTGTCGTGAGTTTTCTGCTCCTGAAGGATTTCCATATTGAAAACCTGAATGGTTCCTACTCTGATTCGGGTTGTAATATCCTTGACCAGGGGTAGTGTTGATAGCATTCAGACTTTCCATTTGACTATTATCTCCTTGGCCATAAACATTGCTTAGAACAACATCATAGAGAACATTGCAGGACAGTGTAGAATGATCAGTGCCTTTACATGCTTCACAGAACAATGAAGCTGACTTGATCTGTTCTTGTGGTTGTAGGAGTGAGTGTCTTCTTTCAAACGCAGCAATAGATGATTCAAGATGATCTTTCTTGGCGACTAGGAGCTTGAGGGATTTGGCGATAGGCTTGTACTTGGGAGTAGCTTCTGCCATGCTACCTTCAGCACTCCTTTACTTACGACTCTACCCCAGTTGGCTTGATTTTCAGCTCCAAGGGTGACAACCTTCCATGTGCTATCATAGCTTTGACGCATTAAGTTACCTCCAGATGAGGAGCCTAAGAACCTCTTGATATCATCATCCACACCCCTATAGAAGACCTCAATGAGTTTATTCTTAGGAATTCCATGGTGTGGACACTTGCGCAGAAGCTCTTTGTATCTTTCCCATGATTCAACTAGGGATTCTCCAGGGACCTGAGTGAATTGAGTTATACGTCCCCTGATTTCATAAGTGAGAGAAGGAGGATAGAACTTTTCCAGAAATGCATTTTGAAGTTGTTCCCAAGTGGTGATGGGTTCGCATTGCAAGGAATTGTACCAACTCATGGCTTTGTGAGTAAGAGAATATTTGAAGAGACGGAGTCTGATGGCATCATCTGTGACTCCATTTTGCTTTGTCATAGCACATAGATCTATAAACCTCAGAAGATGTTCTTAACTATATTCTCCTTGTTTACCATATAAAGGGCTATTCTGAAGTAGTGTAATCCAATGTGCCCATATCTCAAAGTTGGGAGCATTGATGGGAGGAGGTTGAACTGGGTGATGAACGTCAGCAACTTTCGGGATCGAGAATTCTCTAAGGTCCTTTTGCAACTCAGCTTGTTGAGTTGTTGCTTGTGCTGCTTGGATTTCTTCTTGAATTGCAGCTCGGGCTTCTTGCATAAGCCTATCTCTTTGTGCATTAAGGGATTGAGATACCCTTCAGGAAATTTCCTCCTCTTGGGCGATCCTAGCTTGGTTCTCTCTGTTCTGATGATGAAAGGTTCTGTCTATTTTAGGGTCAAAGCTAGCAGAGAGTCTGGGACTGTCCGAGCGGCACATACACTAGACTTTGTGGGTACCTAGGATGAAAAGATATTTTGCTAGTAAGATGGATGGAGTAGAACCGAATTCAAGTATATATGATCGATAATATCAAAAGTAAAAGAAAAAAAATCCTAAATTAGTCTCAAAAGAACTAGATTTAAATAGATGATTCTGTTGTCCCCGGCAACGGCGCCAGAATTTGACGTGGCTTATATTATCGCACTAACAAACTCACTCAGGGTTGAAATCCCTAATCTTTTACCAAAACCTTGTGCAATAATACCACCCGCAAGTGGACGGGTTTTATCGCAGTATAGTTGAGGATCGAGTCCCAAGGGACAACATTTTTTGGAATCTTTTACTAGTTGAATCTAGTTGAATCAAGACTAATATTTAGAACAAAGGTTGGTTTGAGTTTAATTAAGCTAATTGTAGGAAAGTAAAGAGCAGGATTAAAAGCTGAATAAAGATTAATGACGAAGATCGCTGGAATGGTCCTGAGTTTCACCGCCACTACACATACAAACACATCCCATCACAAACATCTAGGTAAGATCTAACTATCCAAATAGAGCTGCTGCAAAACCCCCCATACGGGCGTCAGGTTCGCATAAGCATCACCTTAGGTATTAGATGTCTCGTCACCATCCAGATCACATACTTACGGCTCCGAAGATACACATATCCAACTAAAGTTGCGGACCCTCCTTTGCGGGCGTCAAGCACACAGAAGTGTCATCATGGGCTACATGTCTCGTCACCTCACGGATCACACACTTACAACTTTAGGGAATCCCATCTGATTTCTCATCAGGGAGTCAATCGCGTTAATCGACATTCAAAACCTATGTATTGAAGTTCTCGCAATATAGGAAATGAACAAGATAAATACAAGCAGGTGATCAATCCACAAGCACACATTGATGATTAACAATGAAATGAAAAGTTATATACATTGCCATGGATTGTTTAGTAGAGGACATTTAAGCATGGGCAGCGGGCTAGTCCCCGCACCCCAGCGAAAGGAAACTACTCGCTCATGGTGAGAGAAACAAGAAGAACAAGAGAGAGAAGATTCTACCATGAGCATGGTGAAGAAGATGATCGCATCTCGGTGGAGAAATGGTCTTCTACACAACGTCAGGGCAGATCTGGACGAGGAGGGAAGAACACCACGGCAGTTGGGGGTAGATCTTCTCTCTCCACCTTCTCTTTCTTTAGTAGTCCTTGCTTGTAATAGGAGGAGCAGCTCGTGGACATGATAGCGGTGTAGAAACGGTGTAGATGCAACAAGTCTAGATCTGGATCTAGATCTAGATCTAGATCTAAATGGAGTGGCTTGCAGATCTAGGTTTGCACCCCAGATCTGGGTGAACGAGGTGCAAGACCACCACAGAGGCATGCTCTTGGTTGTGGGGATCATCTCCCTAGGCTCAGGACAGACCTGCAGCCTAATGACGTCTGGAGAAGATGTCCAAATGGCTGGGGGTCACGTTCTATTTATAGGCAGTCTGGCACCGACTTACTTTCGTGATCGCGGTTGTTTGACAGCATGTCGCGATTCTTTAGTCGTGATCTTCTCCATCTTGGCCTGCAGACCGTGGTTCTCTTTTATTAAACGTGCACCCAGGTGGCGTTGCTGCTTGGTTGGTGGTTGACGATCTGTGAGTTGCAGTGTGATAGCGGGGCTCGATCTGCTATGGAGGTGAGCGGACGATGTTGCTACTAGGGTTAGTGCAGCAGAAGGTGCTGCCACGATGAAGCGGGAAGGAGACGGAAAGCTGTGGCCAGTAGAGTAGGTTGTATTTATTTTGTCGCGGTCACGATTAGTTGATACCGCAGTTGTGGTTAGTTGAGAAGGGGTCGCGGTTAGTTGAGAAGGGGTCACAGTTCTCTGGCTTGGAACACCGTGGGTCGCAGTTATAGCATACCACGGGCGAGGTCTTGCATAGCATATAGTCGCAGTCTCTGCCATCATTGAAGAAGTTGTTGTCAAGGTTGGAGGTGGGTTGTAGGAGCAGATCATGAGCTTGGGAAGTGGGGGATAGGTCATGATTCTGGAGTGTGCTGGTGTGGAGGAGCAGATCAATGCTATTATAGGAAGAGACCATGTCGCGATTGCGAAGGTGCAGGCACTGCTAGAGGAAGTGGTCGCGGTCTTGGAATCACAGTCACGATCTTTGGAATCGTAGTCGTGGTGAGTAGGCAGCAGGTGGATGCATGGGAGATGGTTGGATCGTGACTTGATGACGGGAGGCGGCGATCACGACCTGAAGGTGGCAGTGTTGGCGATGGCTGCTGGAAGCGATGAAGTCACGAACGGAGAAGGAAACGGTGACATTGTAGGTCACAGTTATGTGTAATCGCGATCACTTTTGGTCACGATCTGCTGTGATCTCGGGTCGTGATTCATGAAGGGCGGCCAGGTGGTCGCGGTTTTGGAGAGAAAGACTGCGGATAGGTGGCAGTAGAGTTAGTGGAGGAGTCATGGTGTTGGAGAAGATAACTGCGGTCATGCGAGGAGAGATCAGGTCACGATTAATGGAACCACAGACACGATTACAAAGAATCGCAACCAAGTGTCTGTGAAGAGCGTGAATAGGAAGGAAGGTCGCGATTGTTGGTAGAGAGAGGAGACCGCGGTTGCTAGGGTTGATCGTGGTTGATGGAGTGGGGTGGATCAGCAAAAGAAAAGAAAAGAAAAGCATCTGTGATCTATTGGTTGGTTGAGAGAGACTTGGGCTCAAGAAGACAAGGCCCACATGCCCAAAGTGACCTGCACAAGGGTGCAAAAATTTAATAAAAATAAGGATAAATTTGATTAAACCAAAACAAGTCAAACATTAGAAGATATGGTAAATAAGCACGAGAATGCAATCAAAACTGGTCCAAACATGGTGACTGAACTTTGATGAATATGCATTCATCAGGGATAAGTATATGAAACTTTAAGATAAAGAAAAAGAAAAAGTTGAAGTTCTAGTATCTTTCCAAGTATCCATGACCTTAAACCATTAAGAATATACAAGCACACACATAAGCAGATCCCCCACCATCCATAGATACATTCTTATCCCTCGTTTCTTGAATTTCCAAGAAAAACAAATAACTCATTAGTTGATAGCTACTAAAGGTAGCTCATCCACGAAGGGTAAACTCTAAAATACCCTTGGATAAAACACCTTCAAACCAAGGTTTAAATAGGCACCCCATGGCTCAAAAAGATCAAGGATGATGAGAGAATATCCAAGGAACATAATGCAAGTGATAAATTGCAAAGAAAACCTCTCAATTGGGTAAATTGCATAAAAGTCCAAAATGTGCATAAAATTGCATAACTTGCTCGACCAGTGTCCAAATTGGACCAAATTTGAAACTTAAGCTTGTCTTATGATTTCAAAGAATATCACAAGGTTATATTAGGGTTATAAGCATTCAATTATTGTAATCAAGCTTATTCAACTCATTAAGCAAGTTTTGGGGCCTTACACTTTCGCTCTTTGTTTGGGTAGTTCATGGAAATGATGATGCACATGGTAGACATGATGCCTACACCACACCCTAGGATAGTTGTTCCCGGTGCTGAATCCTGGGATCTAGGAAGACCTTTGAGAGGTTGAGACATGTTGGAGATGTGGAGTATGCTGGTACAGCGGATCCAGTAGATGTAGATCTTTGGTTGATGGAGTTGGAAAAGGCCTTTAAGATCCTTACCATCCCTAACGCAGATAAAGTGAAGCACACAGTGTACCTTCTGAATGGAAGTGTTGGCCATTGGTGGTCCATTAAAGAGGAGAAGAGGCCAGGTGTTGTTATTAGTTGGGAGGAGTTCAGACGAGATTTTGTCAACATGTACGTTCTGCGTACCTATTTGGATGAGAAGATCTCTTCGTTCAAAAATATCAGGCAAGGATCCATGACCATCGATGAGTACGAGGCAAGGTTCATGGAGCTTTTGAGGTTCTATCTACATATGGCTGCCACAGATGAGGAGAGGATCTAACATTTTGAGAAGGGGTTGAATGCTAAGTTGTCTTCCCCGGTGGCTGCTTTGGAGAATCGTTAGAAGTTTGCCCCGTTTGATGTTATCAAGAGGATTGAACGGTCTATGGTTGAGAAGTGTGAGAAGAGTGCCAATAAGAGACTGACACAGTACCAGGGATAGTCTTCTATAGTATTTAAGAAGCCTAGGTTCTCGGCACCACCAGCACAATAGAGGTCCAGTGCACAGACGCAATGGTCACCAAGTAAAGGCAGAGGTTACAGTCTTACACTAATAGGAGATCTGAATATGACCTCAGTGTTAGCGATAGGGCCGCTAAGACCAAGGTATGACAGCAAGACATGTTACAAGTGTGTCCAGGTTGGGCAGACAAAGTTGTTGATAACACCCATTTTATGGCGGCTAGAGCTTATATTTTACTATCAAAACTGCCTCCAAACCGTACTTCCTCTCTGTTTTATCTCATTTATTGAATAGAAATAATGCCCACTATGCTCCTGACAACATTTCCTATCTTTTGTAGAGTTTCTCTTATTTTCCCACAAAAAGAATGCTAATGGGCCCGTCCCGGCCCATCCATGACAAGTTACCCGTCCTGGCCCATCAACCGGCGAAGTGACACACCCTTTACCCGTCACGGTCGCTGCCCGATATGGCATCAACCCGGAACGGGTGCATCACGTGGGAGCCCTAACAGTCTGAACACTATTTACCTGATAAGGAGCCTTGCCCGCCACGATCCACCGGTCGACAGAGTCTATCGCGTGACACGACCACCCCTCGGTGCAGCAACCTGCCAGAGTCTTTACCAGACATGATCCAGTGTGATTTACTTGCAACCTGGCACATGACGGCCTCTGCCAGTCATGTCAGGCGACAGATGTGTCGACCCTCTCCCAAAGCCACATTAATGGAGAAGACAAAGGACACACGGCCC
This sequence comes from Alisma plantago-aquatica, assembly GCA_963693085.1. NCBI lineage: Eukaryota > Viridiplantae > Streptophyta > Magnoliopsida > Alismatales > Alismataceae > Alisma > Alisma plantago-aquatica. Next base: position 177,945,048 of record OY856410.1, read on the forward strand.
AATGAGGGTTGCAACTGCCACCAGCCACTGCCTATAAATAGCAACTACGGGACTCCGATGGGACATGTCAGAACCCTACGAGAGATAACTCTTAGAGCAAAGGAGCTAGTGCGTTGAGTTCCAAATCCTGGCGGGCGATACTAGGTGAGCACACCCCCAAACTGAGAGGGGCGGGAGGAGTTCACTTAGAACTCAGTCCGGTAGCAACAACAACGCAACACGGCCTTCAAGGCTACTTCAAACATGTCGGGTCTCTAGCTGGGCTTCAACCCAAGATGGATCACCCATCTATACCTGACACGAGGAACTGAGAACCTAAGATTAAGCTAACTCGATAGATGTACTAACACGACACAGTCATATCAGGCAGGGAGTCCCTTCCCGATATGCCCATTACCCATCACGGTTCATGACCCGACACAGTCGTATCTCGATAGGGCTCCTACCCAGTACCGGGTTAGCGTTTATCTTAGGGGTTTGCCGCTATGTATATCGACCTCCTAAATCAAGGAGGTCGATGCCTATCTTCCCTATTTCAGCAATTTACTTTCATTTACTATTTCATTGTAACTAAACCTTTTTACCTCCTTATGCTTATGGAAACAGTGGAATTTATCTCATGTTGTCCTGTGTATGGTTCATGTTTGTTGGATGATTTCTTTATAGCATCTGAGCTCTAGTCTCTCCTGTTGGAATCATGATTTTGACTAGCTATCAAATCATGTTTCTCATTTTGACTCCTTCAAGAGAAGGATGTCGTAAACTCTAGAGTTTGGTCTGGTTCAGGTGTATGAGAGTACCCAAGATCAAGGTTGCCCCAGAATATCTTTCCGCTCTAGTCTATGTCCAATACTCTTGAGAGAGATAATTGGTGCATAGTCAGAGGCATCCTCTTTGAGAGAAGAGGGTGCAGGATGTATTCTACCGCCGCTTGTTATGTTTAAGTTTTCCTCCTTCGTGCTTTACCCCGACGATAGTTTTATCTCCTCAGTTTCCAATATACAAAACCTCTATAATAATTGCTAAAGATTAAAACACTAATTCTTCTAGTAACTCCCCTTGGAGATAGGCTTTTTGTTTGATTCTTTATAATTCTTTCTCATTATATCAAAACCTTATCCTTCGACCCTTTTTCGACGTGCTTAGACAAGTAAAGCTTGAGTTCTGAAGCGTCGTTCTTCTTATCCCTATGTTCGACCCTGAACTATTTTGACCATGTGCTAGTTGCAGGATGTCTTAAACATTTGGGTATTATAAATTTCTAAAGTCTGATAACCTAGACATGACTCCATTCTTGGACCCACATTTAAGGCTTGTCAACTTCTTGGCGTCGTTGTCAGGGATAGGCAACGAAAACCGTTCTATGAACTCTAGTTTTTCTTGCACTTTGCCAAAAACCTTGTACATATGCATATAATACTGCAAATATTTACTACACATAGTTCATACAACTTACTAATACCTTTACACTTTTCTTTCTTCCCAGGTACTTTCTCCCCTTTTCAAGCCATCTTCGCTTCTGACAAGTCATGGCTGAGCAACCTCTAGAAGCCCACTCCATGCGCTTGTTTTTTCAAGTCTGGGAAAATGAAGAGAGGAATCTAGTGGTTGTGCAACCCCTCAATGTTGCCAACTTTGAGTTAAAGCCTTCTTTCCTCCAGCTGCTACAACATAATCGATTTGGAGGGAATACTACTGAAGAAAACCCGTACAACCATCTCACAACTTTCAAGAGGACTTGCAACACCTTCAAGATCAATAGAGTTCTTATAGCACACATCTACATCCAATGCTTCCCTTTCTCTCTGAGAGACAGAGCGTTGGAGTGGTACACAAGTCTACAAGATGGGAGTCTTCCCGATTGGGAGCATCTCACTAATGCGTTTATCGCCAAATTCTTCCCCATTGAAAGAACAATCAAGTGTCTGAACAGGATAATGAGGTACTCACAGAAACCCTCAGAAAACTTGCACAAGACCTGGGAGAGGTTTCAAAGTTACCAGCGGGAGTGCCCACATCTTGGCTTTTCTGAACCTAACCTGATCACCATATTCTATAATGGGGTGTGTGTTGTAGAGAGGAAATCCCTGAACGTTGCAGCTGGCAGTGATTTCTTAGGACTCGGTGCTCAGAGGGCCAGAGAAATTATCGACAACATGGCCACAAATCAGCAGGATAGCGAGTACGACTGGGAGTCCATGGGCCATACCACTCCGGGAGAATCCAAAGTGATGGAAGCCCTCACGGCTAAGTTGGATAAAATTGTAACCGATGTCCAAACCCTGAAGGAGCAGGGGTATAAAGGAATAGTCCGGCAGGAAGTGGTGAGGAGTTGCGTCACATGTGGAGAGCCAGACCACCTTTCTGACTTCTACCTGCACACAACTGTTCAAGGAGAACTTGATGAGGACAGTATGGAAAATGTCAGTTATGTCCAGTACAGATGCCCTGATCACCCTATTGTTTCCTACAAAAACACCAATGCAGCTAAGAACTCTCATTAGTTGGTGGGTGGAAATCCCTCGGGATGACCGTCGAACCAGCAACGTCAAATAGGGTTCCAGTAGCATCGGACTTTCCAGCAGAACCAGCCACAATGACCATCTATGATGACGGAGCTGATGTCCTTTGCCAAGAAGCACAACGACCCGAACGAGAAGATGCATAAAAGCTTTGTGGATAGCACATCCCTGCTTAAGTTGATGCAGCAGCATATGGGGGGATTCTCTACCCAAACAGGGGATCTATAGCAGCACAATAAATAGATTGACCAACAATTGGCAAGCCTTGCCCAGAGCATCAATCATCAAGTGGGGTGTTTCCCCTCCAACACCGAAGCAAATCCACATGGGCATGAGACTGCAAAAATGGCCATCTTAAGGTCAGGTACAGTGGTATGACCAGCCATTGAAAAGGAAGTAACAACAGCGACAACACCAGGTAAAGATGATAGCCCTGAGGAAGTTGAAGAAGAAGTCCCCGCAAAGTTAAGGAAAGTGACCAAAGAAAGAGTCAATGACGTTTCTTCTGAAGAGCGTCCAGACAAGTACGCACCCCGCGTACCCTTCCCGCATAAGTTGGTGAAAGCTCAGTCAAAAAAGAGGTATGAGAAGTTTATGGCCACGATAAAGAAATTGCACCTTGACATCCCATTTATGGATGTCATTGAGGAGATGCCTACTTACGCCAATGTTTCTGAAGGATATGATTTCAAGGAAGAAGAGAGGTGAAGATGTGGAGACCGTAAATCTAGCATGGATATCTAGCTCCTTCGTCAAAGCAAGTATGCTTTCAAAGAAGAAAGATCCTAGGGCCTTTGTCATCCCCTTCCAAGTTGGGGATAACATAACTCGTAAAGGTCTAGCAGACCTGAGGGCAAGCATCATCCTGATGCCCTTGTCCCTTGCAAAGATGATTGGACTCACTGAAATGGTAGGCACCAACACGAGGATTCAGCTGATCGATCACAACTTTACTAGATCAGTCGGAGTGGTTGAGGATGTGCCCATTCAAGTTGGGTGATTCTTTATACCATGTGATATAGTTTTGATAGATATAGTAGAAGATCCCAGCTGCCCTATTATCTTCGGGTGACCTTTCCTAGAAACTGGTCGGGCCCTCATCAACGTAGAGGCAGGTATGATTATGATCAAGGTTGGAGGAGATCACATCGACTTCAACATCAGAGATTGTATGAAAGCCGCTTTGTTCTTTGAATCCTCTTATTTCGTTGAAAGCTATCAGCAGCTATGCAATGAAGGGAAGAAAATGTCATGGTAGACCCGCTGATGTGCGCCCTATCTGGCGAGGCACAAGAGGTCGAGGATCCGTAGGTCAAGGAACTATAGGCTTTTCTGGAAGTTGAAGGTTTTCCCAAAGAAGAAGACTCTGTGGAGACAGTTATGTACTCTGCCCTCCGTAAAGATGATGAATGTATATTCATCATGGAATTTAATTACCATCTTGGGCTCATTTGGACTTAACACATCAAATTTCACTCATTAAATATCAAAATATATCATAAAGTGCATAACTACTTAATTGATTCAATCATCATGATTTTAATTGAAATTGTGTTGATTTGATGCAGGTCTTGATGAAGTTGAACAATCAATGGGGCCCCACCTTCACTCACCCTTGGTTCTGACCAATCGATTTGACCAAACTATTTCATCCATTCGGTCTGACCAAACGGTTTCAACCATTCGGTCTCGCCAAATGATCTGGCCATCCGATCTTGACCAATCAGTTTCATCCATTCGGACTCAAGACCGAATGGACAGATCCCCCTCAAAACCATTTAGACTTTGCACGATTTAAGACTGTTTGGGTGCCAAGGTCGCAAGACCGTTTAAGCCGTGAAGACCATTTAGTCGCGAAGACCGTATGGCCACGATACTCTCATCCATTTGGAGCCCAATCTGCGAGATCGTTTCGGGAATTTCAGTCTGCAAGACCGTTTTGGGAGTGGCGGTCTGTGAGACCGTTTAACGCAGCCACGTGCAAACCGTTTAATATTTGAAACCATTTGAGAAGAACGTTTGCTAAAATTGGCATGCAATGCGTAGACCGAATAGTCACATGTGCAGCAAGACCGTTTAATAGAGTGTATCTTCAAGACCATTTGACGTAAGAAATTGCATGCAACTAAACCGTTTGGCGTGAGAAATTGCATGCAACTAAACTGTTTGACGTGAGAAATGACGTGCAAGTAAACCATTTGGGTAGTCAAGCTGCTAGACCGAATGAAGGCATTACACGCAAGATCGTTTGCATGCAAACCGGATGACAAAGGGAAGCTGCGAAGCTCTTTCAAACTGAATGAATTAAGCATGTGCATGCATGCAAACCGGATGACAAACCATTTGGATTTGCCGCATCAAGACCGTTTGCTATGCTCTAGCAAATGAAGACTGAATGGGCATGGAAGACCGTTTGGACTGGATAGGTATGAAGACCGAATGGAGCAATCATGCAAAACCGAATGAACTGTTGGTCACGTGAAGAACGCTTGAGTGTTGAATGCATGCAAACTGTTTGCTGCTAAAAGTCACCAAGACCATTTGAATTAGGCACAAAGCCATGACCATTTGTTGATTATCCATGCAAACTGAATGGGAAAATATCATGCAAAACCATTTAATAAAGTACCTAGCTGCAAAACGTTTGGGTATTTACATGAAGACCGAATACACTTGTCGTGAGGACCGATTGGATCAGCAATGAAGACTGAATGAATAAGTCTACGAAATCGTTTGATAAGAGTACATGCAGTAGACCGTTTGCTGTATATCTAAGCAAAGACCGTTTGAGTGACCAAATAGAAGATTGTTTGGATGAGATAATACAAAGACCGAATGCACAGACAACCATTTGCTTTTCCCATCATGCAAACCAAATGAAAGGCAAACCGAATGAGCTAGATATTTTGAAAGAAAAGTAGCACAATACCCAAACCAAGAGAGCAAGACCGTTTGGTCAATTTTACCAAATGGTTTGCGCAAAATAAATATCTCCCAAACCGTTTGGACTAAAATCACACCAAAAGCATGAGGGCCAGTCATGTGCCTATAAATAAGACCAGTAGGGTCCCCATTTTGGGGGGGGGGTCCGAGACGCCGACAGGATGCCTGTACACAGGTCTTATCCAAATCCAGTGATGTCCACGCTAGTTTCATTCCACCTACTGCCCATGTTGCAACCAAGGAGACTGAGAAGAGAAGGAAGATGGAGTGAGGGAGACTGTCTGGTTTGTCTTGGTATCTCCCATTTCGCGTCCAGATCTGCTCTGACACGACATAGAAGGCCGTATCTTCTTCACCGAGCTGTGACTACCTTCTGCACCGAGTTCATGGCAGATTTCTCTATCTTTCTTATTGTTCTTGTTTCTCGCATCATGAGCGAGTAGTACCTTTTCACTGGGGTGTGGGGACTAGCCCTGCTGCCCATGCAAGCGTGTTCTTTTGTTAAGCATTCCATGGCAATGTATATAACTTTCCATTTTGTTGTTAATTGGTATTTCATAGTTGATTATCTACTTGCTTTCATCTTGTCCCTTCCTATATTACGAAATCTTCTATATGTGGGATAGAATGGCAGTTTACAAAGTTCGACTCTTTGATGAGAACTTTTGATAAGATTCCTTGAGGTCGTAAGTGTATGATCTGTGAGGGGACGAGACATCTAGCCTATAGTGATGCTTATGTGGTCTAAACATCCCTCAGGGAGGACCACAGCCTTAGTTGGATTTTGTATCGTCTTTGTTTATCGTCGATGTTAGTTTGTAGATCTATCACCTGCTTGCTTATCGATTATTGGGGTTGAGTCCCAAACTAGAAATAGAATGGGATTTCTTCGAGGTTGTAAGTGTATGATCCGTGAGGGTACGAGCCATCTAGACTTCAGTGACGCTTCTGTGTGCCTAACGCCTATATAGGGGGCTCACAACCTTAGTTGGATTTATGTATCTTCAGAGCTGTAAGTAAGTGATAAGAATGGTGATGAGACATATGATGCCTAAGGTGATGCTTACGCGAACCTAACGCCCGTATGGGGGGTCTTGCAGCAGCTCTATTTGCATTGTTAAATCTTGCCTAGATTGTTTGCGATTGAATGTGTATGCGTGTGTAGCGGTGGTGAAACCTGATACCATCCCGGCGATTCCATATCATCAATCTAAACCCAACTTTAATTCATATTTTACTTTCCTACATTTAGTTTAATGAACCACAATCCAACCAATCATTTTAAATATTAGTCTTAACTCGAACTGGATTAAACTGATAAGGATATTTAAAAACATTGTCTTTTGGGTTCGATCCTTAACTATACTGCGATAAGACCCATCCGCTTGTGGGTGGTATTATTGCACTTTGGTTTTGGTAAAAGCTCAGGGATTTCAACCCCGAGTGAGTTTGTTAGTGCGATAAAATCTCACGTCAAATTCTGGTGTCGTTGCCGGGGACAACGGAATCAGTTAGTCAAAACTAGTTCTTTAAGACTAATTTAGGATTTTGCTTTTTCTTCTGACACAATCGATCATCTACTTGAAATTTGACTCTACTCCGTGGTTCTCACTTTCGACATCTTTCTATCTCAGGTACAATCCAAGGTGTAGTGCATGCACCGTTCGGATAGCCCCGAACTAACAGCAAGCTTTGATTCCGAGATAGACAGAACTTTCCATCGTCAGATCAGAGAAAATCAAGCAAGGATGGCTCAAGAAGAAGAGGTAGCCCGAAGGGTAGCTCAAGCCATCAATGCACAAAGAGAGAGGATCATGTAAGAAGCCAGGGATGCAGTTCAATGGGAAATCCTAGCAGCGCAAGCAGCTAAACTACAAAAGGATCTTAGAGAGTTCTCAATACCGAAAGCTGTGAATGTTCATCATCCAATACAACCTCCTCCTATCAACGCTACTAATTTCGAGATAAGAGTGCATTGGATCACTTTGCTTTAGAATAATCATTTCTATGGAAAACAAGGTGAAGATAGTCAAGAACATCTTCTAAGGTTTATTGATCTTTGTGCTATGACAAAGCAAAATGGAGTCACAGATGATGCCATTCGACTCTATCTCTTCAAGTATTCCCTTGCTGATAGAGCTATAAGTTGGTACAATTCACTGCAAAGTGAAATACCCATCACCACCTGGGAACAACTCCAAAATGTATTTCTAGAAAAGTTCTACCCTCCATCTCTTACCTATGAAATTAGAGGACGGATAACAAATTTCACTCAAGTTCCTGGGGAAACCCTTGCTGAAGCTTGGGATAGATACAAAGAGCTTCTACGCAAGTGTCCACACCACAGAATTCCCAAGAATCAAGTCATCGAGATTTTCTATAGGGGTGTGGATGATGATATTAAGATTCCTAGATTCCTCATCTGGAGGAAACTTCATGCGTCAAAGTTATGACAGCGCATTAAGATTCGTCACCGTGGGAGCAGAAAATCAAGCCAATTGGGGTAGATCTGTAGGTAAAGGAGTTTTGAAAGTAGCTATGGCCGAAGCTACTCCTGAGTACAAATCTATCGTTGAAACCTTAAAACTCTTAGTTGCCAAGCAAGACCATATTGAATCATCTCTTGTTGCCATTGGAAGAGGATGTTCACCCATTCGACAACCAGAACAAGTCAAGTCCGCTTCCCTATCATGTGAAGCATGTAAAGGAACTGATCATTCCACCTTATCATTCAATGTTCTTTACGATGTTGTTCTGAGCAACGTATGTGGACAAGGAGATAATGGCCAAATGGAAAATCTTAACGTTGTTAATACCATCCCTGGTCAAAGTTATTACAATCCAAATCAGAATAGGAATCATCCAGGTTTTCAATATCAAGACCCCATATGGAGCAGTAAACTCGCATCAATTTGGTTCAAACAATCAACCAAGAGGCCCACCAGGATTCCAGTATAATCAACAACAAAATTTTGGGAATCAAGGAAATTTCAAGGGGAACTTTCAGAATAGAAACTACAATAATTATTAAAACAACTCTCAGTACCAGAATCTTAATCAACAACAAGGACAGCAAGCAGGACCTGTCTCTTCTGAGGACAAGTTAACAGCCATTGAAAAGATGTTGCAAACTCAGCAAACTATGATAGCGAACCAGCAAGCCCAGTAGAAGGCTATTAAATATCAACTAGATCAACTCACAGATAGCATAAAGCCACCTATAGGAGTCTTTGCCGGCCAACTCGAGAATCATCCCAAGCATCCAGAATAGTTGAAGGCAGTCACCACCAGGTCAGGAAAAGACTATTCAGATCCCCCTGTAAAGATGCATGTGGTTATTACAGACGAGGATGGACATGTAATTGCCCAAGACTCAACAATACTAGAATCTCAAGTTGATAAGACAGATAAGGGAAATCCTGAGAAACCTACTGATGAAGAAAATGAAACACCAAAACCTGATATTCCTGTATATAAGCCTCGTATACCTTTCCCAGCTTGTCTAAGGCAAACCAAGCTGGATACTTGTTTCAATAAGTTCAAAGAAGCTATGAAGAAGCTTCATGTTGATATCCCCTTTCTCGATGCTCTAGCTGAGATACCAGCCTGGAAGAAGTACTTAAAGTCACTTCTCACAAGGAAGTATATAACTGAAGAGTATGATAAAGTAAAACTGGCGACAACTACATCTGATATCATTTTGAGCAAGATGCCCAAGAAATAAAAAGACCCGGGATCCTTTGGAATTTCATGTTACATTGGCGACTCATTATGCAAGAAAGGATTGGCAGATCTCGGCGCAAGCATCTCTATTATGCCACTTAGCCTGTGTAAAAGACTAGGTTTTGTAGAATTGCTTCCTACTGGCATGACTATACAGCTTGCAAACAATTCAATAAAACGTCCGTTAGGAATCCTCGAAGATGTCCCGGTCAAGGTAGGCAAGGACACATATGTTCCATGCGACTTTTTCATTATGGACATAAAAGAAGACGCCAGATATCCTCTCATCTTTGGTCGTCCATTCCTCGCTACTGCAAGAGCCCTGATTGACGTTGAAGCTGGTACCTTACTGCTCAGATTAGGTAAAGAAACTCTCGAATTTAAAGTTTTTGAGCGTATGAGAAGACCAAGTATGCAAGAAGAAGTCTATTTGATTGACTGCATTGAGCAAATGTCACTTTTGACTCAAGAGCATCATGAATCAGATGATCCTTTAGAAGTTGCTCTAAAGAACCCATCAGTTGATGAACCAATTGATGAACAAGTAAAGGATTGCATCGAATCCCTCAACTCTGCTAAAGAAGATGTTGAAGCCACTAGTGAAGAACTCAAAGCTATGGAAACTATAGAAGAAACATGCAAAAAACCAGAGGCTCCCAAAATGAAGCCCCTGCCCGAAGGACTAAAGTACGTGTTTTTAGACGATCTCAAAGTTTGCCCAGTTATTATAAATTCTGATCTAACAGCTGAACAAGACGATAAACTCCTAAAGGAATTAAGGGAAAGGAAGAAAGCCATCAGTTATAAAATGAGTGACCCCACGGGGGTCAGTTGAGCGTTGTGTATGCACAAGATCCCTATGATGGAAGATCACAAGCCTACTATTGAGCATCAATGGAAATTGAATCCAAATATGAAGGAAGTGGTCTGTCGCAAGGTCATTAAACTGCTCACAGTTGGAATAATCTATCTGATATAAGATTTGCCATGGGTGAGCCCAGTGCATGTAGTCCCAAAGAAAGGTGGAACAACTGTTATACATAATGAAAACAATGAACTCATCCCCACTCGAACAGTCACAGGGTGGAGGATGTGCATAGATTATAGAAAATTAAACAAGGCAACTCAAAAAGATCATTTTCCAATGCCTTTCCTTGATCAAGTCCTAGAAAGGTTGGCTCACCAAGAATATTTATGTTATCTTGATGGTTACTCTGGATTCTATCAAATACCCATACATCCAGATGACAAAGAGAAAACAACTTTTACCTGCTTGGTCTACAACACAGACTACAACCTCAAACGTCATTGTCTGTAGCAACTCCTCTCATAATAGATTGTTGGTTGACGTTATCCTCCTAGCGCCAGACAATGGCCTCCCACCTCTATAGAAGTCCACACGGACCACCTAGAACTCATTCCATCTTACTAGAACATATAGGAAGGAGTTGTCCCTCCCATTGGTGTACTAGTCACCAACTTTCTCTTCCACAAAAATGATTCTCAGTCGTTCTCTCCCATAGTTATTACTCCCTAGTCAGGTAGGACTTGTTTGGGCTCTCTTAGTTATGACAACTAGAGAGGAAAACAATTGTCAGAGCAACTGATTCTCAATTGTCTGTGTTGTGCTCTGCGAAGCCCCCAATACCCCTCTATTTATAGGTGGTGTTTGGTCCAGGGTTCCCAGTTTGTCTGGGAGTGGACTGGATCAGAAGATCTTGAATTTTCACAATCAGTGACAATAGAAACAGTCATCTGGCATCTCAGACTATTATCTGGCATGCGAGATGGTCATCTCATACTGCAAGATGGTCTTTTTGTAGTTTCCTAATTGCATACACAATTGGCAATTTGTTTCTCATCAATGTTAAACATCAATTCCTTATACTACAAGTAATGTGCACTTGAAATGAATATGGGAAAGTATCTAGAACCTTCCCTTGGCCTAACTGAGCAATTTTTCTCATGCGAGATGGTAGTCTCCCTCACCCAAACAGTCGTCTGATGAGTCGAACTGAGCCAAACCGTTCAATCCATAGACAATTTCAACTCGAATCAACTTGGCTCTCCAAACACCCATCTCAAACCTTAATATGATCATTTGGCACTCCAAACAGTAATCTCATCCTATGAGCCGATCATCTGGTAGTGTAGCCAATTGATTCATTGTGTGAATCAATTACCTAAACACTTTAGTAATTAATTTAATCACCATTCAAGATTCAACTCCTCTACTAGGTCGAGACCTATGTGTGTGACTCTATAGGTTCCATATTACATTGGAAATTAATGTCCATAACAACTTATGACATCACAAGCAATGAGTGGTACCTAGTCGCACATCAATGCAACCCAAGTAAATGGAAAGTTGGGGAACAACTTCAACCTACAATTTGTGTATGGTGTTTTAATGCATGTATAGTTCCTTTATCACTGATATCTAGATTGAACTCGAGGAATGGAGTAGTCATCCTCTTCATCACTCAATCTTGTTTCTTGAACAAAGAGAAGACTTTCTAATATATATGTAAGCTCAATATCACATATTGACTCACATGTGCTTGGCCATGCATTTCTCGGTCTTGCTAATCAAGAAACCTAGGATATCATACTCATGTAGAAGGGACAAATCCCATTTCTATCACTCGTCTTGAGACCGTTTGAGTCCAAACGGTCTTGAGACCATTTGGGATCAAACGGTCCTCAGACCATTTGTAGGGCAAACGGTCTCAAACCATTTGATGTTCATTCGGTTTCATTTGAGCAAATGGTTTCAAAACCGAATGAAGGAGTTAGGGCAAGACCGAATGGAGGTCAAGTATTTCAAGACCGTATAAAGGTCTAATACCCCAAGACTGTTTGAAGGTTTAATTGATTTAAATTTTGTAAGTACAATCAACCCCATGATTGTTGATGATGTTTATCAAAGGTAATTACAATGGTTGTACCTTCAAGGTACTTAAGTGATTAGTACCTTTTGAGTGGTTAATTTTTTATGCTTATGGAAGTAATAACTTAATACACTACGTCAACCCTTCATTCAAGTTGATTTGACCTACTAATCTAAATCAAGCTTGAAACAATCAACATCCTAGAAAGGATGAGAGAGAGAGGATTCCATACATGTATGATAATCATGTAGTGGTTAAGCCTCAATATTTTCAATATGAATAAAATATGTAATTAGGGTATGATCCATAACAAAGAGATCATGAAATCCTAATTGAGAAGGTTGATGAGCCTTAACCCTAATCTAGGGTAATGAGGTAACCCTAATCTAGGGTAATGATGTAACCCTAATCTAGAGTGATGATATAAGAAATCCCAATTCAGGGCAATATAAAGGAAAACCCCTAATTTAGGAGAATGCTTCATGAAACCTTAATTTTGGGTAAAGTTACATAAAACCCTAATCAAGGGTGATGTCATGTGAAACCCTAATTAAGGGTGATGACATGTGAAACCCTAATCAAGGGCGATGTCATGTGAAACCCTAATTAAGGGTGTTGACATGTGAAACCCTAATCAAGGGTGATGCCATGTGAAACCCTAATGTAGAGAGGTAAGGTGAAACTCTAATCAAGGGTGATGCCATGTAAAACCCTAATGCAGAGAGGTAAGGTGAAACCCTAATCAAGGGTGATGTCAAGTGAAACCCTAATTCAGAGATGTGAGATGAAACTCAATATAGGGTGATGCTATGTAATGCTATATGAAATCCTACCCTAATATAGGGTAAATGAAATGACCGATAAACAAATCGTAATTGATTAAGCAGAATTAAACATTAGCAGCGGATTACTGAAAATCACTAAAAATTTAAACCTTCTTTTCAAAGAGATCCATTCATAGGAAAACACTTTCAACAAGAACCAATGTATTACATTTACATCCTGGTTCATAAGTACATAACTTGTACCATCTCTTCTTGAGGATTACAACATCCACTGCCTTGTTAAAAGCAAAACATAGACAGAATAAGAACCTCGAGGCATCAAGCCAAAATCTCAACATGATTCATTAAAAGCACTAACTATGAACTCTAAGGACCTGAGAGTATAGAGACGACACATAGGACTTCTATCTACTAGACACGACAGACAGTACACTCAACCTGAGTTGTCCCTGCTGTCCCTGCTGCTGCTGAAGTTCTTTCTCTACAATATATTCTTAGCCTCCTCCGTGTTTGTCCACCTAAAAAATTGTTGAATCCCACAGAGGTGAGACAATTATAAATTGCCCCAGCAAGAGATATAACTCTCCGCCAAAAACATTATTATTGCAGTTTAAAGATATAAAACTGGGCAGAGGATAAGCCGTTAAAAGCATTCTCAACTTTTAAAGCATTGCAACTATTTATAATTGAATAGCAGATCATGTATTCTCTTAATAAGGAATAGGAAGAACATGTATATCAATTATTTATCATATTATACCATCATTTGAAACTTCTCTTGTGACACTCATTATCTTGATATGTCACCCATGAGACATTCTTGTTTCAAATATGTTGGCTTTATCCAATCTGCTGAACAGATATAGGGTTATATCTATCATATACTCATATATCATTAATACATGCATTGGGTTATTACCAATCATGTGTCATCATTACAGGCATTGGATTATTCCCAGTCATGTATCATCATTATAGACATTAAGCCTCTGCCAGGTATTAGACTCTTCCAAACCTGATTATACCGCCATGCATTGGACACTACCAATCATGATTTCACAGCCAAGCATTGGACTTTAACCAACCCTGATTATAGGCAATACACATCTGCTAGGTATTGGACTTTAACCAATCCTGATTACACAGCCTGGCATTGGACTCTAACCAATCCTGATTACACAGTCAGGCATTGGACTCTAACAAATCCTGATTACACAGCTAGGCATTGGACTTTAACCAATCCTAATTACACAGCCAGGCATTGGACTCTAACCAATCCTGATTACACATCCAGGCATTGGACTCTAACCAATCCTGATTACACAGTCAGGCATTGGACTTTAACCAATCCCGATTACATAGCCAGGCATGGGACTCTAACCAATCCTGATTACACAGCCAGGCATTGGACTTTAACCAATCCTAATTACACGGCCAAGCATTAGACTTTAACCAATCCTGATTACACAGCCAGGCATTGGACTCTAACCAATCCTGATTACACAGCCAGACATTAGACTTTATCCAATCCTGATTACACAGCCACGCATTGGACTCTAACCAATCCTGATTACACAGCCAGGCATTGGACTTTAACCAATCCTGATTATACCCCATGTCTATTTACACAGAACTGGGCACCTCATCCTTTTACTAGCATTTAACTTTTGGCCATGCCAATTATGCTCAATACATTCTTTATGTATTACAAGTATTCCTCTTTTCTCCACACATGTATAATCCAGGTTCCTTTATTATAATTGTATCCTTTGATTATTATTATTATGTTACTAAGTTTCCCTTCCTTGGTTTATTATAAACATCGTCATCCCTTACAAGAGACCTTTATAATCATCTTGATACCTTTTACTATGCCACAATTGTTCTCATGTCTCATAAGGCCCATAAAGCATCTTTTCACCTCTCACTGGGCAACATCTAACCATATGGCTCACAAGGCCATTAAACATCTTGTCACCTATTGCTAGGCAACATCTAATCATATGGCTCACAAGGCCATTACACATCTTGTCATTCAATCATGTTTATTATTCTCAACATTTATCATTAAATGATTATCAGTACAAGGTATGAGTTCATTTCTCATTCTTATCATGGTATGATTACATCATACTCATTAGTATGGCTTAACCCCATTCTCAAGGTATATTAGCCTATACTTATCAAAGTATATCCAACTCATTACATTTCATTGTAACAGTTTACATAACACACTTCATGTGCTTTTTGTCCAAGTATATTGGATTGGAGGTACATTAAGGTATATCAACCCTAGAATGCTAAAAGTGATATCTACCATATCTCGATGTATCACCTTCCTCATCACTTCCAACTTTCTTGAGTTATCAGCTTATCTTGGATTAAGGTATTTCCCATCTTAATCCTTTCATCCACTAACCTATCACTCTTAACATTAGACCTGTCAAATGGGTGGGTGGGTTGGGTTTGGGTTGGGTCATTGTGGGTGTGGGTCAAAAAGATATACTTCTAAATGGGTGGAAGAAAATCACACCCAAACCCGACCCAGCGGGTTGCCCGCGGATGCCCATATAAAATGTATACAATCAACAATAAGTTACCAGTTGCTTTCTTTAACACTAAAAACAACATTTGAAACAACTTGTAACTATTGTTTTTATGTCAAATATAGTGCAAAAGAACCAACCAATTACTATGTTTGACGTCAAACTATTCGATTAGTTTTTGATATATGAAAAAGTAGCAGCTAGTTGTATGTTGATATAAATTAGGAAAATCGATGTAGTTTTCATAGATAAATATCACAAGAAAAATACATAATTTTGTCATGTAACATTAGGCATTCCTAATATTACAAGTACTTGTTATTGCCTATTGCAAATACAAAATAAAGAGAATACAATTGTTGTTGGTAAAGGTAAAGAATTAACTTGTACAAAGCAAACAACATCTTTTAATAGGTGTGTGTGTGTATATTATGTATATGAATATATTTGCTTCAATTAACTGGGTCACCCGCGGGTGCCCACGGATCACCCGCGAAACCCGCTTAATAAACGGGTGGGTATGGGTTTGGGTGATTTTCAGCGGGTGGCAAATTTTGCCACCCAAACCCAACTTAAACGGGTCGACCCATGGGCGCCCGCATATTTTGACCCAGTTTAATAGGTCTACTTACCATGAAGTGCATAGGTCACACATAAGGATGGTCCAACTATCTTTAATGATATGGACTCATTTCAAGTTAAGGCATTGCTTGGTATAAGATTACCTATAATTAATCACTTTAGGTATTTCCCTTATCAATGTATTAGTCACCATTCCATTATTAGGATTAGGGTCTCCCATACCATCACCCTTTATTAGGGTTAGGATTTCACATACCATCTCCCTTCATTAGGGTTAGGATTTCACATCTCATTGTCCATAATTAGGGTTTACTATTCATCCCAACTAGGGTTTTTCATGGCATCACTCTCAATTAGGGTTTCTCATGGAATCAACCTCAATTAGGGTTTCTCATGGAATCAACCTCAATTAGGGTTTCACATGGAATCAACCTCAATTAGGGTTTCACATGGAATCGACCTCAATTAGGGATTCACATGGAATCGACCTCAATTAGGGTTTCACATGGAATCAACCTCAATTAGGGATTCTCAATTCATATCAAATGGAGATACTCATCCCAATTAGGGTTTCACTCTCTATTTCCATAATTGGGGTTTTACATTATGTTACCCCGATTTAGGGTTAGGGTTTATTAACCTTCTGGATTAGGGTTTCATGATCTCTTTACTAAGGATCATAACCTAATCACCACATGATCAATACTCATGTATGGATTCTTTTCTATCATCCTTTAAACTTGATTAGGTTACATCAACCTTTCAATCAATTATATATACAAATGGTTGACATAATGTATTGAGACATTGCTTTCATAAGCTTATAGGGTTAACCATTTTAAAGGTATTGATTATCTAGGTACTTAAGGGTTTCAACCTTTGTACCTATCATTGGTAATCATCATGATTAACCCTTGGATCAATGGACCAACCATTACTTTAAGTTTCCAATCAATTTGATCACCCTGAATTATCCAATCGGTTTTTACCTTTTTCACTTCAAACGGTTTTGAAACCGTTTGATTCCAAATGGTCCTGAGACCGTTTGACCCCAAACGGTTTCAAGACCGTTTGGAATCAAACGAACTCAAGACCATTTGGACCAAACCAGCCTCAAAACTGAATGGGTCACTAGGACATCCATCAACCAAATTGAATAAGATTTGCACCATTGAATTGGCCATCACTTGGACTATTGAAAAATTCATCAATCTACATCATTAGATCTTCCTTATCAACTACAAGCAACCTTGGGTCCCTAAACGGTCTTGAGACCATTTGATCCCAAATGGTCTTGAGACTGTTTGGACTCAAACGGTCTTAAGACCGTTTGGTTCAAACACTCTCAAAATCGAATGGACCAAAAAGGTCTTCCATCACTTAATCAATTCAAGGTTTTAATCATTGATCCATATATCAATTGAACCACTGATTTATTATTCAATTGTACCATTGAATCTCCCTTCAATTGGACCTTCAATTAGCGTTTTGAACCCCATTGAACTAGGGTTTATAATCAAGGAACCATCAATTAGGGTTTTGAAATCGAGGAACCGTCAATGGTTGACATTGTGGAACTAGTCCAATTGAAATCATTGGATCATCATCAAACCATGACATGACCTGATCTCAAACGGTCTTGAGGTCATTTGGATGACCTCCAAATGGTCTTGAGACCGTTTGACTCAAACCTTTAATGAAATTTGTGAAAATCAATTAGGGTTTGCATCATTAGGTTGATCACCAATTGAACAATTGATTGCATTTCAATTTACCATCTCTGGTCCTTCAATTACTCAACCATACTCAACCCTAATCCTCCAAACGGCCTTGGTTGACCTACAAATGGTCCTGAGACCGTTTGGGTTACCTCAAAATGGTTTTGAAACCGTTTGGGCTAATCAACCCAAAAGTATTAAATCAATCACTTGCAAATTCAACACTTAACCCGATTAGGGTTTCTACTTGGATGATTGTCCATATATTGATTCAATCAATTGAGCCATTAGATCTTCATCCAACACGTACTAGGGTCCTGACCTCAAATGGTCAACCCATCCAAACGGTCAAATCACCTAAACGGTTTGGGATCCAAACCTTCAAACGGTTTGCAAACCGTTTGGTCTCCAAACGGTTTTGGTGAAACTGTTTGGACCATTTTGTTGAAATTGTTTGCAATAGATAATTGTGGAGGTGTGTGCTTATGGTGATGTCATAATCATCAAGCTCTAAACCCATGAAACTTGCTGTGATTTCCATGGTGATTGCATCAATCAATGAAATAATTTTTCGAGAATAAGAAAGGATCAACAATTTGATAAGGAATTGAATGCAATAACAGTATTAAGGGTTCACGTTATAAAACCCACCTCCAATTGATATTAAAAGCTCCAAGATCCACATCTTTAATGGTGGAAGAAGCTTTCTCAACTATCCCAAGCTCGTCCTCAAGCTTTTGAATGAAAAGAAGTGGCTAGGATAGAAGATTGCATGGAGAAAAGAAGAAATCCATCATTTATTTTTTATTTCCACCATGAAATCATGGTGAAAGAAGGTCAAGAAGCTTACCAACAGGTTGGGGATCGTCCTCCTGTTGCTCCAAGCTCCCTTGGTCATTTTTGAAAGCAAGAAGTGAAAGGTATTTCGAAATTACCCTTTCAACTCATGGATAAAGGAGCATATATGCATTTTATTAAAAATTCATCTTAGGAGAGAGAAAGTAGGGATTATCTCCTCCATTTCCTCGCAACTTGCTCCCTTCCCTTCCTTGGTTACGAGGCTATCTTCTTTGCCTCTTATTCCTCTCAATTATCCATGTTTTAAAGAAAAGCAATTTAAGCACCTTAAATCATATTATACTAATATCCATAAGTGAGTGGATATTTCTTTTTCTTATAATAAGGTAAGTGAGTTATCCACTTCCTTTGGATATGTTCGTGCCTTTGCAAGGAACATGGTAGTCCATCCTCTTGAAAACTCATCCCTCACCTTTTTGGTTAAAGGGGTCTTTAATTGATATATTTATTTTTGCATTAAATTGAAGTAAAGTTCCAATTATGCTTAAATCTTGATTATTTTAATATCAAGATTCTCTCTCCTCCAAAGAGATACAAATGAGACGCCCCTTTCATTTTCTTTACTCTACATGATGCCAAGAAACATTAGGGACTACTTTGAAGTGGTAATTTGCATATTGAACCCTAGGGTTTGGGTAAATTGCACATTACACCAAAACTAGATTTTTATGCACAACATTGCTTTATCAGCTCTTTCTTGGTACTCATGCTACCACAGGCCATGTCACTGCATCATTTTCATCCTTATGATGCTTCAACACTTGAGGAACATCTTATCATGCAAAATTTTCAATTTAACCCCTCAACTTGGGTAATTTGTACTTTAGTCCAAAACAGGTAAAACATTATTTCAACATTGTTCAAAAAGGAATAAAATTGAAACATAAGTTCCTCTTGAGCCTTAATTACTTTTCAAAAGATAAAATCAAACATATAATTATCTTTATTAAACAAAACATCTAGGGTTAAGGCATAACCCAGGTCAGGGATGTTACAAATCATAAACCGCTAACAAGGATTTCGTCCCCAAAATCCCAGATAAAGGGAGACAAATATTATTCATACATCATCTCATCAAGTCTCATAACATCTCAATGTCATGTTTATGTAAGGCATAAACCCCTAACATATGATGTCCATGCTATATTATATAACCGATCTAATTTCACAGTTAACCACTCCAGGTGGTCAACATACTTTATCTGATACCAGAATCACTTACCTTGGTATCCATTACATGTGATGGAAACACATCACATATTCATCTTTGTTTTATCCTGGGACATTACTTATTACACACATCTTTTTCTTGTAACCCAAGTTTAAGATAAATTGATACTTTTCTAAGTATTCATCAAATAAACATTTTTAAAATGTGTGCATCAAGTGTCCTAAGACCCACTTGATTGCCATGTCCCTGAAAGGAAAGAAAACAAAGAATCATATTCTTCTTTTACTTATAAGTCGATTTATAATTAAATCAAATTCCTTCATATATCAATTAGATAACAATCTAGGTATGTCATACTTACCTTGCCTTCAGTAAATGTATACCTGGCTAGGGTATGCAAGAACTGAATTTAGGTAGTATGCTTTTATTTTATTTTATGTTTTCATTTCCTTTAAATTTAATATACTTAATATCTCAGATTTTCTTTGAGCTCCTCTTTCATTTCTTCCCTTTCTTGATGAAGAAAGAGATATTTCAAAACACATGAAAGAATATTAAACTGAACACAAGTTTTCATCCTACTTATCTCTTCCTCGTATTCTCAAAGGATTATACAGATGAACTAAACAACAACTACCCTTCTTATAGTAGAGAGTGCAAGATAATTCAAAATAGAAAGTTCTATCTTGATATGTCTACTTATTACAGGTTATCTAGTATCTTCTCTGTTGAGTCACCTCATCAATTTCTATTTGGACACTACCACCTCAGATGTCCTCTCTGTCCACATCTATACCAAGCTCGAAGCTTTTTAGGTGACTGCTGCTCAGGTGCACTATATTGTACTTGAGTCGGTACTACTAAAATCTTTGATTGTTTAGTACCACTAATTCCTTGTTCCTGTAACTGTTTAGACTTCCTTTTAAGGTATGTCTCATGTTTCTTTGTCATAGACCCTTCTATCCTTCGAATTGACTCCACAAATGTGGCAAACCTCTCTCTACTTTCTAGGGCAGAAGCCGGAATAGACATCTGATGAATGCATATTCATCTTAGTTCAATCATCTCTTTTAGCCCAGTTTTGGTTACATTCATGCATTTATTGGCTTTGTCTTCTAATATGTGCATTTATTTGGCTTAATTGCTTTAATGAGCTTTTATTGGCCTTATCTTTTTATATGCAACTTATATTGGTTTAATTGATTTTACTCCTATTTTTATTGATTTTTTGCACCCTTGTGCATGTCATTTTGAGCTTTGGGCCTTATCTCCTAGGCCCATACCCTTTTCTAATGGGCTCTGTTTAATTCTGATCAGAAACGAGTGCCACCCTCCCCTCTTCTTTTTTCACACGCCTCTTACCTTGTTGTTGGGTCCCACCTTCCCACTAATGATCACGACCATCACCCTTCCTTCTCCCGCGATTGCGATCACTGCAAACCTAATCGCGACCCAACTCGAGACCTCGACCGCGATCACCTCACACAACACTGCGACCTGCCACTCCCTCATAATCGCGACCCAAGCGCTCCTACCGCAGTCGTGGTTTCCCCTACCCTAACCGCGGTCGCGGCTTCCTTCTCAAGATCGTGATCAATTGCAGCACTCGCTCCCCCTCTCATCTCCAACTCGCCGCAGACATCAAAATTGCAAGTTGCAGATCAATGTTGTGACCGGTTCACACAACCGTGACCCCCTCTCTCCTCCCTTCAACAGCGGTAGCATCATCCCAGCAGTGATCGACTCCTGCCCTCAACTCAACATCTGCTCGTGATCTTGATCGCGACCTCAACGCTCTTGCCCACGATCTTCTTCTTCCAATAAACCCTAACCACATACAGTGATTTGTGGCACGCCACACGATGTAGGAGGGATGTCGGATAGCTTGACCTTGCTCAGTAGGTTGTTGTCCCGCGTACAGGTGCGCTCACCCTCATACACCTGGATCAGCACACCGGGTTGGTTGCCCGAGTAGGTGGAAAACACCTACTCCTTCTTCGTGGGGATGGTGGTGTTGCGCGGGATCAACACATTCATCACTCCACTGGCCATCTCAGACCCAGGGAATGTGGGGTGACATCAAGCAGTAGCATGTCCTGGACCATCTTGTTACCCTCACTGCTCAGGATGGCGGCCTGGACGGCGACACCATATGCAACAAAGCTTCCCCCGTGGTCTGCAAACATCACGACCTGGGCCTCCTCCAACCACAACCGCGGTCGCGACAATGCCCCAACTAATCGCGACCTTCCTGCAACCTGTTTGCGATTGCCAAGATCGTGACTGTCACACAACTGTGACATGAAGTTCCTCAAGGATCGCGGACACCTGTCTGAGATCCGTAGAATCATGACCTCTGCTCCTGTCCATAACCGCGACCCCTAGCCTCCACAATCCGCTTATGCCTTCACCACCCATAGTAGGTTTGCAACCTGCACTTCTCAATGCAAGTGGACTACCTCCACAGCAGATCGAGCCGCTTCACTTGCAACCCACGGATAGTCAGCCACCTACCAAGTAGCAGTGTAAGCTTGGCACTCTATTAACAAAAGAGAAACACGACTCCCTGTCCTAGACAAAAAAGTCACGACCGTGCAAAAATCTGCGACCACGGCATTCAAAAAATTCACGACCGTGCAAAAATCCGCGACCGGCTACAAACTTATGAAGGTCTTGATTTTAAGTCGGTGCAAATCTGCCTATAAATAGAAGGCTACTCCAGCCCGTCAAAGCATCATCTCCAGACGCCGTTAGGCTGTAGGTCTGTCTTGGGCCTAAGGAGACGATCTCCATAGCCAAGAACCTACCGACGTGGTGGTTTTATGCCTCGTTCACCCAGATCTGAAGGGTAGACTCTAGATCTGCAAGCCACTTCATCCAGATCTAGATCTAGATCTAGATCCAGATCTACTGCGTCTACGCCATTTCTATGCCGTCATCTCATCCACGAGCTGCGAGCAAGGACTACGAGAAGAAGAAGGTGGAGAGAGGAGATCTGCTTTGTCTGTTGTGGTGTTCTTCTCTCTTCTTCCAGATCTACTCTGACATTGTGTAGAAGACCGTTTCTTGACAGAGCTGCGATCATCTTCTTCACCATGCTCATGGCAGAAACTTCTCTCTCTCTTGTTGTTCTTTTTTCTCTTACCTTGAGTGAGTAGTTCCTTTTCACTAGGGTACGGGGACTAGCCCCGCTGCCCATGCTTACATGTTCAAATACTAAACATTCCATGGCATGTATATAATCTTTCATTTCGTTGTTAATCGTCGATGTGTGCATGTGGATTTATCACCTGCTTGCATTTATCTTGTTCATATCCTATGTTGCGAGAACTTCAATATGTAGGATTTAAATGTCGATTAACGCGGTTGACTCCTTGATGAGAAATCATATGGTATTCCTTGAAGTAGCAAGTGTGTGATCCGTGAGGTGACGAGACATCTAGCCCACGGTGACGCTTTTGTGTGCCTAACGCCTGTATAGGGGGCCCGCAACTTCAGTTGGATATATGTATCTTCGGAGTAGTAAGTATGTGATCTGGATGGTGATGAGACATCTGATACCTAAGGTGATGCTTACGCGAACCTGACGCCCATATGGTGGGTTTTGCAGCAACTCTATTTGGATGATTATATCTTGTCTGGATGTTTGTGTTTGGATGTGATTGCATGTGTAGTGGTGGTGAAACCCAGGACCATCCCAGTGATTTCCATCATTAATCTTTAATCAACCTTTAATCTTACTCTTTTACTTTCCTTGTTTTTAGTTTAATTAAACTCAAATCAACCAACCTTGTTCTAAATATTAGTCTTGATTCAACTAGATTCGACTAGAGAAAGATTCTTAAAAACGTTGTCCCTTGGGATTCGATCCTCAACTATACTGTGATAAGACCCATCTGCTTGCGGGTGGTATTATTGCACGTTGTTTTGGTTAAAAACTTAGGGATTTCAACCCTGAGTGAGTTTGTTAGTGTGATAATATAAGCCACGTCAAATTCTGGCGTCGTTGCCGGGGACAACGGAATCATCTAGTTAAATCTAGTCCTTTTGAGACTAATTTAGGATTTTTTCTTTTACTTTTGATATTATAGATCATATATACTTGAATTCGGTTCTACTACGTCCATCTTACTAGCAAAAGATCTTTTCATCCTAGGTACCCAAAAAGTCTAGTGTATGCGCCGCTCGGACAGTCTCGGACTCTCTGCTAGCTTTGACCCTGAGATAGACAGAACCTTTCGTCGTCAGTACAGAGAGAACCAAGCAAGAATGGCTCAAGAGGAGGAAATTTCTCGAAGGGTAGCTCAAGCCCTTAATGCACAAAGAGATAGGCTTATGCAAGAAGCCCGAGCCGCAGTTCAAGAAGAAATCCAAGCAGCTCAAGCAGCAGCTCAACAAGCTGAGCTACAAAAAGACCTTAGAGAATTCTCAATCCCTAAAGTTGCGGACGTTCATCACCCAGTGCAACCTCCTCCCATCAATGCTCCCAACTTTAAGATACGAGCACATTGGATCGCGTTGCTTCAAAACAGTCCTTTCTATGGTAAGCAAGGAGAAGATAGTCAAGAACATCTTCTAAGGTTTATAGATCTATGTGCCATGACAAAGCAAAATGGAGTCACAAATGATGCCATCAGACTCTGTCTCTTCAAATACTCTCTTGCCGATAGAGCCATGAGTTGGTATAACTCCTTGCAATGCGAACCCATCACCACTTGGGAACAACTTCAAAATGTTTTTCTAGAAAAGTTTTATCCACCTTCTCTCACCTATGAAATCAGGGGCCGAATAACACAATTCACAGAGGTCCCTAGAGAATCCCTAGCTGAAGCATTGGAAAGATACAAAGAGCTCCTGTGCAAGTGTCCACACCACAAAATTCCTAAAAATCAACTCATCGAAATCTTTTATAGGGGTGTGGATGATGACATCAAGAAGTTTTTGGATTCCTCATATAGAGGAAACTTCATGCGTCAAAGCTATGATAGCGCGTGGAAGGTTGTCACCCTTGGAGCTGAAAATCAAGCCAACTGGGGTAGACCCGTAAGTAAAGGAGTGTTGAAGGTTGCTATGGTAGAAGATACTCCTGAGTACAAGTCTATTGTGGAGTCTCTTAAGCTTCTAGTCCCCAAGCAAGACCAACTTGAAACATCTTTTTCCGCCTATGAAAGAAGACGCTCACCCCCTCGACAATAAGAACAAGTTAAGTCAGCTTCACTCTTCTGTGAAGCATGCAAAGGAACTGATCATTCTACTCTAGACTGTAACATTCTCTATGATGTTGTTTTGAGCAATACCTGTGCCCAAGGAGATAATGGTCAAATGGAAAATCTGAATGTTGTCAACACCATCCCTGGTCAAGGGTACTATAATCCGAATCAGAATAGGAACCATCCAGGTTTTCAATATGAAAATTCTTCTGGAGCGGAAAACTCATGACAACTTGGTTCAAATACCCAACAACCAAATTTCGGGAATCAAGGGAACTTTAGAGGAAACTACCAGAATAGAAACTACAACAATTATCTAAACAATTCTCAGTTTCAGAACCCCAACCAAGTTCGCTATCAACAGCAACAACAAGGGCAACAAGCCGGTCCCATCTCTCCTGATGACAAATTGTCAGCTATTGAGAAGATGTTGCAGTCACAACAGACTATGATAGCTAACCAGCAAGCCCATCAGAAGGCTATTGAATCTCAACTAGCTCAACTTGCAGCTAGCATGAAGCCACCTGCTGGAGCCTTTGCTGGACAACCCGAAAACAATCCTAAACATCTAGAGCAACTGAAGGTTGTCACCACCAGGTCCGGAAAAGACTATTCTGACCCCCCTATTAAGATACCAATGGCGGCAACAGACGATGATGACTTTGTGAATGTCCAAGACTCTACAATACCTGAGTCTCAACCGAAGGAACAACCAACCGCTGATAAGACAGACAAAGCAAGATTGGAGGAACCATTGGCTGCAGAGGCAAAAGACACACCTGAGTCAGATGTGCCAGTATAAAAGCCTCGTCCTCCTTTCCTAGCTCGTTTGAAGAAGACAAAGCTTGATACATGTTTCAATAAGTTCAAGGAAGCCATGAAGAAGCTTCATGTTGATATACCCTTCCTTGATGCTCTGGCTGAGATACCAGCCTGGACGAAGTACTTGAAGTCACTTCTCACAAGGAAATATATAACTCAAGAATATGAGACGGTGAAGTTAGCAACGACTACCTCCGATATTATTCAGAGCAAGATGCCCAAGAAGCAGAAAGACCCGGGATCCTTTGGTATTTCATGCCATATCGGTGACTCTTCATGTAAGAAGGGATTGGCCGATCTCGGTGCTAGCATCTCTATCATGCCACTTAGCCTTTGTAAGAGGCTAGGGTTTGCAGAACTTCTCCCAAATGGAATGACCATACAACTTGTAGATAATTCTATGACTTTTCCCTTAGGAATCATTGAAGATGTCCCTGTCAAGGTTGGAAAAGACTCTTATGTCCCATGTGACTTCGTCATCATGGACATAAAAGAAGACTCCAGATACCCTCTTATCTTTGGTTGTCCTTTCCTCGCCACTACAAGAGCTTTGATTGATGTTGAAGCAGGGACCTTGCTGCTCAGACTAGGTAAAGAAACCCTCAAGTTCAAAGTTTTCAAAAGCATGCGAAGACCAAGCATGCAGGAAGAAGTCTATTTGATGATTGCATTGAGCAAATGTCGCTCCTCACACAAGAGGAATATGAACAAGACGATCCTTTAGAAGTGGCTCTAACCAACCCATCTGCTGATAATTTCATCAACGAACAAGTTAAGGATTGTGTCCTTCACCTCGACTCTGTAGAAGAAGATCCTGAAGCTAGGTTTGAGGAACTCAAAGCTATGAATGTAATTGAAGAGCCATGCGAGAAGCCAGAAGCCCCTGAAATGAAGCCCCTACCCGAGGGACTGAAGTATGTGTTTTTGGATGATCTCAGGGTTTGTCTAGTTATTATAAATTCTGACCTAACGACCGAACAAGAAGATAAACTCCTGAAAGAATTAAAGGAAAGAAAGAAAGCTATCAACTATAAGATGAGCGATCTCACCGGGGTCAGTCAAGCGCTTTGCTTGCACAAAATCCCTATGGTGGAAGACCACAAGCCGACTGTTGAGCATCAATGGAAGTTGAATCCTAATATGAAGGAAGTAGTCCACCACGAAGTCATCAAGTTGCTCACTACTGGAATCATCTATCTGATATCTGACTCACCTTGGGTGAGTCCTATACATGTCGTTCCAAAGAAAGGTGGCACTACTGTGATACAGAATGAAGATAATGAACTCATCCCCACTCGAGCAGAAACCGGGTGGAGGATGTGCATCGATTACAGAAAGTTGAACAAGGCCACACACAAGGATCATTTCCCGATGCCTTTCCTAGATCAAGTCTTAGAGCGATTGGCTCACCAAGAATATTTCTGCTATCTCGATGGTTACTCTGGATTCTATCAAATTCCTATACATCCAGATGATCAAGAGAAAACTACTTTTACTTGCCCCTTTGGAACATACGCCTTTAGAAGGATGTCATTCAGGCTCTGTAATGCGCCTGCAACCTTCCAACGCTGCATGGCAGCCATATTTGTTGGTTTAACCGAAACCATTATGGAAGTTTTTATGGATGATTTCTCTGTGGGGATTCGTACGACTCATGCCTGAAGCACCTCTCCCTGGTCCTCAAACGATGTGAAGAAGCACATCTTATGCTAAGTTGGGAGAAATGTCACTTTATGGTAAACGAAGACATTGTCCTTGGCCATAGGGTCAGTAACTGAGGAATTGAAGTGGATAAGGCCAAGATCGAAGTGATCTCCAAACTATCTATCCCTACCAATGTAAGAGAAGTCCGCGCATTCCTTGGTCATGCGGGCTTCTACAGAAGGTTTATCATGGATTTCTCCAAGATAACCAAGCCCATGGCAAACTTGTTGCTGAAGGACGCTGACTTCTATTTTTATAAAGAATGTATCAAGAGTTTCAACAATCTAAAGCATGCCCTTACAACAACACCCATCATTCAAGCCCCGGATTGGGAATACCCATTCGAAATTATGTGTGATGCCAGTGATTATGTTGTGGGTGCCATTTTGGGCCAATGTATAGAGAAGAAACATCATGTCATCTATTATGCATCGAAGACCCTTAACGAAGCTCAGAGGAACTATGCAACTACTGAGAAGGAACTCGTAACAGTCATATATGCCTTTGATAAGTTTATATCCTACCTCATTGGTTCAAAGGTGATTGTCTACACCAATCACGCTGCTATTCGTTATCTTCTAAAAAAGAAAGATGCAAAACCAAGGCTAATAAGATGGATTATCCTATTGCAAGAATTTGATCTTGAGATTAGAAATAAGAGAGCCACATAAAATGTTGTAGCATACCACTTAAGTCGTATCCACACTCTGGAAACTGAGAAGATCCAAATTAATGACTCTCTTCCAGATGACCATCTTATGAAAGTCTCAAAAGCTACTCCTTGGTACTCGGACTATGTGAACTACCTTGCTACTGGTATCATCCACCCTGAGTGTACTGGAAGTGCTCTAAAGAAATTCATGCATGATGTGAGGCAATATCACTGGGATGATCCATACCTCTTCAAGCTCTGTGCTGATGGTCTCTACAGACGTTGTATCGCTGAGGAAGAAGCCCAACTTATTTTAGAGCAATGCCATGCAGGCCCAGTCGGAGGCCATATGAGTTCTAAGAAAACTTCTTTGAAGGTTTTGCAATGTGGTTTCTTTTAGCCAACCATATCTAGAGATGCTTATAACTTTGTGTTGTCATGTGACAAGTGTTAGTGTAACACCCCTCCCTAGGGTTTCATACATAACCAGCGGAAGCACAGCCTAATCCCCAACATTATCCATAATGTGGGGTACTTGGCATTTTAGGGAGGGACTGTCACATGCATTATCTCATCTCAAGAAACAAATAACACTTGGCATTATTGAAACATAGATTCATACATAAGTTCTTGGAGAGAAACTACATCATGATTCTAAAGTTATACATGTTCTAGATAACATGTGAAAGATAGGATCTCCATAGATGGACGTCCCACCAGGCAACAACTTCTTAGATCCTTGGATTTGTAGAACTCCTTAAGCTGTCTCCTTCCCTTTAGCTCCAACTTCTGCGGACATCTCGTCCCCAGCCATGCAAAACAAACAACACATCAGTAAGCGGTATTTGGCATCTTATATGACATAAAAGTAATTATAACTTGACATGATAGAATTTACTTGACATGACTTGACATAAACTTTAACATGGATTTTCTTAAGCATTCATGATTCATAAGTTTGCATGCTGAATTGAACAATGAACATATGCATCCCTCTATGACGCCCCCTAAGGAGCACATGATTGCTAGGAAAGCCCTTGATGCTAGGAAAGCCCTTGACGACCCCTTGAGGTCCATGATTCGGGAGCATATGAAAACTAATTCAATTCCATTTAACTTGATCATTAACATGGCATTAACATTATCATAAACATGATCATTGAACTTTAACATGATGGGATTTCTCCCCTTAAATCATAATGGGATTTCTCCCTCATAAACCATAATAGGGTTTTCCCCTTCTTGAACATGATTCCTTAATTTCATAATCATAATCATAATTAGGTTCATAGCATAGACTATAATTAAACAAGCAAGCAATCAATGATAATTATACATAATGCATTCTTGATAGACATTCATAATTCATGAAATCACCATATGTGCATAATTATAGGTAATAATCAATAAACCAAAGTACTTGTGCCAAATATGCATGGCCCACTTACCTTGAACTAAATCACCTAAGTCAAACTTGGTTTGACTGATTGGATTCCCTTAAACACCTGAAATTAACATAATTATCATTTATCATATATCATTAAACCCTAACTTGCTCATATAAATATTGAGATGTTTAAAACAGCAAAATCAGTCGATAAAAACCTCAAAATCGGATTCCTCATCGAAAATCCTTTCCAAAACATATTTTTCTGTAATTTTCTGATAATCAGGCGATTTACTATGAATTTCTAAAGAATAAACCAATAGCAAATCGAGAAAAAAGCCACGTGTAAATGTATATATCCCAATCCAGGAAAAAGGGCCCGCATCTGACTTGGCCCAATTAGGCTCAGCCAAATCGGCAATGGGACTTGCCTCAGCGATCAAAGAAAAGGGCTGTGAAAACCCAAAACTACCCTCGGGGGTGAAGATGCGATAAAAAGGCTGACAAGGGTACCCAGGTCATTTCATGACCTGGATTGCTCCTCGCCTCCTCAACTCGAGCCATGGCTCCAGCAGCTAGCAGGGCAACTGGATGCCGATCCAGGATCATGGCACACCACCCCCTCAAGGGGAAACTGAGGTTTCCACTAACCTCCTGCCACACAGCCAAAGCCGACGATCTTTGGTACAGGTCCGGAGGTAGCCAGAGTGCTCTCGTGCCCAGGGAACAGAGAAACCGAGCGAGAAACAGGGGCGACGGTGGTAGTCCAAAGCCGGTAGACGCATGCTCGAAAAGGCGAGACGATGGTCGGAAGGAGTTCGTGGAGGGATGGCGGAGCCACATCCGGTGATTCTGTGGTCGAAGAACCACTAGGGTGGCCAGGAGCTTGGGCGCCGGCGAGGGCCTTGCGGAGGTCCTATAGGGTACAGCAGCTGAGGGCTTGGCGAGGTAAACTGATGATCGGGAAACATCAAGCAGGTGTGTAGGATGCTCACCGTAGAAGCAATCGATCCAAGATGATTGGAGGAAGTCGGGAAAACTCAAGGTCGTCGGAAAACGAAGGTCGAGTAGGTTGGGGCTGCTGACGGAGCTGGGGGAGAAATTGAAGGCGTAGAAGTTGGAGGTGAGGGGCTACAAAACTTCTGGGATGGTTAGGAGGACCTGGGGTGCGCTGAAGTAGCCGTCGTACTAGGGTGGTCGAGAGGCAGCGGGAGCCCTAGTTTGGGCGTTTCTTGTATAGGTTAAGGGAGAGGGTGAGCGAGGGCTCGCAGTGTTTGGATTGATCTCACCGTTTCATCGGTGAAAGAATCGGGAGGAATGGTGGCTTGTGGAGTGAGAACAAGGCGGGGGAGTCCATAGCCTGTGAAACGGCTCTGACCACGGGCTATGCGGAGGTAGATGACAACCCCAGCACCGTTGGATCATGATCCAACGGTCGCCGACACGCGCACAAAAATAAAACGGACGAATTACATGCGTAACAGTGGAAATCGAATAAATGTGACAAATAACACATTGATTGGTATACCATAAACCATATAAAACGTATAATTAACATTTGGAGGGTCATTTGAAGTCCAAATGACCTCAAACTTCACCCATAGGTTAAAGAGGTGCATTAAAACACAATTGTTTAGTTAATTTCGTCTTTTAACCCCCCATCACTCCTAATTAAACAAAATGCATTCAAATCTTGGGCAATTATATTCAAATCTTTCCCAATTTAATTGAGGGGTCAAACATGGGTCAAATGCATTCAAATTTTGACCATAGGTTCACTAGAGTGTCTAGAACATTCCAATAAGGTTGGATTTTATGCTTGTACTCATTTTAGGCCTAAAATAACAAAAACCCTTATGTGTACTTAAATGCAAATAAAGCCATTAATTCTTCAAATAAGAATTAAAAAATATGAAAATGTGCACTCAACATTATTTCTTTTCAATTAACAATAGGGAGGCCATTAATTAAGAAATTAAACATGTAAATCACTAATAATCATATGAGAGAGAAAATTGGACATAAAACACTTATTCTCATTTTTCTTCAACAAAAAGGGCATAGATATACATGAAGACATATTCTTTAAATAAAACAAGTATAATAGAGCAATTTGGACATAATAAATGATTTTGCAAAACTAATCATGGAAAAATTGCATTTAAGTCCTCAACAATTATCTAATTAGGAAAAGAGCATGCAAGGAATAAAATAATTTGGAAAATTGCATAACAAGAGTGGGATGTTACAGTTAGAGAATGGGAAACATTATGACAAGAGATGAGATGCCACTTAATCTATGGCAAGAAGTCGAGATTTTTGATGTTTGGGGAGTGGACTACATGGGCCCATTCCCATCCTCACATGGATTTTCCTACATCCTTGTTGCAGTAGATTATGTCTCTAAATGGGTAGAGACCATACCAACAGTCACTAGCGATTCAAAACCCGTCATTAAAATGTTCAAAGATATTATCTTTCCCCGTTTTGGAACCCCACGAACTGTGATATCCGACGGAGGTTCTCATTTTCTGGAAAGAAGCTTTGAAGCGTTATTGAGAAGATATGGTGTAACACACAAGGTAGCTTCCCCCTACCACCCACAAACAAGTGGGAAGGTAGAGGTTTTGAACCGTAAACTCAAGGCTATCCTGGAAAAGACAGTAGGACGCAACCGAAAGGATTGGTCAGTGAAAATCAATGACACTTTATGGACCTACCGAACCACGTTCAAAACTCCTCTTGGAACAACACCCTTCAACTTATCTATGGAAAATCATGTCACTTGCCCGTGGAACTAGAACACAAAGCATGGTGGGCAATAAAACAACTAAATTTTGACATTAAGAAAGCTGGTAAAGCTAGGATTCTACAACTTCAAGAGCTAGAAGAACTACGGATGACAACTTATGAGAATGCACGAATCTACAAGGAACGCACAAAACTTTGGCATGATGGTCATCTGAAGAGGAAGGACATTCAAGTGGGAGACCAAGTTCTGTTGTTCAACTCAAGACTGAGGTTATTCCCAGGGAAACTCCGTTCTCGCTGGTCGGGACCATACATTGTCAAAAGCATCTATCCACATGGTGCATTCACCTTATGGAGTGACAAGTCAGGTGATTTTGTGGCAAATGGCCAACGCTTGAAAAGATATTTCACCACAGCCGACACTAGCACTAATGAATTGATGAATTTGTCCAAACTGACATACCTACCAGAAAGCTGAAGAAATCACATCGAGCCATCGACGTAAAACAAAGGTGCTTGTCGGGAGGCAACCCGATCTTTAACTTAGCTTTTACTTTTAGTTTTGTTTTTAGAAAATTATGCACCTGATAGACAATGCATCGCAAGATGCAGTCTTAAGTTCTGATAGTTTCCATTTTTGAGATTTCAGATGGAGGACGCGTCGCCAAAAGGAATGCAACCACATCTGGTGGACCAACCGACACGGGTTTTCCCCTCCATCTCAGATTTAGAGTTTCCTCGGGACGAGCAAAATTCTAAGTTTGGGGTAGAGGGTGGATGGTATGTACTTTACTTTCCACCCTCTCCTATCCGTTTCAGACTTAAGATTTCATCGTTGAAATTTTGTTGGAATTTTGAGAAATTTTTTCAATTTTTTTTAAAATTTTCAAAAGTTTTCATAGCAGTTTGTATAGAAACTTGATGCAGTTTTGACGCTATTGTTTCAATCAAAGCCATTACCTAGCCTGCTATTCTATTTTTCCACGCAGTTTTGAATCATTATACCCTCCTTACTGAAAATGAGGCCTCAAGGAGAACAATTTCTGAAACTAGCCAATGATTAGAAATCACTATGTGAAGCTTATGAATCCTAACATCATGATCAGTAGATGTGGCAAGTATCTGTCGAACTGAGAGGGATCAAACACGTTGTGCTTCCTATCTGACTAGTGGAACAATAGCATGGAATCTCCACCGGATCCTCATCAAGTCATTATTTGAGCAGAGTATGATAAGGAGAATGACCCAGTGCACTGAATTGTAAATCAAGTTGCACTCTGATCTGAACTTTCTTCTACACTTCTTCCATCATCTTCTTACCCCTCCGTCCAAAAAAAAAACAAAATAAACAAAATAGTGCCAAACCCTAAGTTCGGGGTGGCACACACACACTCCCTCTCATTTTGCTTCTTACATACCCCTCACTACGAAATAAGGGTGTATCACCAAGAAAAGATGCCTAAGCGCACACAAAAAGAAATGCAATCTCGAGTCGAATAGAGGAGAGATTCACAAAAAAAAGAGTTTGCAATCAATGAAATTGCAAATCATATAATAAAAATCTTGAGTCGAATAGAGGAGAGATTTATTTCTTCCTTCCATACCACCCTTCACTCCCTTTTCCACCTACTGGCACAATGAATGCCTACACTCACCAACATCCTAAAAACACCAGTGTCAGATCAGGTGCACACTTGTTGTTCTGCGGGTATCTCTAGACTCTTACGAAACTCTCTAACATGCTTGATTTTGGAAAAAGTAGAGAGGAAGTGATATTGGGAAGCGAACTCGGGAACGAAGATATGGTAAGATGTGTTCTGTGATCTCAGGATGTTGAGATGCTTAGTCATACCAACCAGAAAAGAAATAATCGTGATGTGAAGATGAGGCAGTCACATGAGTTGAAAGTATGCACCTGGCGATTGTTTCAGATTTTGTGTTACTCAAGGACGAGCAACGTTTAAGTTTGGGGTATTTTTATGAATGCATATTCATATTAGTTCAATCATCTCTTTTAGCCCAGTTTTGGTTACATTCATGCATTTATTGGCTTTATCTTCTAATATGTGCATTTATTTGGCTTAATTGCTTTAATGAGCTTTTATTGGCCTCATCTTCTTATATGCAACTTATATTGGCTTAATTGATTTTACTCCTATTTTTATTGATTTTTTGCACCAATGTGCATGTCGTTTTGAGCTTTGGGACTTATCTCCTAGGCCCATACCCTTTTCTAATGGGCTCTGTTTAATTCTGATCAGCAGCGAGTGCCACCCTCCCCTCTTCTTTTTTCACACGCCTCTTACCTTGCTGCTGGGTCCCACCTTCCCACTAATGATCGCGACCAACGCCCTTCCTTCTCCCAAGATCGTGATCACTACAAACCTAATCACGACCCAACTCGAGACCTCGACCGCGATCACCTCACACAACACCGTGACCTGCCTCTCCCTCAGAATCATGACCCAAGCGCTCCCACCGCGGTCGCAGTTTCCCCTACCCTAACCGCGGTCGCGGCTTCCTTCTCAAGACCACGATCAGTTGCATCACTCGCTCCCCCTCTCATCTCCAACTCACCACAGACATCAAAATCGCAAGTTGTAGATCAATGTTGTGATCGGTTCATACAACCGCGACCCCCTCTCTCCTCCCTTCAACAGTGGCAACATCATCCCAGCAGCGATCGACTCCTGCCCTCAACTCAACATCTGCTCGTGATCTTGATCGCGATCGTGACCTCAACGCTCTTGCCCGCGATCTTCTTCTTCCAATAAACCCTAACCGCAGACGGTGATCTGTGGCATGCCACGCGGTGCAAGAGGGATGCCAGACAGCTTGAACTTGCTCAGCAGGTTGTTGTCCCGTGTACGGGTGTGCTCACCCTCGTACACCTGGATCAGCACACCGGGCTGGTTGCCCGAGTAGGTGGAAAACACCTACTCCTTCTTCGTGGGGATGGTGGTGTTACGCGTGATCAGCACGTTCATCACTCCACCGTCCGTCTCAGACCCAGGGAATGTGGGGTGACATCGAGCAGCAGTAGGTCCTGGACCTTCTTGTTACCCTCACTGCTCAGGATGGCGGTACCATATGCAACAAAGCTGCCCCCGTGGTCTGCAAACATCGCGACCTAGGCCTCCTCCAACCACAACTACGGTCGCGGCAACACCCCAACTAATCGCGACCTTCCTGCCACCTGTCCGCGATTGCCAAGATCGCAACTGTTATACAACCGTGACCTGCAGTTCCTCAAGGATCACGGACACCTGTTCGAGATCCGTAGAATCATGACCTCTACTCCTTCCCATAACCGTGACCCCCCCTAGCCTCCACCATCCACTTCTGCCTTCATCACCCACAGCAGGTTTGCAACCTGCACTTCTCAACGTAAGCGGACTACCTCCACAACAGATCGAGCCACTTAACTTGCAACCCACGGATAGTCAGCCACCTACCAAGCAACAACGCAAGCTGGGCACTCTATTAACAAAATAGAAATGCGACTCCCTGGCCTAGATGAAAAAGTCACGACCGTGCAAAAAGCTGCGACCGCGGCATTCAAAAAAGTCACGACCGTGCAAAAAGCCACGACCTGCTGCAAACTTATGAAGGTCGCGATTTAAGTCGGTGCAAATCTGCCTATAAATAGAAGGCTACTCCAGCCCGTTGAAGCATCATCTCCAGACGCCGTTAGGGTGCAGGTTTGTCCTGGGCCTAAGGAGACGATCTCCATAGCCAAGAACCTGCCCCCGTGGTGGTTTTGTGCCCCATTCACCCAGATCCGGAGGGTAGACTCTAGATCTGCAAGCCACTTCATCCAGATCTAGATCTGCTGTGTCTACGCCATTTCTATGCCGCCATCTCATCCATGAGCTGCTCCTCCTGCTGCGAGCAAGGACTACGAGAAGAAGAAGAAGGTGGAGAGAGGAGATCTACCCCATCTGTCGTGGTGTTCTTCTCTCTTCTTCCAGATCTGCTCCGACGTTGTGTAGAAGATAGTTTCTCGATAGAGTTGCGATCATCTTCTTCACCATGCTCATGGCGGAAACTTCTCTCTCTCTTGTTGTTCTTGTTTCTCTCACCATGAGCGAGTAGTTCCTTTTCACTGGGGTGCGGGGACTAGCCCCGATGCCCATGCTTACATGTTCAAATACTAAACATTCCATGGCATGTATATAATCTTTCATTTCATTATTAATCGTCGATGTGTGCTTGTGGATTGATCACATGCTTGCATTTATCTTGTTCGTATCCTATGTTGCGAGAACTTCAATATATAGGATTTGAATGTCGATTAACGCGATTGACTCCTTAATGAGAGATCAGATGGGATTCCCTGAAGTAGCAAGTGTGTGATCTGTGAGGTGACAAGACATCTAGCCCACGGTGAAGCTTCTGTGTGCCTAACGCCTATATAGGGGCCCACAACTTCAGTTGGATATATGTATCTTTGGAGCAGTAAGTATGTGATTTGGATGGTAACGAGACATCTGATACCTAAGGTGATGCTTACATGAACCTGACGCCCGTATGGGGGGTTGCAGCAGATCTATTTGGATGATTATATCTTGCCTGGATGTTTGTGTTTGGATGTGATTGCATGTGTAGTGGTGGTGAAACCCGGGACCATCCCAGTGATTTCCATCATTAATCTTTAATCAACCTTTAATCCTGCTCTTTTACTTTCCTTGCTTTTAGTTTAATTAAACTCAAATCAACCAACCTTGTTCTAAATATTAGTCTTGATTCAACTAGATTCGACTAGAGAAAGATTCTTAAAAATGTTGTCCCTTGGGATTCGATCCTCAACTATATTGTGATAAGACCCATCCGCTTGCGGGTGGTATTATTGCACGTTGTTTTGGTTAAAAACTTAGGGATTTCAACCCTAAGTGAGTTTGTTAGTGCGATAATATAAGCCACATCAACATCTCAACATTCAATCCTTTCTCAAAACGTCGAATCTTTTCCTCCTCAGTAGCAGCCATCTGAGGACAAAATCGTAAAAGTTTCATGAACTTAACCTCATATTCACTTATTGACATGGATCCCTGTCGTGTCTTCTCAAATTGTGAGATCTTTTCATCTAAATAAGTCTTTGGAAAATACTTATTGACGAATTTTCGATGAAATTCCTTCCATCCAACCTCTTCATCATTCCTTTTTATTTCTTCTATAGCCCACTAATGTCCAGCACTACCCTTCAAAAGGTACACAACATGATTAACTTTGTCAGCATCCGAGATACTAAGGATCTTAAAAGCCTTTTCTAACTCAGTGAGCCAGAGATCAGCATCTGCTGGGTCAGATGTCCCAGCATATTCTATGGCTCCTACATGACGTAGTCGTTCAAAGGTCTTACCAGACCCATATCCCTCATTGGGAGCTAGTTCCCTAGGTGTCGGTGCTGGAATCCGATCTGTCATATACCTCAGTGTGGTCATGAGTTGCCCAAAAAGATTATGAACATCTGGGTTTCCTCCCATGACTTCATCAACATGGGGATTTCCAGGCACTGGTTCCTCCCTTGCATGATCCCTTACACCTCCCACTGGTGCAGCAACATTGCTCTCAGCAACGTGTTCCTCGTGTTCTACAGACATCTTGGAGTTATATATCTTCTTCTGCATAAGCAGAAGGCACTATAAGATACACTGGGTACACTTAGAACAGACTCGATACCTTAGTCCTATATCTCTATAGACTCAGCAAACCAAGAGTTCTGATACCAAACTTGAAATGACCAATAAACAAATCGTTATTGATTAAGCGGAATTAAATATTAGCATCGTATTACTGAAAATCACTAAAAATATAAACCTTCTTTTCAAAGAGATCCATTCATAGGAAAACTCTTTCAACAAGAACCAATGTATTACATTTACATCCTCGTTCATAAGTACATAACTTGTACCATCTCTTCTCAAGGATTACAACATCCACTACCTTGTTAAAAGCTAAACACAGACAACATATGAACCTCGAGGCATCAAGCCAAAATCTCAACACGATTCATTAAAAGCACTAACTATCAACTCTGAGGACCTGAGAGTACAGAGACGACGCATAGGACTTCTATCTACTGTAAACGACAGATAGTACACTCAACCTGAGTTGGCACTGTTGTCCCTACTACTGTTGAAGTTCTTTCTCTGCAAGATATTCTTAGCCTCCTCCGTGTTTGTCCACCTAAAAAAATGTTGAATCCCACGGGGGTGAGATAATTATAAATTGCCCCAGCAAGAGATATAACTCTCTGCCAAAAACATTATTATTGCAGTTTAAAGATATAAAACTGGGCAGAGGACAAGTCATTAAAAGCATTCTCAACTTTTAAAGCATTACAACTATTTATAATTGAACAACATATCATCTATTCTCTTAATAAGGAATAGGAAGAACATGTATATCATTTATTTATCATGTTATACCATAATGTGAAACTTCTCTTGTGACACTCATTATCTTGATATGTCACCCATGAGACATTCTTGTTTCAAATCTATTGGCTTTATCCAATCTACTGAACAAATATAGGGTTATATCTATCATGTACTCATATATCATTAATACAAGCATTGGGTTATTACCAATCCTGTGTCATCATTACAAGCATTGGATTATTTCCAATCATGTATCATCATTAAAGGCATTAAGCCTCTGCCAGGTATTGGACTCTTCCAAACCTGATTACACCGTCATGCATTGGACACTAACAATCCTGATTTCACAGCCAAGCATTGGACTTTAACCAACCCTGATTACAGGCATTACACCTCTTCCAGGTATTGGACTTTAACCAATCCTGATTACACAGCCAGGCATTGGACTCTAACCAATCCTGATTACACAGCCAGGCATTGGACTCTAACCAATCCTGATTACATAGCCAGGCATTGGATTTTAACCAATCCTGATTACACAACTAGACATTGGACTCTAATCAATCCTGATTACACAACCATGCATTGGACTCTAACCAATCCTGATTACATAGCCAGGCATTGGACTTTAACCAATCCTGATTACACAGCCAGGCATTGGACTCTAACCAATCCTGATTACACAGCCATGCATTGGACTTTAACCAATCCTGATTACACAGCTAGGCATTGGACTTTAAGCAATCCTGATTACACAGCCAGGCATTGGACTCTAAATCCAATCCTAATTACACAGCCATGCATTGGACTCTAACCAATCCTGATTACACAGCCAGAGATTGGACTTTAACCAATCCTGATTATACCCCATGTCTATTTACACATCACTGGGCACCTCATCCTTTTACTAGCATTAAACTTTTGGCCATGCCAATTATGCTCAATACATTCTTTATGTATTACAAGTATTTCTCTTTTCTCCACACATGTATAATCCAGGTTCCATTATTATAATTGTATCCTTTGATTATTATTATTATGTTACTAAGTTTCCCTACCTTGGTTTATTATAAACATCGTCATCCCTTACAAGAGACCTTTATAATCATCTTGATACCTTTTACTATGCCATAATTGTTCTCATGTCTCATAAGGCCCATAAAGCATCTTGTCACCTCTCACTAGGCAACATCTAACCATATGGCTCACAAGGCCATTAAACATCTTGTCACCTATTGCTAGGCAACATCTAATCATATGGCTCACAAGGCCATTACACATCTTGTCATTCAATCATGTTTATTATTCTTAACATTTATCATTAAATGATTATCAGTACAAGGTATGGGTTCATTTCTCATTTTTATCATGGTATGATTACATCATACTCATTAGTTTGTCTTAACCCCATTCTCAAGGTATATTAGCCTATACTTATCAAAGTATATCCAACTCATTACATTTCATTGTAACAGTTTACATAACACACTTCATGTGCTTCTTGTCCAAGTATATTGGATTGGAGGTACATTAAGGTATATCAACCCTACAATGCTAAAAGTGATATCTACCATACCTCGATGTATCACTTTCCTCATCACTTCCAACTTTCTTGAGTTATCAGCTTATCTTGGATTAAGGTATTTCCCATCTTAATCCTTTCATCCACTAACCTATCACTCTTACCATGAAGTGCATAGGTCACACATAAGGATGGTCCAACTATCTTTAATGATATGGACTCATTTCAGGTTAAGGCATTGCTTGGTATAAGATTACCTATAATGAATCACTTTAGATATTTCCCTTATCAATGTATTAGTCACCATTCCATTATTAGGATTAGGGTCTCCCATACCATC
This sequence comes from Alisma plantago-aquatica, assembly GCA_963693085.1. NCBI lineage: Eukaryota > Viridiplantae > Streptophyta > Magnoliopsida > Alismatales > Alismataceae > Alisma > Alisma plantago-aquatica. The sequence continues at coordinate 177,985,558 of OY856410.1, forward strand.
ACCCTTTATTAGGGTTAGGATTTCACATACCATCTCCCTTCATTAGGGTTAGGATTTCACATCTCATTGTCCATAATTAGGGTTTACTATTCATCCCAACTAGGGTTTCTCATGGCATCACCCTCAATTAGGGTTTCTCATGGAATCAACCTCAATTAGGGTTTCACATGGAATCAACCTCAATTAGGGTTTCACATGGAATCAACCTCAATTAGGGTTTCACATGGAATTAACCTCAATTAGGGTTTCACATGGAATCAGCCTCAATTAGGGATTCACATGGAATCAACCTCAATTAGGGTTTCACATGGAATCAACCTCAATTAGGGATTCTCAATTCATATCAAATGGAGATACTCATCCCAATTAGGGTTTCACTCTCTATTTCCATAATTGGGGTTTTACATTATGTTAACCCGATTTAGGGTTAGGGTTTATTAACCTTCTGGATTAGGGTTTCATGATCTCTTTACTAAGGATCATAACCTAATCACCACATGATCAATACTCATGTATGGATTCTTTTCTATCATCCTCTAAACTTGATTTGGTTACATCAACCTTTCAATCAATTATATATACAAATGGTTGACATAATATATTGAGACGTTGCTTTCATAAGCTTACAGGGTTAACCATTTTAAAGGTACTGATTATCTAGGTACTTAATGTAACATCCCAGGATTTGAGGCCTCGGATAACATGATCTTAAAAGGAATGATTGGACTACCCATATCACCAAGGTGCACCTCCTTTTCTGGGAGCCCATCTCTAAAGAACTACATAGTTAAGCGTGTTCAACTTATAGTAGTACTAGGATGGGTGACCAGTCGGGAAGTTGATCCTGGCTTGCGCGTGTGTGGACAAAAGCGTGCAGTTAAGGCTAGTGGTGGTCTGTGGGGCCAGTCGTCATTCCTGAAACTCTACTAGAGCCTAGGGCAGTGGGCGCGGGCATTACAAATGGTATCAGAGCCATAACCCTCCAGTAGGTGGGGCCCACATGGGCATGTGGCATGCCAGTCTTGAGCCGTGCGGTCCAGGCAAGTTGGAAAGGGCTATCCGTAGAGATGAGATGGAGCCGCCCTTGCGCTGGTAGCCATGGACGGGAGCTGGGTGTCCATGGGCCATTGTGGGTCTGCACTGAAATGGGGTCAGATTATGAGGCCATATAGTTGAGACTTGATGAGGACGTCAAGATTCTAAGTGGGGGAGATTGTAACATCCCATGATTTGAGGCCTCGGATAACATGATCTTAAAAGGAATGATTGGACTACCCAGATCACCAAGGTGCACCTCCTTTTCTGGGAGCCCATCTCTAAAGAACTCCATAGTTAAGCGTGCTCAACTTAGAGTAGTACTAGGATGGGTGACCAGTCGGGAAGTTGATCCTGTCTTGCGCGTGTGTGGACAAAAGCGTGCAGTTAAGGCTAGTGGTGGTCTGTGGGGTCAGTCGTCATTCCTGAAACTCTACTAGAGCCTAGGGCAGTGGGCCCAGGCATTACACTTAAGGGTTTCAACCTTTGTACCTATCATTGGTAATCATCATGATTAACCCTTGGATCAATGGACCAACCATTACTTTAAGTTTCCAATCAATTTGATCACCCTGAATTATCCAATCGGTTTTTACCTTTTTCACTTCAAACGATTTTTGAAACCGTTTGATTCCAAACGGTCCTGAGACCGTTTGAACCCAAGCGGTTTCAAGACCGTTTGGACTCAAATGGTCTCAAGACCATTTGGGCCAAAGCTTCCTCAAAACCGAATAGGTCACTAGGACATCCATCAACCAAATTGAATAACATTTGCACCATTGAATTGGCCATCACTTGGACTGTTGAAAAATTCATCAATCTACATCATTGGATCTTCCTTATCAACTACAATCAACCTTGGGTCCCTAAACGGTTTGAGACCGTTTGGTATCAAACAGTCTTGAGACCGTTTGATCCCAAATGGTCTTGAGACCATTTGGACTCATACGGTCTTAAGACCGTTTGGTCCAAACACTCTCAAAACTGAATGGACCAAAAAGGTCTTCCATCACTTAATCAATTCAGGGTTTTAATCATTGATCCATCTATCAATTGAACCATTGATTTATTATTCAATTGAAACATTGAATCTCCCTTCAATTGGACCTTCAATTAGGGTTTTGAACCTGATTTAACTAGGGTTTATAATTAAGGAACCATCAATTAGGGTTTTGAAATCGAGGAACCATCAATGGTTGACATTGTGGAACTAGTCCAATTGAAATCATTGGATCATCATCAAACCATGAGATGACCTGACGTCAAACGGTCTTGAGGTTGTTTGGATGACCTCAAAATGGTATTGAGACCATTTGACTCAAACCTTTAATGAAATTTGTGAAAATCAATTCGGGTTTGCATCATTAGGTTGATCACCAATTGAAAAATTGATTGCATTTAAATTTACCATCTCTGGTCCTTTAATTACTCAACCATACTCAACCCTAATCCTACAAATAGTCTTGGTTGACCTCCAAACGGTCCTAAGACCGTTTGGGTGACCTCCAAAGGGTTTTGAAATCGTTTGGGCTAATCAACCCAAAAGTATTAAATCAATCACTTGCAAATTCAGCACTTAACCCGATTAGGGTTTCTACTTGGATGATTGTCCATATATTGATTCAATGAATTCGAACCATTAGATCTTCATCCAACATGTACTAGGGTCCTGACCTCAAACGGTCAACCCATCCAAATGGTCAACTCACCTAAACGGTTTGGGATCCAAACCTTCAAACTGTATGCAAACTGTTTGGTCTCCAAACGGTTTTGGTGAAACTGTTTGGACCATTTTGTTGAAACCATTTGCAATAGATAATTGTGGAGGTGTGTGCTTATGATGATGTAATCATCATAAAGCTCTAAACCCACGAAACATTCTGTGATTTCCATGGTGATTGCATCAATCAACCAAATGATGTTTTGAGAATAAGAAAGGATCAACAATTTGATAAGGAATTGAATGCAATAACAGTATTAAGGGTTCAAGTTATAAAACCCGCCTCCACTTGAGCTTCAAAGCTCCAAGCTCCATGTATTTAATGGTGGAAGAAGCTTTCTCAACTATCCCAAGCTCGTCCTCAAGCTTTTGAATGAAAAGAAGTTGCTAGGATAGAAGATTGCATGGAGAAAAGAAGAAATACATCATTTATTTTCGATTTCCACCATGAAATCATGGTGAAAGAAGGTCAAGAAGCTTACCAACAGGTTGGGGGTCGTCCTCCTGTTGCTCCAAGCTCCCTTGGTCGTTTTTGCAAGCAACAAGTGAAAGGGGTTTCGAAATTACCCTTTCAACTCATGGATAAAGAAGCATATATGCATTTTATTAAAAATTCATTTTAGGAGAGAGAAAGTAGGGATTATCTCCTCCATTTCCTTACCACTTGCTCCCTTCCCTTCCTTGGTTATGAGGCTATATTATTTTCCTCTTATTTCTCTCAATTATCCATGTTTTAAAGAAAATCAATTTAAGCACCTTAAATCATATTATACTAATATCCATAAGTGAGTGGATATTACTTTTTCTTATAATAAGGTAAGTGAGTTATCCACTTCCTTTGGATATGTTCGTGCCTTTGCAAGGCACATGGTCATCCATCCTCTTTCAAACTCATCCCTCACCTTTTTTGTTAAAGGGGTCTTTAATTGATATATTTATTTTTGCATTAAATTGAAGTAAAGTTCCAATTATGCTTAAATCTTGATTATTTTAATATCAAGATTCTCTCTCATCCAAAGAGATACAAATGAGATGCCCCTTTCATTTTATTTGTTCTACATGATTCCAAGAAACATTAGGGACTACTTTGAAGTGGTAATTTGCATATTGAACCCTAGGTTTTGGGTAAATTGCACATTACACCAAAACTAGGTTTTTATGCACAACATTGCTTTATCAGCTCTTTTTTGGTACTCAGGCTACCACATGACATGTCACTGCATCATTTTCATCCTTATGATGATTCAACACTTGAGGAACATCTTATCATGCAACATTTGCAATTTAACCCCTCAACTTGGGTAATTTGCACTTTAGTCAAAAACAGGTAAAACATTATTTCAACATTGTTCAAAAAGGACTAAAATTGAAACATAAGTTCCTATTGAGACTTAATTACTTTTCTAAAGATAAAATAAAACATATAATTATCTTTCTTAAACAAAACACCTAGGGTTAAGGCATAAACCAGGTCAGGGATGTTACAGTAAAGGTATGTGAAATCCTAATTTTGGACTATAGTGCATGAAACCCTAATGTTGGGCAATATGATGATAAACCATAACCCTACCTTTGTGCTATGAGTTGAGAAACCCTAATTTCAGGTAATGCTATGTGAAACCCCGATATAGGATGATGTTATGTGAAATTCTAATGTAGGGTGATGTTATGTGAAACCCAAATATGGGAAGATGTTATGTAAACCCTAATTGATAAAGATGGAAAACCCTATTCCTAATAATGGAATAGTGACTAATATATTGATAAGTGAAACACCTAAAGAGGTTGATAATGGATATGTTTATATCAATAATGCCTTAACCCTAGATGAGTCTATATCATTGATAATGGTTGCATATTTCAAATAAGTGTCCTATGACCAATACATTACATGATAAACGTGATAAACTGGTGCATGAAGTATTAGGATGGGAGATACCCTAATACAAGATAAGTTGATGAACTTAAGATAAAGGTGATGAGGGAAGTGATACATAAAGACATGATAGATATCACATCCAGCACCTCAAGATTGATACACCTTGATGTATTCTAAATTCAATATACTTGGATGAGTAACACATGAAGTGTGTCATGTCAATTGTTACCTTGAGATATATTGCACTTTAATAAGTGTAGGCTAACATACCTTATGAAAAGGTTGAGCCAAAGTAGTAAAGTATGATGTAATCATATTCTGGTAAAGTTGAGATAGGAACTTATACCCTATGTTGATAATTCATTTAATGATAAGTGATGAGAATAAATAAGCATGATTGAATAATTATGTTATCAATGTTGGCTCCTAGTTGTGTGGAGCAGTGAATTAGGGCTTGATCATTAACAATATGATCTTGAGAACCTAAATGGTTAATAATGGAAAACCCTAACCCTAATGAAATGTGATGATATGTAAGAGAAATCCTAACCCTAAATAAGGGAATAGTGATGCTACTCTTACATTGCATAGTGCTGATATATAATTGATATAATTGTTATCATGTAATGATCATACATGCAATCATGAGATGATGAGCATAGCCAGGTATGAGCTATGATGTGTTAATTATTTAAATGATTTATGGGCCTTGTGAGCCATTATATGCTTTGTTACCCAGTAAAAGGTAACAAGAGACTTAATGGGCTTTGAGAGCCATGTGAGATGCTTGTGTAGCAAGTATCATGTTTACCTTGGTCAGGTGACTTGAAGGTATTAGTTACCTGATAAGTGGTAACAAGTGTTCTTTGATGAACTGAGGGTTTGAATACCCATATTTCATAATCATGATGATGAGATGTTAAGGGATAAGAATGCCCATGATGTGACAAGGGACTAAGATCCCAATGTTTTTATAAAGTTTTAAAAAGTACTTGATAGACGAATTATACTTTTCTTTATAGAATTTGTCATAATAATGTTTGAGAACTTGACTGATGCTAAAAGAATACAGTAATGTACTTAATTAATCAAGTGAAATCTCATCATGTAGTGCCTTGGCCATATAACCATCAGTGTCAAAACTTGCTGGATGGTGAAACGGGTTGCTCCGCGGCATAACCCGGAATGCATATTTTTGAATATGCAGGGGTAATGTGCGAAAATATCCTTACGCCCTAATGGAAGAATTGATACGAGATAAACATTAAATATCTCAATCCTTCATTATATATGTCGGGGTGGATGTATCACTAATCCCCTGAAGCTGGGATAGATATATCACGAATCTCCCGATAATATAAATGCCAGATCGATGTGAGATAAACATGAAATCTCTCGATTGCGAAGAGAGTACAACACACCACTGTAACTCTATAGCAAATTTTACAGTATACCCTGGAAAGCTATTAGTAGAGACACAAGATGTTCTGCATTAAATCTCGTACTGATCGAGATAAGGGAGGTCATGGCAGTCGACTCTTCCATTGACCTTATATGGCACCGATTTCGACTTCACAATGGTCAGTTGGAGTATGAGCGGTATACCTCATCTCCTCAGGGCATAAGTGTGATTGTAAAATGTAATCAGCCTTATAGCATGTTTGCTTAAGGATTGAATACGAAAATCATTGGCTGATGTTACATTTCTTTATGCATCTTTAGTTGATAGATGATATATTTATGATTCCTTACATTCCTTGCAAAGCAGATAGATGATTTATAATCTATCATGGGTAGATGCAATGTTCTTCTTAAGAAAGAAAATTATCTTATTCTGTTCATACAATGATTAATACTACTGTTAATATAAAAGAACTCCTGCTCAACTTTATTATATCAATCTGCAATAATAATGTTTCTGGCGGGGAGTTATATCTCTCGCTGGGACAATTTTCAATTGTCTCACCCCCGGTGGGATCCAACTTTTTAGGTAGACACAGAAGAAGAGTCAGAAACCCTACTTCAGGGAAAGAGCAACAACAACAACAACAATAGGGACATCAGTGATAATTCCAGGTGGAGGCACTGGCTGTCATGTTTTGTATTAAAAGTCCTATGTGTCGTCTCTGTACTCTCAGGTCCTCGGAGTTAGTAGTTAGTACTTTTAATGCATCGATATGAGATTTTGGCTTGATGCCTCGAGATTTTATGTTGCTTATGTATAGTTTGGCAAAGCAACTGTTGTATATAATCCTTGAGAAGAGATGGTACATGGTATGTACTTGTGAACCAGAATGTATATGTAATACTTTGGTTCTTGTTATAAGAGTTTTCTGGAATTGGATCTCTTTGCAAAAAGGTTTAAATTTTTAGTGATTTTCAGTATTCCACTGTTAATGATCGCTTCCACTTAGTTAATAATGTTTTGTTTGAATGGTGCGTCACACCATCGGTGCTCTGATTGATTATGGAGAATGAGGCATCATAAACATCAAGCTACATGCTATTTGCCTCATCACAAAGATCATTCAGACTCTTACCACCAATACTCCCAAAATTTGGAACCACTCATTCTCCATAAATATTACAAAAACTCTAACCCTTGGCACAAAACAAAAAAGTGCATATTCTTGCCACTATGGAGATTTATCAATAAGAACATGAATACCATTGTTAACATGATAAATACTCCACCACATGACTTCATGAACACAAATCTTTGGAATGGTACCACAACAATACAAACCAAAACTTAGAAATTAACTTCCACATATCAAAACCCTTGCGAAATACCACCACAACCAAAGCTCTATGATTTTTTACCAGCAACATACACAATTCACTTAAAACCTACCTTTCCTAATGCCTTACCCCACCAAACACTGTTGTATATCATTCACAATCTAAAATTCAATATTGTCAATAATATTTCATGGAAATGGGGTCACAAATATTTGTCTAAGAGAGCCTATTACCACTGTACTTACAGAGGGGGCATATATGAGCTAACAACTATGTGGAAGATGAAATGACCACAAAAATATAAAATCTTCTACTGGGTAATCTCTAAGAGTAAAATCCTCACATATCACAATCTCACTAAGCGAGACTTCCAGGGACCTACTAGATGCTATCTTTATCATCAAGCCGAAGAAACTAATGATCACCTTTTCGCTCTCTACCCTTTTACGAACTATTTTCTACATAGATTCATCTTACCTAGCTCCATATCTTCATCCATACACCTCATCTGATGAAACATATACGACCCTTATATTCTAACCACTCCCCACAAAACTTGATCATTGTCATACGGTGGAACATTTGGGTTGAAAGTAACTACAAAAAACACAACAACACCTCTCGCCTTTACAACAGACCCATAATGAAAACATTTCTTATATATTATCTTACATTACATGACTGACATCCACATCAACACAAGTGATGGATGATGAAGATGACCATATAACTATCTCTGGAGACCACAATGAAGAATGACGATACACCCTGGAGGACATCCTCACATACGACTCATGATTCTGAACACTACACTGTCGAATATGTTATCTATGACGATCTGCTACATCATCATTTTTTTCTTCCAGTGGTCTACTTATCTTATTTTAGTGGTCTTTACTCTGAGGCTCATTGTTAAGGGGTGCCTCCCTTTAAAACTTATATTTTTTATTTCATCAGATTTTTAGACTAAATCCTACGTGTTAGCAACATCTTCTGGTGATGTCGGCCTAATAATTTTATTTTGTACGCTGGTGTTTATAGACGTTTCTGTCTGTAAACATTATTTATGGAATTGCTCTTTTATAAAAAAAATAATTCTTTTTTTTGTTTTTGAGGAAAGGTTATGTCATATATTGATAGCACATCAAGCAAGCAAAACCTGCTGATGTGAAAAACTTACAGAATGTTGGAAATGTATTAGAAAGTTTAATAACTAAAAATGCATGCAGATCAAATGAAAAAGCAATGTTTTGGTAATGTAGGGGAGGCACCCCATAACAAGCCTCTAGATGTTATGAATATGATGAACCCTAGTTTGTTAAAAAGGACATCCGCCTGAAAGAGGAATCACATTTGTTGCTGAACCAAACTGACACCAGTCTCATCGTCAACCATGGCTTTGAGATCACACAGAAAAGCCACTTCAGATTCACCTTCCTCGGATTCGTCCAGTCCCCCATCTGCTAGGTACCTGCATTTTGTTAGAATGTAAAGATCTGCATCTATTTGTGATATAATATTTTGGGCCAGATTCTTTTTGTTGTTGAAAATTCTGTTGTTTCTTTCTTTCCATAGATTCCAACTGATTGTGGTGAATAAATCACTGCTTTTGAAATGTTTGTAAAGTCTATTTGGTGTTGTTTGTAAGGGAAAAGTGGCTTCCTTGAGGTCAGGAAGGCAGTTTCTTATCAAATGTGAGAAGATATTTTGAGAGAAAATGCACTTGAAGAAGATGTGGTCAATCGAGTCACTGTTTTTTCGCAAAGTGAGCATCTGAAAGGGCCAATGAAACCTTTTTTGTAATATTTTCACCTGAGAGAAGTTTGTTATATAGCAGAAGCCAAAGGAATGTTTTGTATTTTTGAGGCCATATATGTTTCCATATCTTTGATGATGATGGGGAAAGACCCATGTAGGAGAGGTAAGTGTAGGCAAGTTTAACCGAATATTTTCTGCCCCATTTCCAAGTGACAGTATTTGAGGTGTTATTTTCTAGGGAGAGAGTTAGATGTCTGAATTCGTTTTGACTGATCTGAGAAAGAATGCATCTTTTAAGGGAATTTGATCTATTGCTGATGATAAGCGGTACATCTTTGTCAATCTTTATGTTGAGGAATTTATTTGGAATAGTCCAATTTGGTCGAAGATTTATGACAGAGTTGTTTTCGAACCAAGGATCAAACCAAAAGGAGATATTTTTGTGCGAGTGAGGGGGAGTTTTAATGATTTGTGTTATCGTGTGGATGTTTTTATTGATGAATTTCCAAAGTGGGGAAGCTGTTTTCTTAGGGATTTGGTGCCAGGGTGGAGAAAATTGGTAATATTTGTATATGATGAGTTGGGTCCAGATTTTGTTTGTTTGTTTTGGAGCAGACTATCAATGATTTTTTCTATAAGGCAGAGTGAGTGAGTTTCAATGTTGATGATTCCCCAACCTCCTTGATCGAGAGGAGCTGATATGGTTTTCCAATTTACAAGATGGTAATGTTTCCCTGGTTTATCCAGCTTGTGGGAGTTGTTCCACAGAAAATTTCTCCTGATTTTGTCTAAAATGGATTTTGTTTTTGAGGGCAGGGGAATGTAGCTCAGGAAGTGGGTAGTGATAGGAGTGATGACACTGTTTAGAAGGGTAAGTCTACCCGAAAGGTTAAGGAAGTTATTTGTCCAGTTTGTGAGTTTTGTGTTTATTTTTGATATGATGGGGGTCCATATAGCATTTGTAATGTTGTATGGAGTGATGGGGAGACCCAGATATTTGATAGGGAAAACTTCAGACTTGCATTTTAAGAGGTCTCTAAAGTGCTCCAAAGTAGATTGATTTATGTTTACCCCAAAGATGGAAGATTTTTGCATATTTATTTTTAGCCCAGAGATATATGAAAAGATGTCAATGATCCTGAAGATATTTTGAAGGGAGGATTCATCTGGGGAGGAGAAGATAATGGTATCATCTGCAAATTGGATGATATTCTCCTTACATTCATCAGGAGAAATGATAAGACCATTTTGTTTGCCCAATTTGATCATGCAGGAGAGAATTGTAGTCAGGATGATGAACAGGTAAGGAGAGAGAGGGTCCCCTTGTCTAAGTCCATTTGAGTTATGGAAATAACCAAAAGGAACACCATTAATGATAGTAGAGAAATGGTTTGTTGATATGCAAGCATGGATCTAAGTAACCCAAATGTCGGGAAAACCAAAACCCTTAAGAGTTTTTAAAAGACATTGCCAGTTAACAAAGTCAAAGGCTTTTTCAAAATCTAGTTTGATGGCTAGAAGGGTTTTTTTTATTTTTGTGGCAAAGATGAATCATTTCATTTACCATCAGGAAGGCATCTTGAATGCTTTTGTTTTTTAGGAAGGCAATTTGATTGAGAGGGATGATGTCCTCCAAGTGCGGCTTAATCCTGTTTGCTAGAGTTTTAGCAATGATTTTATATGAGGTATTTATGAGGCTGATGGGTCGGAAGTGAGATATGTTTTCAGGTTGACTATTTTTTTAATCAGGGTGATGAAAGTTTTATTTATGAATTTGATGATGTTATGTGGGTTTGCACTAGCATGGAAAGCAGACAGAAAAGCTATGAAATCATTTTTATAGTGGTCCCAATTTGCCAAGTAGAATTCTGCGTTAAGTCCATCAGGTTCGGGAGATTTGTTTTTACCAAGGTCAGTGATGGCAGTTTGCAATTCTTCGAGGGAGAAGGATTTGATGAGTTCATGAGGATTTTTTATGTTTTTATGACAAATTGTATTCCATGATAAGTTATTGAGACATATGGGATTGTGGTTGTTATTGAAGATGTTTTTAAAATGGTTTTTTATGTGGGTTATGATGGATTGTTTGTGAGATGTGAGTCTGCCATTTATTGTTAGATGGGTTATGGCATTATGTCGAAAGTTTTGTTTACAAATTTTGTGAAAGAATTTTGTGTTTTTATCCCTTCTTTAGCCCAAGTGATTTTAGCCCTTTGTCTCCATCTTGTGTCAATACAATTATTTATGTGGTCAAGTTCGGCTTTGATGGTAAGGACAAGAGCAGGGTCAGCATTTGGGTCCTTGTCCACAAAGAGGAACTGATCCTCAAGATTTTTTTGTAAATCAATAAAGTTTAACGGGTTTTGTAGTTTCCATTTTTTTATGTGAGTTTTGATATTTTTTGTGTTGTTTTGGATATGAAGACCAATGTTTGTTGTTTGTGAGTCGGCAAGAATCCAAGAATCTATACAGGATCTAGAGAAGTTGTCTATGGAGAGCCAACAGTTTTCAAATTTGAAAGGTCGTGTGCCCCACGAGGTAGAAGATGTGTCAAGGATTAGAGGGAAGTGGTCATATATGGTTCGATGGAAGATATGAACTGATGAGAGAGGGTAATTATCTTCCCAAAGGTTTGTGCAAATGAAATGGTCAAGTCTGGAAAATGTCTAGTTTCTAGACCAGGTGTATAAAGCGTTTGAGGGTATGATGTCGATCAAAGAGTGGTTTGTAAGCATCTGACAGAATTTTTTATCAGCTGCTGACATCGATTGTGGGGAGAGATTTGAATTGAGCCTATCTGAGATTTGGGTGATCAGATTAAAATCTCCACCCAAAACCCAGGGAGTCAAGTGTAAATTTGTAATGAGGTGGTTTAGTTCCTCAAGGTATAGGGATTTGTTGTGTCCAGAATCCCCATAGATACCAGAATATGACCAGAGATATCCATCGGAAAGGTTTTTGAATTCAATGGTTATAGAGAAGTTAAGGATGGATGTGTTTTGTGAAACTAGAGTCTGGTTGTTAAAACCAACAATGATGCCACCTTTAAAACCCTTAGGAGGTAATTGGATCCAATTTATGATTCTATTACCTCCAATTGTTTTGAGAGCAAAAGGGGAAAGAAAGGTTTTTGTTTCTTGAATGGTAATTAGATCAATTTTGTTTTTGTATATGTGAGAGCGTATTTTTTTCTTCTTTGGAGGTTTGCAGCTCCACATATATTCCAAGAGGAAATCTTCATATTTAAAAACTAGGGATGATGAGTGCTAAAAGGGCAAATTAGATGGTCGCTGTTTTGGTGTCAGCAGGAGCGAGTCTTTTCTTTGTCCATCCCATAAAGGTTTCTAGGTTGTTTAGAACTTTATGGGCATCATCTTCATCTTCTAGTTGGAAACCTATCTTATTTGCAAAGGAAGTGAAACTATTTATGTTAGACCAAGATGCTAAATCTTCGATAGAATCTAAGTCTTTATTTTTGTCTTTATAAGATGGAGTATATGATAAATAAGTAGCAGAAGTAACATCACTAAAAGAGCGTGGAGAGAAATATGGAGAAGTACCTTTCTTTACTATGTTGATGATGATTTGGCTGCAAGATCTTCTGGAGGTAGCTGGAAGTGTGCCTTTGTTTTGGGCTCTCCTGCTCCGAACTCTGCAAAGAATTTTCATCCTTGAGCTGAGATGAGGCTTGGTTTTTTGTTGTTAGATGGTTTTTATTTTGAGATGGGCAGCTTTCCTTAGTAGAAGAAGGAGATGGGAAAGTGGAGCTTCTAGGTTTGTATTTGTTAACATGGAGAGAAGGTTCAGGAGATCTGGTTCTTTTTTTGCTTGGAAGGAGATAAGAGTTTTCAGAGTGGTTTGAGTTTTTCCAGATCCAAACATGGTTTCGGTCGTTTGATGCCCTGGAATGCAAGGAAGATAATTTATCTTTGTTTGGGCTAAACCAAGATGGTGGATGTGTTGTGAGGTCGGAAAAGGCGGTGCTGTTAATGGTAGGATGTTCAGCAGAAAGTTTTAAATGGTAGATGGATTCACCAATTATTATATTGATGGATGGAGGAAGAGAGATGGAAGCTTTGACAGAAAAGAGACAGTATGCTTTGATGTATTGAGAAGGGTGTAAGGTTTCGGGGCTGATGTATTGTAGAGTTGCCCCGATAGAGTGTGCAATGCCTCGGAAGATCTCTATTTCCCAAAGATGAGGAGGGAGATTCGATATGGCGACCGAGTCAGTGCCACCAGCTGGGGAAGGGAAAGATCCAAAATCGGCAGACCATTTTGATAGTCTGGCCATGATGAAGCTCGATCCACATGGTATGGTGAGAACTTGGTTGAAGAGGTGATTTATCTTTGTACCTTCTAGGACGGTATAGATGAGCTGGGTGGGAGAGAATTTTTTTGGTTTAAGGATGGTGTGACCAGGAAGGAGAAGGGCTAAGGCGCGGGTAATGTCTAGGACATTTATGGGGTTGTTGTCCAGGTTGTTTTCAATAGATACAAGAATACTTATAAGGGTGAAGACCTTGAGAAGACGCATTGAGTTGGCTGGAAGGTCAAGGGCGATCGCATATTCCAGGTGGTCAGGGACCTTCATGTTTGGTGAGGTAGTATGATAGTTTACGTTGTGGGTTTGTGAAGGGGATGGAGGAGGAGGGTTTTTGGATTGTGGTTTGTGCTTTGTGGCAGATAGGTTCTTTGGCTTGTGAAAGGGTTTTGATATAGGAGGAGTCCACAAGCTTGTGTTTGGATGGCGTGAAGGGGTAGCGTCTGCATGTTCAGGTGGGAGATTTGCGAGATATGCAAAGGAGTTTTTTAAATGATAATGATGTTGAGGGAGATGTGTGTTGTGCCAGAGATCTGAAAAGGGCTTTTTTGGGACAGTGGAGGTTTTGTGAAAAGGCGAGATTTTAATCGAGCAAGAGTGCATGGAGGAGGAGGAGGGATCTGCATGATTTTTTTCTTGGTTTGGGAGGAGGTGAGCTTTGCAGAACCTTTTTATGTGCCCTATCTGGTGGCATCCAAAACATATGTGGCGAGAAAAACATCTAGATGTTGAGTGGTTGTTACAGTGGAAAAGAAAACAGTGCAGAGCTCTAAAAGGTCTTTTGGGGGGGACCGGAGTCCAGATATGGGCGGTGGGGTTTTTATCTAGGATATTGTTTACGAGGAGGGATGATTTTGCATGACCCAGGACAGGAAAAGCAGAGTTTAGGCGAAAAATGTCCTTTGGGATGATATCCTCGACCAGGGAGGGTCGAGGGATTATGATTTTATATAAAGACGACAGATTTGGCTTATTTTTTTCCCCTTAAATGATGGGGAGGAAAAAAACTTATTCCTTTCAGCGATTGAACATTGTTGTTGATCCATAGGAGATGTGACTGTATCATCGTCGTCCTCAGAGCCTGAAGAGATGGAGATAGGCCAAGATTTTTCACCCATGGGGGTTGGTATTCATCTCTGACAAAGAGTTGATCCGCCGTGTTGGATGATGAAGAGCTGTCTTGATCATGTTTTTTGTAAAAATAGGCTAGCTCTGGAGGAGTGTCGTGGACAAAGTCGCGCACCTAGGCATGGAAAGTGTGATTTTCCATCGGTTGTATGAAAATCGACCACTCAGGCTTTAGTTTCAGCTCTTCACGCATGTCGCTCCAGCCTTCCGATATGAGGAGGAAGGGAGTTTTTTTGCCCCAAGTTGGATTTGTGGGGGTTGACCATGAGACCTTCACCTGGAAGGAACAGTGACCAATGTTTATCATGCTAGTGCCATACAAGATGTCGAACTTGTGGTAGATCCATGCTCGAGGTAAATGGATGCTCGTAGAAAAGGATGGGTCTGCGAGGGGGATTTTTATGAAGGAGAAACGAGAGTTCATGTTGGCTGGGGATGGTGGAGTTTTTGTGTTTCCGCTTGACACCAGGGTTTTTTGTTTCCTTAGAGCTCGGCGGAATGCTGATGTCTTGCCGAATCTATGCATGCAAGGTGATTTTATGCATGAGGCGAGGGTGAGCACGCCTCCTGTTCTCATGGTGTTATCAGATCGTTTGATGGGTCTTTATTGCTGATTTCTGAGCCAACTGTTGTGCTGATTTGATCTGACTGCCAAAGGTGTTCTAGGGAAGGAGTGCTGTAGCCGGCAGAGAGAATAGAATTTTTGATTTTTGAAAACGAGATTTTTGTATGAGGGAGATTTTGCTGAGTTGGTATAAAGCTCGAGGGTAAAAAAACACGATCTCTAAAGGTGTAAAAGGCGTAATCAATGAGATATCATCTGCATGTATCTGTATGCCGTTTGTGATACCCGAGGTGAGTTGCAAAGGGTGTTGATATTCTCGGAATTTGCTGCAGATAGATGTGGGTAATGAAGAGGCCTTTTCTGGAACATGATTCCGACGGCAAAACTTTGAGGAGGTAGAAGATGAAAACACTCAATTGGAATCGCATGAGAGCTAAATCAGAAAAACAGAGGCGAGAATAGGTTTCAAACCTGTGAATCCCTAGTGCAATCTCAAAAGCACTGAAGCCATGCAAGGAGCAAGCACACAGAGGATGGAAAATGGGTCGCAAAGAGGAATGATGGCTACCACTGCCAACATGCAGAGAGATGGTCGAGGGATGAAGTTACCTGAGAATGGTTGTTGGTACCTGAATGGGGAGAATCGGACGCCGGTAAAGTGAGGATGATCGTCGCCGCCACAGGGCCGAGCAGAAGCTTGAGGCGGAGGGAGCGCGCCGGGTGTGGAAGATGGTACCGATCAGAGATGGCGAAGGACCTAAGAGATTTTCTAGAGAGAAGTTGGAGTTTTCTCCCTCTAACTAAGTTTACAGGCTCCCAATAACATTGTTTAAAAAAAAAAATAATTCTAATCGTGAAAAGCGTCGGCGTCCGCATATTTGAGCTCGGTTTTTCCTAGTTCGCTTCACTCAGTAACACTACAGTGGTTCCCCCACGTGCTCTACGAGTCGGCGGCTCGGCGCTGCTCCGTTACGTTGATTGCAAGTCGTAACGGGCCTAACGGCTGCCGTCGCCATTCCTCCCTCCGTCCCTCGGAAGAAGTAGTGAGTCGGATCAGAGAGAAGAGGTCAGCTGCCAGTTTGGAAAATGGCGAGGTCCAGCTCCGGCGTCGCATACCCGGATCAGTTCCACGCCGCCGCAGCGTACGCCGGGTTCGGTGGATCCCCTGACGAGGACGCCATCTCCAGATTCCGGAAGGACACAGCTTTGCTCCTGTATGGACTGTACAAGCAGGTGCTGCACTGGGCTTTTTTACCCTCCGACTCAGTTTGCGTCGGTATCTCAATCTGGAATTGATCTAACAATCATGGTGCATGATTATGGGTAGTAATGGAAGGACGTTTGCTAGTTATAGTTTGGTACATTTGCGAATGGTGGTCGGATGTTATGAAGATCTGAGATATTTCTGTTTACTCACAACTTGCTCTACCTTGTAGGCGACGGTGGGGTCTTGTAGTGTCCCTGAACCTCAAGCTCGGAATACCGTAGAGCACAGCAAATGGGCAAGGTTTGGCTTGATATGGCATTCAAAATCAACATTCATACTGTTTCCTTAAATTCAATTGCTTTCATTATTCTATATAAGATGCTGGCTTTTCAGATAAGGAAAATCAATCAAGTTGCACAGAAGCTAGTGTGTTTGTTCAATTAAGCTTGTTTCTTAGACATGGTAAATTTATTGGTCATTTGCAACTAGCTTGGTAGAATTTATAAATTTCTCCATAACCATGAATGTCAAAAACTTTTTATTGCTTTAAAGCCATAGTCTCTGTACAACATCTTTTAGGCAGAGTATACACATCACGTGTGTACTCTTAAAGCGTGCAACGAAATAACCAAGTTGTGCTCCAAATTAAGAGAGGAACAAACATCGAACAAAGTGTGCCTACTTTTGGAAAGAATAGTTTCAATATTATGTAAAAGAGAGGGGTACTTGGAATTCCTATGTATATGAGAGTCGGTTATGTGGTGTACCTCAAGAACAAGACAAGGGAGGAGAGAATATAGGGGATATTGGCCTGGCACATGTTGCAGAATAGAATAAAGAAGGAAAATACCGTCTTTTCTAGTATTCACCATCCTTCATGGCTTTCAGGAGTTATACTTGAGAAAGCACATACATAGCACATGCTAAGATAAAATATGGAAACCTGAATAATTTTCTAGTTGGATAACTACACTTCCAAAGATGTGATATGGGAATGGATATTGAGCTTTGAAGAAGCTAGGTGTCCACAAGATGAGTATAGAAATAAATGAGTATGCTAAGATGGATGTGTAAGAGATAAAGAACGCTTACAATTGAAACAAAAATAGAATAGAAATTTGAACTAAAAGCGGTAAAGATTGAGGATTACTAGATTAGGCTCGATTGAGATGGTTCACCCAAAAAGCATGGGGAGCTCGAACATGGAAGAAATTGTTTTCATTACTACCAAGTGAAACTATGGCAAAATTGATGATCCATGTAGCTGACCCCAACATGGACTTGGTTTGGAATCTTGGGATTGAGACTTAGAGAATGATGACGATGGCACATGCTCATGAGCTCATCACAATTCAATGTAAAAACAATTATAGGAAGTTAATAATGAATTTATCTAGTTTGTTTGCCATAATTAAGTTTATAAATTTAATAGTTCTTTAACGTCTAGTTATGAACTTATGAAGTTTAACAATGAATTTCAATTTCATTTCTACACTTTGAACTTTGAGTTATTGCATATGAGAGTAGGATCAAGGGAACACAAAAGGAGAATGATAGCTAGAGGCATATCAATATGTGAAATGAGTGGATGGTTGTGAGAAGTTAGGGATAAGGAAGATAACTTACAAAGACATATGAGTTGAGGAAGTTAGTGGATGCTTGGGGAGGAGCATTCAACATGTTTTGATGGCTTTAGAGATCCCCTTTTCTTCCATATTTCATGCCACAATTAGTGCGTATGTTGACTTTGGGTGACATAGACCAAAAAGGCAAACAAACAATTAGCATGCCATGTAACTAACTGCTCACACATCCAAAATGTATCCCCATGTGTCCCATGGTTGGTGCACGATGCTTTTCGTCCTTTTATAAAGGAGAGGTTGTTGATTTGACTCCCTAGGGAAATTCCCCTTGTTCCAATTATGGTGAATAAATTAATACCCAATAAGTATCCCCTAGCATAGTCACAATATACTCCGTTTTTTTTGAAAAAAACGCGTTTAAAACGCGTATTATTCATGTGCCGTATATGACGGCCGTTTTAAATTTCAAACCGAATAATACGTTTTAAACGCGCTTTATTCGCGTTTTATTCGTGTATTACGTTTTAAATGTGTTTAATACATTTTTTTGCCGTTTTAAACAGTTCTGTACTTTTGCTTCACATTTATTTTTTTCACGTTCTTTTTAACTTGTAGTAGGGTTCCACTAAACCGTCCAACCTTCCTCCTCTATCCCCTGACACATCAGGAGCAGTAACCCTCGACATTCTACATGTACGCTCCATCTTTCTCCTCCATTCTCCCCCTTTCTTCCCTGATTTGTACCTGCTGCTTGCTGCTCCCACTTCTTCCCCTTCTTCTAATATTGAGTAATCAGTTCGATGTTTAGTCATTTTCAATCATTATATGTGTGGGTGTATATATATATATTCTGCTTTTTTGCCGACTTTTTTCCGAATAGTTGACCAAACTTTTACCGTACGTTGACCGATTTTTATCCGAATTTTCCGCATAATTCCCGATTTCCGAATTTTTCAACTTGGCCGTACGTATCCCGAATACCGAATTTGTGACTATGCCCCCTAGCTTTATGGTAGGGTGCTGTTTCAGCTAGCCTGCCTACCCAAGGGTTCGGGCCTCTTGCAAATGATGAGGTCCTATGTTTGGCTTTGTCCATGGCTGGCATGTAGTTACATCGGGTTGAAGGCAGGTCAATCTAGTTTGGAATTGGAACATCTCGTGTATATATAGTAGCGTAGGGAGGTTGTGTCCCTCATCATAAGAAACAAACATCTTGGACACTTTGCGAAGTATTGTTCATGTAAGACACACGTCATACATTGACATCTAGTGATGTCTTTAAGAGGAAAGCTGACTGGTGAATAGGCTAGTGATGCCTTTAAATTTCCACTTTGCATTTTTTTGAGGAGCCTCATCTTAGCTTGTAGTGGGCTCTACGTGCTAGGATTATTCCTATAAAACAATCACCATCTACTAAAAAGTGTGAAGTTGGAATGAGCGACCAACGTCTTATGACTGTGTAAATGTTAGACAGATGC
The DNA here is from genome assembly GCA_963693085.1 of Alisma plantago-aquatica. NCBI lineage: Eukaryota > Viridiplantae > Streptophyta > Magnoliopsida > Alismatales > Alismataceae > Alisma > Alisma plantago-aquatica. The sequence goes on from OY856410.1 coordinate 178,004,977, forward strand.
TTAAAACAAACAATTTCTAAAACAGACAAAACCAGGGAGTTACGTTCTGCCCACTTATTGTATTGACCCTTCTTTTCAAGAGTTTCTTCTTTAGCAGTTGGTACATTAGTGAGATGATCAAGTTTGCCAAAAGAATGTATGCAGATTTGAAGGGAGCATGTCCAGAGGATGTAACTGGATCCATTGAATTTCATAGACATTACAAAGTGTGTTTCAGAGACCTTTGTAGAAGAAGATGAGGCTATAATATTTCAATCATGAGATCAGAAAAGGAACAAAAGAAAAATATATTCAACAACACTGTGACATGATGTGTACTTTGACAGACATGTCGTGTCCAATTACTGACACACAATGTCTTTGCAGTCACACCGTGTACTTTAGCAGACATGTCATGTCCAATCATTGACACGACGTGTTAGTGGTCAATAACAGTGAAGCAGGTAGAAAAGGACATGCCATGTGTGGGATGACACATGCTATGTTGAAGGCAGTATGTCGTGTTTGTGATATGCCATACCGTGTAGAAGATTAATGCACTCCAGGCAAAAAAAACTAAGGGACATGTTGCGTTGTTGATATGGCATGTCGTTTCAGGGGAGGACATGCCGTCTACTTGTCGGGAGACGTCATGTTTTGATCCAACAATGCTATTGGCCAGGAAACACAAAGCGTCACATTGTGCCATATGGGGACACAATGTATCTGACAATGCATCAACAGGAAGGTCGTAAAACGACCTAAATTTAAGGGCTAAAGTATGGGGACCACTGTGGATCTCCAAGAGGGTAGAGAATATGTCGGAAATTTCCAATCATATATGTAAAATATAGGTAGAGAACTATTAGGTGGTCATGGATAGAGATGGAAAACTTTGACCCGAATGACCTGATAATATACAATTTTTAACCCGACCCGGAATGACCCAAAAAAGATTTTTTATTTGATGTAAATTACATCAAAGCATTTATTTTCAAGACTTCTGAGCATCTTGACCCGAAACCGATATGATGATCCGATTGCACCCATAGTCATGGCTGACCACAAAGAACATTCCATGTGGCATTCCACAAACCAGTCTTTAGGGCATAAGACCGTCAGAAAGATAGTAGGCTACTCCACTAGATCCTCTTTCTTAGAGAAGAGAGGAGGCTAGAAGAGATGGACCCTCCTACTTGCAACCACTGAAGGGTTGTGGGATGACCATCGCTTGGAGTTGACAACCACCTAAAGATCGGTTGGGTGAAGACGACGCAGAGGCGGCTATGAAAGGTCCGTATATCCTGCATCATTGTTGTATTGATAGACGTACTCCTCTTTAGTATATAGGAGGAGGAGATACAATGAGGCAGACAAAAACCCTAATGGGCCTAATTCACTTAGGCCCATATTAGATGACACTAAAAATAGGAAGACTAAATGGATACAAGTAGAAAATAACAAAAGACACATATATCTTAGTAGTAAGTTGAATTTCACTATAGTTACTACAATAACTGTAGCTTTAGATGCTTGGAAAAGGCTATAAGATCTCTTACCCCTTTTACCTTAGAGTGGTAGAAGGTACTAGGAAGGAAGGAGATGTCTAGGGTGATCCTTGGAAGAGGATCTTGCGAGGAGAAAAATTCGAAATCGATGCAACAACTGATTAACTACATAGGCAAGACGATGACTCCTATATATAGGAGAAGGGTACAATTCTAGACTTGGATTAACCATAATGGGCCAGAAAACTTAGATCCATTTTACGAAACATAAAATGACTCTAAACTAATAAACTCTCCAACATAGGGGTTCTTAGATGCAGATTGGACGAGCTCTGTCATTGATTGCCTGTCTATACTCATATTGTTGTTATTGAATGAGTTGGTTAAAACATCAACTTAAATGAAGAAAAATAAGTACTTTGTCCCTTCCTGTTTTACTTTTACGTTACTTTTCTTGAAACCAACAAGGAAAACCAGAAATACCACAAATATCCCTTGTGACCCATAATCTGGTAATTCAATGAGTTGGATACAACATCAACTCAAATAAAAGAATAAAAGTATCGTGCCCCTTTCTATTGCTCCTATGTTCATTTTGTGCTTGCTAGGCCATCCAATTTCCATTAACAAGATCTGGATCCACATATATAGCTATTTTTTATTATTTAATAAGATCAAGGAAAACCCTTTGGATCATAAATAAACTTAATTTTTCTTACGAGGTCCCAACTCTCTTATATATTAGCGAGACAGGCTGTGGTGCTTTTTCTGCATTTTAGAATTGAGGCTTTTACCTCCGAAAAAATTGTGTGAACATCGTGGGAAGGACTGAAATGGGACTATACCTCTTAAAATGATTAAATTTACCTGCATGTTTTTTTTTGTTTTCTCATGTAGTGGTCAATATGTACAGTTGGAATGGCCTAGGAAACATGGTACCAGCAGAAGCAATGCGCTTATTTGTTAAAATATTGGAGGTAGATTTTATTTGGTCAAGTATTGGAGTAAAAATCGGTGTAATGATTATAAGCATATTAAGTGTTATATTGACTAGTATTGTTGTTTGCATAGGAAGAAGATCCTTCTTGGCGCTCCAGGGTTCCTGAAAGCATTGTTGTGCCTGTTATTGATGTTAACATGAATGTAAGATCGAATCCACCATTGCGTTCGTGTCTTGTTATCATTCTCGACTATTAGAAGTTGTTTTGGTAAATTTTGTAAGAACAAATATTATGTTATAGGTAGTTAGAATCATCTTTCTTTTGTTCCCAGCTTGTTACTGTTGTACTCTAGAAATCTGCTGCTGTGTTGTGGTATCTTGTATGGGTGATCTGCTTTAGCTCGGTAGCTAACATGCATGCATAGTCATCATCAGATTTGTTGTTCATGGCCTGCTTAAATTATCAGTTGAATACCAACTTTAGATGATAATGGAAAGTTAATTGACAAGGCTTCATTTTTTTTGGGCTGCGAAATTCCTTGCACTGATATGGTAATGTTATATGGTAGTACTCGGTAGTCAGTTTTCTTTGACCACTTTGCATCTATACTTCCAAACACCATACAACAATTTAGTCATTAGTGGATTAACCCAATGTTAAAGCATTACCGTGAGTGCAAACACAAATATATTATGTTTGATTTGTTTTTAGAATTTTGCATTCTGGGTGAAGTTCCATCCTCATATATTTTCCTTAGAAACCAGACTTAACCTAAATGTCTAATGATGCAAGGTCCCAATACTAAATCATCAATGAGGTGCTATAGAATTTAGCATAACAATTCTACAACTTAAAAGGCATAATGCATATAATATTTGAATTTGCCTAAAAGCAGCATAATGCATGAATGACATAACACTACATGAGAATGGCATAAGACAATTCTATCGATATAAAAACTACTTGCCATCTATGGACATCAATAAAATGTTATAAGGAAATATGAAATCACAATGTTTGAAAGAGTCTCCCTCGTGCGTATACCCTAACCGCTTTGGCGATTAGGACAGATGACGGTGGGCTTCCCTTCTCCTGAGTGGTTTTCTCTATCTTGCAGGTCCAGGTTTTGGTGTAGTTCGTCGTTGACTTGGTTCCCTAAGTGATGTAGATGAGATAGTTGACAGGTGTGCAAGGCTAGGGCTAGAGGACGACGAAGAATTTTTGAACTTTCGGAAGAAGAAAGAGGAAAGAAGGAAGAGTACGTGCAGTTGGCTCTGGCAGCAAGGTTACTAACTGATCGATCATATAACTTTTGCGCAATGAAGCGTGTACCCTAACGATGGCGTAGTCTCTCAAAAACGTGATATTCAAACAAATTGATCCCACAGTCTTTGTTATCCAGTTCTTGCACTGGAAGGATAAGCGCAAGCAGCTGGAAGGAGGTCCTTGTCACTTCGAGAATCGACTACTTCTGACAAAGGAGATTGAAGATGGAGATGTTCCTGGGAAAATTGAATTCACAGAGTGCCCCTTTTGGGCCCGACTGTATGTACTGCTACTGGGTCATCGCTCTGAGGCGAAAGTGTCAACCATGGTACTAAATGTCGTCGACATGGGGCGAAATTTCGTCGATAATGTCTGTGTCGACAACTGGCAACATCGAATCCACGTAAACATCCTCAGTCCACAATATCCTCGACATTTCTTCGAAGTTGTCGACATTTCCCCATATGTCGACAAAGTTGACCCAAGTCCATTAAAAAATTCCACAATGTCCTCAACATATGTTGAAGTTGGCGACATTCTTCTGATGTTTTGTGGAGTTTGTTGTGTGAGGGGGGAAAAGTGTTGGAGCTTGAGGTAAGATGATTTTGATGTTATTTTTATAATTCTAAGCTAATAGTAATAGACCTACCCCTTCTCTGCTAAATCTACCATATATTTACACAATTTTATGTAGTTTGTTTATAGTCACAAACTTTATATATGGAAAAACTCTGTAGTTCGACAACGACTATATGTAATCGTGTATTTATCTAGATATGTAAACCTATATGGATGGCTATATGTAAACATATATTGTGTTTTTAGCTAGATTTGATAGAATTTGTCAGTTTTCATCACAAAATGACTATTTTTAGCTTAACTTTTGTCGAAGTTGCATCGAAGTTTGGTTGTAAAAATCCTCGACATTTCCACAAACTTCCATGTCCAAATCCGTCAAAGTCGGCTCGAAGTCGAAGTCCTGTTCCATGGTGTCAACGATTGCAGGGCAGATTGGTCGGCTGATAGAGGTTGATAGGGACGAGTTAGGCTGGGAGACATCTACCAGAGTTCGGATCGCAGTCGACATCAGTAAACCTCTGAAACAAATACAAAAGATCAAGGGAAAGAAATGCGAGATGATCATCATAGAGATTAAGTATGAAAGGCTACCCAATTGTTGTTATCTGTGTTGACATGAATTGTCCTCTTGAGGTGGAAGATGAAGAACAACAAAGAGGATGGGGTGCCTGGTTATGAGCATCACCGAGGAAACCTCGAGTCTCTGTCAAAGACGAGATCTTTGGTGAAGGGTCAGTAATGAAATAACTAATTTTTCATATGAAACCGGAAGCAACGTTACAGGCGGGGGCGAGCGCCAGGTGGAAGTAGTCGCAGAGCGTAGCATCTCTTTTGTTGGATGGCGAGCTTGATCGGCAGGGACTCATTTCATCGAAAGTCCCTAGAATAAGTCCGTTGGAGCAGGAAAATCTCAATTCAGAGGGAGGACAAAAGGAGGGGAACACTGTGACCTTGCCATCACAGGCGGTTCCAAGTTGTGTTTTGGGAAGGGCTTTGATCGACACAAACAATAAGGAAGATCAAGTGAAGGTTGGCGGACTGAAGACGAGCCTGAGCATGGAGGACACAAGGAGGTCTGAGCCTAGGCGAGGTGAAAGTGATATGGGGAGACAAAGCCTACAGACTCAAAGTGAATCCACGACACTCGAGCTTGTGTTAAATCTGAAACTAGTGGGGTGAGCGGATGAACAAAGGACATTCATGGTTGCTGATATCTTTGAAGACCTAAATAGGAACCTAAACTACCCCTGAACAAGCAAGGAAGTTCCAGCCAGACTAGATGAGGAAGAATAGGAACTATGTTTCAACAATGGTTTATTAGGAGGCCAGAGACAAACTAGAAAACAAAAATTAAAGATGTCAAGCAAGCAGGGGGAAATCATCACGACAAAGGTAGCACAGAAGCTGAAGAAGCCTTTGATAGTTCGAAGGAAACTAATCAATGAGGAAGAACCGGATGCTAGTCCACGAGAGGTGGAAGATTTAGTAGTCATGGGCAAAAGAACACTTGAAAGGGATGTCATGGAGATGGATCTAGATGAAGATTTGGGAAACACCTTCATTCTAAAGAAGCAAAACATTCAACAACTTGGAGGAGTTTCTGTAGTAGGGAGAGTTCCACTTCAAGTAGCGGGCGCTAGCAAGGACCAAGCCCGTGAACACCAATGAAAAGACAAAGCTGGGAATGTCGAGGGCTGGGCAAACTCGACATGATGAAAGCTCTCCGGACATGGTGTTGGAGGAAAAACCCCAATCTGTTTTTGTATTTGAAACCAAGATTGCTGATGCTGTTCATACTGATATTAATAGATACTGTGGTTTTGTTGACAGTTTGTGCTTATCAAGCATAGGAAGGTCTGGGAGTATCAGTTTATGGTGGAAAAACATCCAAAGTAGATATTCAAAGTTATTTGCAACAACATGTTGAGTGTGTGGTGACTGAAGAGGATGGCATACATCAGTCAAAAGCTGTTGGTATATATGGGTGGTCTGACCAACAACATAAGCATCAAATCTGGGGCCTTAAGCGGAAGCTCAAGGAAAACTACATCATGCCTATTCTTTTCTTTGGTGATTTTAACCAGATTATTTCTAATGAGGAAATATTGGGAGGTCTGCTGAGACCTGACAGGTGGATGCAAGATTTCAAAGATGTTGATAACTGCGCTCTTCTGGATCTGGGCTTTAAGGGATCTCCTTTCACCTAGGAGAGGGGAAAGACCATGGATACGCTAGTGCGCAAAAGGCTGGACAATGCTTTGGCCAGACAAGACTGGAGGGCAATGTTTACATACTGTAAGGTTTTTCATATTCCTATGTATCAGTCTGACCATTCGCCTATTTATATATCAGCTGATAGAAAGGAAATGAAGAGAAGAAGAAGACAACATTACTTCATTTTTAAGCCAATGTGGCTGTCTGAAGAGGGCTGCAAATTGATTTTTTTGGGAAAGGCCATCTTTGGAGAACCTTCTTGAAAAATTGTAGGGATGCAGAGAAAAACTACAAGCATGGGCATCTGTGAAGTTTGGAGATCTGAAAAAAAGATAAAAGGACACCGAGTACTTGCCAGGGAAGGAACAAAAAAAGCCACATGATAATGCTATCTTGAGTAGATGCGAAGAACTGACAAACGAACTTTAGTTTTAGCATAGGAAAGAAGATAAGTACTGGCATGCTAGAGAACGAGTAAATGAGATGAACACGCGGGCGATAAAAACACAACTTATTTTCACCATAAAACGTCTCACAGAAAAAAAGGAACCAGATTGATGAGCTGAAAGACATGCAAGGTATTTGGAGAACTGAGGAGGGAATTGAAGAAGTGGTTCTAGAATATTACAATGGTCTCTTTTCGTCTACCAATCCTATGATTCTTCAGATGGCAACAAAGGGCATGCAAAGGAAAGTGGATCAACAAGTGAACAAGTTTCTTGGAGATGACATTTTTGAGGCGAAAATTCGAACAACGATTTCCCAGATGCACCCAAACAAGGCGCCTGGACCGGATGGGCGCAAGCCGATTTTCTTTTAGAAATTTTGGCATATGGTGGGTTGGGATGTTACAAACTATATAAATGGGTGGTGGAAAGGCGAGGAAGGCATTGGGAAGGTAAACTCTACTCTTGTGGTGCTTATTCCTAAAGTTGCAAACCCAAAAGAATTATCAAACAATAGGCCTATCGGTCTATGCAACATGCTGTATAAGATAGCTTCCTAGGTTTTGGCAAATAGGTTAAAACCCATTATGAATGAGATTGTTTCAGAGAATCAAAGTGCCTTTATTCCAGGAAGAATGATTACTGACAACACTATAGTGGCTTTTGAGATCTTTCATAAAATGAAAAATGAGGCAAAGAATTGCAAGGGAACTGTGGCAATGAAGCTGGACATGTCAAAAGCATATGACAGGTTGGAGTGGAGTTTTCTTGATTTTGTGCATGAAAAGCTGGGGTTTGGTGTGAAATGGAGGAAGATTTTAGTATGCGTCTAATCTGTCAACTCTTGTTTTGCCATCAATGGGGACCGGTCCAAGAAGATTATACCATCCTAGGGACTACAAGAGGGTGGCCCTCTTTCTCCTTATTTTTTTTATTTTATGTGCTGAAGCTTTCTGGTGATGGCAGTAGAAACGGAGGAGAGAGGATATTAGATTTTGCAGTTTCATATGATATGATTTTGACAAACACCCATTTCAAGAAAAGAGAATCTCATAAGATTACTTTAAAGAGTGGGCACAATTGTAGCCAAATTGATTACCTCCTTACAAGGCGGGATGATCGTAAAGTATGCAAGGACTATAAAGTTATTCCTGGTGAAGAACTCACGACCCAACATAGGTTGGTGGTTTTGGGTATTAACATGAAGATCAATAAAGGCAAGCATAACAAAAATCAAGATAGCAGGATCAAGTGGTGGAATCTTAAAGGCGAAAAGAAATTGACCTTTCATGATAAACTCATCAAGGTGGGAATTTGGAACTTAGAGTCTGATGTCAACACTATGTGGCATAACATGAGCTCCTGCATAACAAAAATTGCCGGAGAGGTTTTACGGGAGTCCAAAGGTTGTGGGCCTCAACAAAAAGAGACTTGGTGGTGGAATGATGAAGTACAGAAGGCTATTAAACTGAAAAGGGAGATCTATTGGAGCTTGCCCAAATCTCGAGATGATGCAACGTTCCAGAGATACAAGCAAGCAAAGAAAGAAGCGAAAAAGGTTGTTCAGGAGGCAAGGTCTAGATGCTATGATGATATTTATAAGAAGTTAGACACTAGAGAAGGGGAAAAATATATATATAAAATGGCTCGTATAAGAGAAAGGAAAGGAAGAGGCTTGAGTCAAGTAAAATGCATCAAGAATGAAGATGGTAGAGTGCTGGTAAAGGACGATGATATCAAGAACCAATGGAGAAATTACTTCCATAAGCTTTTCAATGGAGATACTGTAAATAATGTTAGAGACTCGTGTGATAGGGATACAAGAGATATCATTTACACACGAAGAGTTTCACATTTTGAGGTCAAGAATACCTTGAAAAAGATGAAAATGAGAAAGGCATGCGGACCGGACGATATTCCCATTGATGTATGGAAGAGTATGGGGGACGAAGGAGTTATGTGGTTAACAAATTTATTTAACAAGATCATGAAGGCAAAGAAGATGCCGGATGAGTGGAGAAATAGTACTATAGTCCCCATCCACAAGAACAAAGATGATGTTTAGAGCTGCACAAACTACAGAGGTATCAAGTTGATGAGTCATCCAATGAAGCTTTGGGAGAGGATTATTGAGCAGAGGCTAAGATCTATAACGCAGATATCAAACAACCAATTTGGTTTCATGCTTGGTAGATCAATGACAGATGCCATTCATCTGATAAGGAGGCTTATGGAAAAGTATAGGGAAAGAAAAAGAGATCTTCACATGGTTTTTATCAATTTGGAAAAGGCTTATGATCGAGTACCCAGAGAAATGTTGTGGATGGTTTTGAGGAAAAAGGGTGTGCAAACCAATACATTGACTTGATTAAAGACATGTATGGTAGCTTGACTGCAAGTGTGAAGACTCCTAGAGGAGAGACACCAACATTTCCCATCACAGTTGGGGTACACCAAGGATCCACACTCAGCCCATATCTGTTCGTTCTTGTTATGGATGAGTTGACAAAGAATGTTCAGGATGATGTTCCTTGGTGTATGTTATTTGCTGATGATATTGTATTGATTGACGAAATTAAAGATAGTTTGAATGATAAAGTTGAACTTTGGAGAAAGGCATTGGAATCAAATGGATTGATGATTAGTAGGAGCAAAACTGAGTATATGCATTGCAATCTCGCAGTGTGAATGGTGGAGCCAAGTTGGACGGAGTAGATATACCAAAATGTGATAAATTTCGTTACTTGGGCTCTATCATTCAAACAGATGGGGATGTACAAAATGACGTTTGTCATAGGATCACTGCAGGATGGTTGAAATGGAGGAGTGCAACTGGAGTATTATGTGATCGGAAGATCCCTCTCAGACTAAAAAGCAAGTTTTATAAAACTGCTATACGGCCAACCATGCTCTATGGGAGTGAATGTTGGGCGGTGAAGAAACAAGGACTCAACAAGATGAACGTGGCTGAAATGCGTATGTTGAGATGGATGTGTGGGAAGACAAGAAAAGATCACTTGAGAAATGACTATCAGGAATAAAGTGTGGGTGGCGAGCATTGAGGACAAGTTGCGGGAGGGCCGACTTAGATGGTATGGACATGTGCAACGCAGACCGACTAATGCGCCTATACGAAGTGATACTATTGAGGCAAACACAATTAATAGAAGAAGAGGTAGACCTAAATTAAGATGGGAAGAGCTTATAAAGAGAGATTTTAAATCTTTGCATCTCAACCAGAATATGACCCATGATAGAGCTGAATGGAAAAGAAGAATCCATGTAGTTGACCCCAACATAGTTGGGATTGAGGCTTAGTTGATGATGATGATGATGATGATGTGCTGAAGCTTTCTCTACTTCTATTTCTCTTGCTGTGTAAAATAAAATCATCCATGGTATTAAAGTTAGCAGACATGCTCCACATGTTTCTCACCTCTTTTTCGCAGATGATAGCATTCTCTTTGCAAAGGCAAAGACTAAAACACCTGAGTTTAGCTAATTTAAATTAGCCAGTATGAACATGCATCGGGTCAACAAATGAATCTCTAAAAAATGGAGGTTTTCTTTAGCAGAGGAGTGCTACAACAAAGAAGACAAGAATTAAAGACTTGCTGCATGTGTGACAGGTGGACAAACATGCACGATATTTAAGACTTCCTGTGGTAATTGGGAGGTCAAAAAACATGTCTTCAGCTTTGTTAAAGACAAATAATGGCGGAAGCTTCAGGGATGGAAGGAGAAATTCTAATCAAAGCCAGGAAAAGAGGTCCTCATCAAAGCTATCACACATGCTATCCCAGTGTACGTGATAAATATTTTCCAACTCCTTGGTGATCTTCTGGATGGTATACAAAGCTGTACTGCCAGATTTTAGTGGGGAGCAAAAGGTACAGAGAGGAAAGCATCTTGGCAGTGTTGGGCGAATCTTTGCAAATTGAAAAAAGCAGGGGGGGCTCGACTTCAGAGATATGCATGCTTTTAATCAAGCTCTGCTCTCCAAGCAACTATGGAGGCTCCTGATCAGGACTGACTCGCTTGCCTATAGAATTCTTAAGGCAAGATACTTACTGAGAACATCCATCTTAAAGGCTACCAGAGGTCACAACCCAAGCTACACGCGGAGGAGTTTATGGGGGTGAAACCTGTACTTTTAGAAGGCATGAGTTGGAGAGTAGGTAATGGTGCTTCTATTGATATATGGAGAGATAAATGGATCATGGGCCGGAGTGAAGGTCTAGCAAGCTTGCAGATGGACGAAGACTACGACGTCTCCCATGTGTAAGAGCTAATCTTGACAGGGAACGGGTCCTGGGATGTGGAGCTGGTAGATACTATCTTTCCTGCAGATGTGAGAAACAAATTCTTAATACTCCCATCAGCCGAAGACTTCCAAAGGACCAACCTTGTTGGTGGGCTGACTCCCGTGGGAATTTTTCCACAAAATCGGCCTACTGGTTAGGCCTATTGGGATGCACAAAATTTATTAACAACAGGTCAACTCAAAATGACCGAGTACGGAATCTGATATGGAGATCCCAGTGGCTGTCAAAACGATCACATTTCTTTGGAGGATGTGTATGGGAAGTCTTGCAACTATGGGGAGGCTCCTAGACAGGCACTGCAATGTTAACGGACAATTCCCTCTCTGTGGAGCATCAAAGGAGATGATCCCACACACCCTTTTTGCTTGCAAATTTATAGTGGAAGCATGGGAAGATAGCCTGACTTTCGTTTTTTTGTTGACTTTGGCTTTGCAGTCTCTGAGTGAAGCCTTTCTTAGTCTAAAGGACGCACTGGATGAAGATGATTTCATGTCAGCTCTCACCATCATGTGGGGTTCGTGGACTTTTAGAAATAATCAAGTTTTTAATATCTCAGATCGCGAGGGGGAGTGCTGATATATGCTTATTTCCTATTTCTTATTCTCAGTATATCTTTATGTTATTTCCTATTTATGTATACCTTACATGTAATTGTTCATTAATATAAATAAAGGGGACGACGCGAAGCGACCCTAGATACTTTTACGCTTACAATATGCATGTATGATATGTTTATATATCTAGATATAAGTATAAACATATGGATTATGTGTAATATATGTAAAAATGTTGAGATTTATACATACAAGCATACTTATATTCGTATAGTGTGTGCATGTATGTAAATAACTCAAAATGTATATGTAGTTGTAAAACTATGCTTAACGATGTGTGTAGATATATTTGTGTGTGTATATACATGTGTGTGTGTGTGTCTGTTTCTGTATGTATATATATGAATGTATCAAAAGCTATGCATATAAATGTATAAATGGGTTAATATTTGTTATATATGTTGCACATGAATATACACCATATATTTCAATATAACATGAAATGCATATTCAATATGTGTATGTATGTGTGGATGCAAGTAGTGGGCTTTCCAAAAAGCGGAGTATATTCAGCCGCTTAATTTGCCATTTGGCCGCATATGCGGCAAGGACCACTTATCGGGCAGATTAGCAATATGCTGTGCGACAAGGTGACCACTTGGGAATATGCATGAGTATATGCGGTCGTGCGGTGCAGATTGCTTTTGAAACACTAATTCAAAGTTTGATTACTAAAACCAATCATCAATTAGTTCAGTAATTGTACAATATTCAAATTTATTTATGAAATTATGGTAGGACTTAAGCATTTAGATTTTCTTGATTAATTTATTACTTTTCATGTTTCAACTCTAATCTCAAGTTCATATCTAATCTCCACATCGTATTTGGTTCAAACAACATAATTTCAATATTTTGTCTAATCACATCTAATTATAAAATTTTAACTAGGTTTAAACCTCTATATCGGGATCATAAAATATATTACATGTTTTTGTGCAAACGTCTTGATCAAAGTTAATATATGAGTTTGTCATATATTCTAAGATCAAATTTTCTTCTTCTTAGTCTTTACATCATAAATCATTGGTAACCAAGCTTATTGCTCAGAATTAGAGATAAGACATTTGTTCTCCTTACATAGGAGAGCATATAGTATGGTATACCACAAGTATAAGAGAAATAGAGAGGGTTACAATAATGAGAGGCCCATGAGGCACATTAGTCTATTCTTACACTCCTCTCAAGCTAAAGAGTACACCTCTTAGTCCCAACTTGGCACTCACGTGTAAAAACAAGGTGAGAGACATATGCTTGGTGAAGAGGTCAACACCTTTCTTTCATGTCTGTACATGTAGTGTGATTATCTTTCAAAGATCACAAATGAAGTAGCAGTCTACCTCAATCTGCTTCGTTCATTCATGGAAGACATGGTTATAGATGATGTGATGGTAACATGATTATCATAATACAAGTTAAATTCCTTAAGAACGTAATGGACCCAATGTATATCACAACAGATGTGCACCATAACTCCATGTTTTGCTTCTGCGGTGGATCAAGCAAAAACAACATATTTCATGCTTCTCTAGGCCAATGTTCAAAGTTTCGTCGAAATTGGCGTAATTTCGCTAATTATTTCAATGCCGCCAACCAACAGACACAAAAATGGCCTTACATGTCTGTACGTAGGGAATTTCGCTAGAAAAAAATCAAATTTCAACAATTATTTCTGTTGGAGTGTCTATTTACTTAAGTGTTTTAGTCTTTTACTTGAGTTTTGTTTAGTCTATTTGTAACATGGGCCCAATGTCCAAGTGTCTGTATGCTTCCCCCTTATCCTATTCATCGGAAAGGGTGGCTGCCTCCTATCTATCAAGCAATAAGAAAACACTCTACACGCTTTGGGTTCTCCCCACTCATATCGTTTTCTACATGCTATCAGAGCAGTCGGTCCTGTGCTTCCCCTAACCCTGAGAGAGAGAGAGAGAGCACAAGGAAGACCTGCCTCCCCTTGCGGGCGGCCGCCGCTAGGCACTATCGATGACTGCCCACAAGGATTTTCTATCCCTGCCTCTTCTTGGAGCCATCTCCATCTTCAACAACAACAAAAATCATCCTATGAAGTTGATGGTATCCGGATCTACAAGGGCCGCCATGCCTCCGTCAATCCTGCTTGCTAATGAAGCCGCTACTATCCTATTCGCCGCCATCATCACGAATCGACACCGCCATTACCGATTCCACCACCGATCTACTCCATACATCCACCTCTATTGAGATCTACTCCTAAATCAAGGAAAAGATCTCATATTTCTGCTGATATCGGGGATACATCATCCCCATATTGCTATGGTGGAGATCCGGAAGGATTTTCCCCTCTTTTGCTGTCGTCTCTGGGTTTTTTCTACTGTTGATCACCGCCAACATGGCGTGTGGACAATGTTATGCTTCTTTGCGACTTCATTTGTCGCTTTTAGATACGACATGCCACTTTTAGACACGGCGTGTCGCCTGTACCTTGACATGGCGTGTCATCCTTTCACATGGCATGTTGCCTACTTCTGCCCCGAGATTCTGTCAACTGACACGGCGTATCCTTTCAACGACATGGCGTGTTGCCTGCTTCTGCTAGCGCTGACTTTTGCTACTGTACTACCAGATACGACATGTCTGTTCATCGACACGACTTGTCGTCTGCTACTGTTGCTTCCTGTCTCAACTGACACGACGTGTCGCTCAATGACACGACGTGTCCGCTGCCTCATGTTGCTACATCTTGGCGTGTTACAATGATTCTATCATATGACGGAGGTATCTATACATGGCGTGTCCCTTCTTTCTCTTACCAACAACAATTTTCTTTCCGTTTTTCAACATTTTTTATAATTTTGTTTACACCCCCGAATCTTCCAACCCTACATAACTTTTTACCTACCTCCTCAATACCTATTGATCCTATCAAGTAACTTTCCGGTAGTATACCTCCTCTTTCTACCGAGTTTCAATTCCGATAGTCTTCCTTTTATCCTACCCCCACATTATTTTTTGACCTAATCTAAATTTTTTTTGCGGGACTCCGTTCCCGCACCCCCAAACTCTTTTTAGGTTGTAAAAAGATCCATTTATTTTTCTGTTCGGTTTATAATCGGGTCATGTTGCACTTTGACTCGCATTATCGCTTATCTCCTCCACATATTGTCTATACAACCCTACTTGTACCATTGTTTTTGACTTTCCACTTCAACCACTCTTCATTCTTTTCGTGGTTGGCGTGAGGGGGAGAATAGAGGATAAACAGTAAAGGGACGAGATGAGATGAGAGGAAAGATGAAGAAAGAAGAAGAATTTAGTTATGCGCTACACGGATCTTCATGCCACTTTTTACCGTTGATATATGGATCCTTTTGCTATTATGTGGTGTTCATTGTGCTTCCATGTGCATCCTTCTATTGTTATGTGGACTGTTCATGATAATTTTGCTGCTAGGTGGAGCTTTCTGCTGCTATTATTGCTTATTTACCATCTACCTTGGCTGTTGCTATGAAGTTACATATTGGGACGTCATTGTTGCTACTTGTGCTATGATTAGCACATTTTACTTGCTGCTTTGTGCTTTTGCACTATCTGCTATTTGTGCTTTCTTTGCACGTTGACTATCTACTGTGGACCAACACTCTCAGGACTCTGATGACCAACACTCTCTGGACTTTGACGCCTAATACTGTGATGGATACTTTATGAAGAGGAAAGATGATGAAAACTTTTTGTTGCTGACTTTACATGAAGCTTCGTCTACATTGCCTATTGGAGTTATTTACTTGTTTGCTACTTCACACTGTTCTTCTATCCGCCTACGTCGACTTTTGCTTTTGTGTGCTGTTACATTATATATTTCCTGTTTTACATAGCCTGATATTTGTTTTGTTGTTTTCCTTTATATATGGACCTCTTTGTAATTCTCTCAGTATTATATATATGAGGGTGCACACATTGTGCAACCCTGAGCTTTCTGAAAACACTGACTCTGTCACATGGTATCAGAGCAGGTCGAAACCTAGCCGCCTTTCCCTCCCTCCCTTCCCTTTCTCTCTCTCTCCTTCCCCTCCACCATCACCGCCCGCCCCCTCCTCTCCCGCCGGCCCGCACCCGTGCGTGCGGCACAGCAGCAGCCGCCGGCTGCTCTGCTGGCCGCCGCCGGTCCGGCCGCCCGGGGCAGCAGGGCCGCTGCCCACGTAGGGGCTTCCAGCCGGTTGCTCGCCGCTTGTGGTTCCGTCTAGCCTCCTGGCTTGGTGCACCGCTAGTGCTTGAGCAACCTTTGGTCGTTGTTCGCACAACAGGTGCGCTGCCGGGTGGCCGTCTTCTATGGGACCACTGAGCCGCTTGTAGATCTGGATTAGTTCCATCTTCAGGGGGAGATCGACGCGTTGTTCGTCTAAGGGACAACCTTCGGTTCGTGTTCGTCTGTGCCTGCCTGCCCGTGTAGGCTTCGGCCTCCGGGTTTCCTGCTACGCTTAGGCGTAGTTTGTATGTGAGAGGTCCGCGGTGATTTGCTTGTGCCTGCTTGTGCCTGCCTGACGGCGTAGTCCGTCTTCTGCCTGTGCCTACTCTTGCCTGTATCTGCCTTCCTGCCTGTCCTCATGGCGTCTTCTGGAGATGACATCTGGAGAGACTCACGTCGTCAAGTCATTACTGTTAAACTTGACGGGCGCAATTACCAGCTTTGGGTGTGCTCCTTTGTGATATTTGCCAAATCGCAAGGGAAGTACTCTCACCTGATTCGCACTGGTCCGCCTCAGCCTGCAGAGGAGGAGGATGCCAAGGACATCAAAGCTTTTGATGATTGGGTCCGTGATGACTCAACTGTTATGACATGGATTCTCAACAGTACAGTTGAGAAGATCAATGTCACTTTACTTCGGCTGCCTACGGCGAAGCAGATGTGGGATCAGCTCGCCGGTACCTACTCTCATAGTCAGAATCCCAAGAAGGTCTTTGATATCACCAAGCAACTGGGGCGACTACAGTTTACGGGATCTGACATATCAGACTACTTCTCCACCTTCACAGGCCTGTGGGGTGAGTTGGAGACTTATCACCCGTTGTCTACTGATTTAGCGACTATGCAAAAACAGCGGGCGGAACTTCAGCTGATACAGTTTCTGAGTGGTTTACCTGAGTCCTATACTGGTGTGGTAGATCAGATCTTGGCGAGTGATCCACTTCCTACCTTGCAGACTGGCTACCAGCGTCTCCAACGCCTTCCGTCATCAACACCGTCTCCGCCTACTGAGACTGGAGACTCTACTGCTTTGGCTGCTTGGGGCGGGCGTGGTCGTGGTCGTGGCCGTGGCCGCTCCAATGATGGCCGTGCTCCCCTGGGTGCAGGCCGGGGACGTGGACCTGGTGCTGGACGTGGAGCTCCTCCTGCTGCACCACCTTCTGCTGCTGCGCGTCCTCAGCAAGGACAACGCGTGTGTACTTTTTGTGGCCGGTCTAACCATATTGAGGAAAAATACTGGGAAATGTATGGTAAGCCGGCTTGGGCTAATGCTGCTGCAGATTCCTCCTCTACTGCGTCTGAGGGTGGTACTCAGACACCTGCGCCAGAGCCTGCGGGGGCTACCGCAGACTACATTCGTGCTGAGGTGGAACGTCTTCTTCTTGAGCGTGCTGGGTCTTCTCCTGCTGCGTCTACTAGTGGAGCACATGCTGCTTTTTCTGGTTATGATACTGCATTCCTGAGTTCCTCCTCACCTTCTACTTCTGGTAATACCAAATGGGTGATAGATTCTGGTGCATCTGCACATATATTTGGAAATAGATCTTTGTTTAAAAATATATCTGCACCTGCCCGTCATTCTTCTGTTATGCTTGCTGATGGCTCCAAGTCTTCGGTCCTTGGAGTCGGTGATATTGTTTCTCACTTTGGTCTCAAATCTGCCTTATATGTGCCTCAATTTCCTCTGAACTTATTATCTGTCAGCAAAATTTTACGAAGTTTAAACTGTAGCCTGACATTTGTTTCTGGTTCATGCGCTTTTCAGGACCTTCGCACGAGGACGAAGATTGGTGGGGGGGTATGAAGGTGCTGATGGACTCTATTACTTGGACCAGTTACCTCGATCAGAGAAAGCTGCTGTGATATCTGCATTATCGGCTTCTGTTTCTGCTCTACAGCAGCACTACAGGCTGGGCCATCCCTCGTCAGAGAAGCTACGTAGTTTAGTTTCTGATATTGGCAGTTGTCATTTTCAGTGTGAATCCTGTCAGCTAGGAAAACAAACTCGTACTGTGTATCCTAGACGTAGTACTGTTAGCAGTAAAAACATTTTTGATTTAGTCCACTCTGATGTATGGAGTCCATGCCATGTACCAAGTTTGTCTGGCTACAAGTATTTCATTCTTTTTATTGATGATTTTTCTAGGACCACTTGGTTGTTTCTTTAAAAAAGTAGGTCCGAAGTGCTGTCTACTATCAAATACTTCTTTGCTGAAATAAAAACGCACTTTGGCTTGCCTATTAAAGTTTTCCGCACTGATAATGCTTTAGAGTTTGTTAAGCAAGATGTGGCTGTTTTCTGTAAATCTGTGGGTACCATTCACCAGACTTCCTGTGCCTATACCCCACAACAAAATGGTGTTGCTGAGCGAAAAAATAGGCACTTATTAGAAGTTACCAGGACGATAATGATGCATTCTCATGTGCCCCGCTCCTATTGGCCTGAGGCTATCTTGATTGCGTATTTTTTGATTAATAGGATGCCATCGTCTGTTATTGGAAATAAGATTCCCATACAGGTTTTGCAACCTGACACTTCTTTGTTTACTGTGCCTCCTAGAATTTTTGGGTGTACTTGCTTTGTCAGATTGCTTGGACCCACTTCTGATAAGTTGTCTCCTCGAGCTGCTAAATGCATTTTTCTGGGATATTCTCGAACTCAGAAGGGTTACATATGTTATAATCCCAGCACCAGGAAATGGTTTACTAGTAGTGATGTTGTCTTTTTTGAAGACACCGTATTATTCTTCAGCAGGAGATAGTTTGCAGACGGACATTCTGACTCCTCCTTTACCTGTTATTTCTAACTGTATGCCTGACAGTACTGATACTGCGACTACTAAAAAACAAGATCCTCCTCTTATTGTTTATCAACGCAGGAATAAAGCACCTTCTACACATGTACCCCCCCAAGACAACCAATCTTCTCCTCCAGAAGGTTCTGCTACACCTGAGGTACACTCTGATCTTGACATACCTATTGCACTCAGAAAGGGTACCCGTTCTTGCACTTCTCATAGCCATCGTACAAAATTTCGATCGAAATTGCGAAATTTCGACCGAAATTTCCGATTTTTTTTCAATCGGACATCGAAACGCATGTACGCAGAGAATGGGACGTCATTTCGCAGAAATTTCGCTAAAATTTCGCACTTAGGTGCGAAATTTCGCAAAACAGTGCAAATTTCGCCCAGTTTGGGCCATAATTTCGCGAAATGGCACAAAATTTCGATAGAAATTTCGAGATATTTGTTCCTAGGACTGCTGCCACTACATGTTAGGTATTTTGGCGATTCTCTTTGTATCTTTTGCTTATAGAGGCTATTTTCTTTGATTCTAAGGTATGTTTCCCCTATCCCTAGCCCATGTATACCTCTTTCTATGTTTACACTTCTAAAAGATGTGAAGAGATACTATGAAAAATAACAAAGTTCTAAGTGATGTTGCTACATGTTAGGTATTTTGGCGATTCTCTTTCGAAAATCACATGAACTACAAACAAACTTGAGAATCTATGAAATAATAGTATTAAGTCTGCAATTCTACAATAAATTTGTTATTATTACACATATTTATACATAAAATGACTTAAAAATAATGCATTTTCTTTGATCTATGTATACATGACCCATGTAACCTAACTAAATTTTAACACTAGACTTATATAAGTTGTAACATGTAAGTTTGTAACTTGCAACTGTAAGTTTTAAGGTCTAAGTGGTAAATTGTGGGTTTGTAAGTTGTTTACAGTCTAACGGACTTGACAATTCTGTTCATTTGTGCACTCACTCGTCAAGACATGGATCCCACCCTAACCTCTAAACATATAGATTTATTATATAATCTAGTGTGTTTATGTCTAGACTTTGTGTTTGCAGAATTTCAAAGCTTAATTCCTTCATTTTGCCATCGAAATTGCCATCGAAATTCTGTCGAAATTGTTCAGCTTCCTTCACTTACAAATGTGGGAGACCCCCCCCCCCCCAATATCCAATATGAAATATTATTGGATATTTGAGTAGATCTTGGCGTTTAGATCATCCTGGTAAATTTTCATGATTTAATTCGCTTATTTGGTCGTCGAAATCGTTAGGGCCGTAAATATCGAAATTTAGTGCGAAATTTCGAAAAATTTCTGTTTCTGGGCCATCGGACACGGCATCGAAATCGGACATTTAATTCTATGCTCATAGCATTGCTCAGTGTGTGTCTACTGCTCATCTGCATACTAATTCTAGCAATTTTGTATCTGCTTTATCTGCTGTGGCTGTACTTAAGAATATTCAGGATGCATTGAAAAGTACTGCTTGGACATCTGCTATGAATGAAGAGATGGTTGCTCTTACTGACAGAGACATGTGGGAGCTGGTGGATCCACCTCCTCAGTGTAAGCCGGTAGGCTGCAGGTGGGTATTTGCCGTAAAATATCAACCTGATGGTACGGTTGAAAGGTTGAAGGCACGGTTAGTTGCAAAGGGCTATACTCAGACATATGGCATTGATTACTTTGAGACTTTTTCTCCTGTTGCTCGCCTTAACTCTGTCAGGATTCTTCTATCTGTTGCTGTGAATCTGAACTGGCCTCTCCTGCAGCTTGATGTGAAAAATTCTTTTCTGTATGGTGACTTACAGGAAGAGGTGTATATGGAGCAACCTCCTGGGTTTGTTGCTCAGGGGCTCAAACAGAGTCCTCGTGCCTGGTTTGATAAGTTGAGCAGGATCATGATTGATTTTGGCTTTCTGAGGTCACAGGTTGACCATTCTGTGTTCACAAAAAAGACTTCAGCAGGTATTACTGTTCTGATTGTATATGTTGATGACATTATTATTTCTGGCAGCGACTCTCTTGGTATTCAGGCTACCAAAGATCATCTGGGCAAGCACTTTGCTACCAAAGATTTAGGCAGACTTCGGTACTTTCTTGGCATAGAGGTCTCTAGAAACTCTAATGCCTTGATGCTTTCGCAGAGAAAGTATGTTCTTGATATTCTGCAGGAGACTGGTATGCTTGGAGCAAGACCTGCGGATACTCCTCTTGATCCCAATGTCAATTGGGATGATGACTCCTGTGCTATGTTTGCCGATCATAAAAAATTCAGGAGGTTGATTGGTAAATTAATCTATTTGACTGTTACTCGTCCTGATATTGCTACTGTAGTAGGTCTTCTTAGCAGGTACCTCGACAAACCCAAACAGTGTCACTGGGATGCTGCATGTCAAGTTTTGAGATACTTAAAAAAGTCGCATGGCAAGGGACTTCATTATAAAAAGAATGGGCACTGTGTTCTTGAAGGGTATTCTGATTCTGATTATGCAGGCAACAAAGTTGATAGAAAATCTACTTCTGGTTACTGTACCTTTGTAGGAGGCAATCTTGTCACCTGGAGAAGTAAGAAACAGAATGTCGTGGCCAGATCTAGTGCTGAAGCTGAGTACAGGGCCATGGCCCATACTGCTTGTGAGTTGCTGTGGGTGCGTTCTCTTCTGAAAGAGTTTGGGATTGAGTCTTCGTCGGCCATTCCTATGCATTGTGATAACAGAGCTGCCATCTTCATTGCAAAAAATCCTGTCTATCATGAGCGCACCAAACACATTGAAGTTGACTGCCACTTCATCAAAGAATCTATTCTTGCTGGCAAGATATGCACTCCATTCACAAGATCTGAAGATCAAGTTGCTGATATCTTCACCAAGCTCTTGGCGAAGAAACAGTTCTGCACGCTGTTGGACAAGTTGGGCATGATTGACATCTATGCTCCAACTTGAGGGGGAGTGTTACATTATATATTTCCTGTTTTACATAGCCTGTTATTTGTTTTGTTGTTTTCCTTTATATACGGACCTCTCTGTAATTCTCTAGTATTATATATATGAGGGTGCACACATTGTGCAACCCTGAGCTTTCTGAAAACACTGACTCTGTCACATGTGCCAACACTCTATGGATTGTCTGTGCTTTATGCATGTTGACTCTCTGCTTGTCCGTGCTTTGTTTGCACGTTGACTATTGCTGCTTCTTGTGACCTAGCACTCTCTAGGACTTGTGATCCAACACTCTCTGGCTACTACGATGACGTCTGTGATGAAGACTTGGTGCCTATCCACTATTCTTTCTTCTACTCCAGATGCCGTTATGATGATCAAGAAGCCTCTATGATTGCCTAGATATTTGCTACTTTGGAGTATCTACTTGAGGGGGAGTCTTTGAGATTCGAGTGCTTGAGGGGGAGAAATTTTTGTATGGGCTTGGTTATCTTTTTACTTTGTCTAGTTTGTTTGTTTGTCTGTTTGCAAGCTGACTTGGGATTCCTCCGAGTTCCAGCTTGAGGGGGAGTGTTGGAGTGTCTATTTACTTAAGTGTTTTAGTCTTTTACTTAAGTTTTGTTTAATCTAATTTGTAACATGGGCACAATTGTCTATTGGCTCATTAGGGTTTGTCTAAGTGTCTGTATGCTTTCCCCTTATCCTATTTATAGGAAAGGGTGGCTGCCTCCTATCTATCAAACAATAAGAAAACAGTCTACACGTTTGGGGTTCTCCCCACTCATATCGTTTTCCACAATTTCGAACTTCGATGAAGTTAAGTAAATTTCGATGAAAAAAGTCCTCATTTCGTCAAAATCTTGAGGAACACATGTATTATTTCAAGAAACGGGGTACGATGTCTGCAAATTTTACTATATGATTCCTTGGGCTTGTTGGGGGCAATCTAAGTTATGTTTCTTCTCTTCCTAGCCTGATTCTACTTGTCTCTCCTATTTCTCTCTCTTCTATAAAGATCTATAGTAGAAAAGTTTAAAAATGGGTGTAGGAGTGATATCTATGGCTATGATGACCCGCTAACTTTCATTTTTGAGGTCACATGATTTATGTTAATAGTGCACAAAATTAGCATGACTATCGAGATGTTTTGTATGTATGCCATTATCAATCACACCTCTAACTACATGGTTGCCTCCTATAGGCTCTCGCTACAAAAGCATACGACCAAGAACAAAGCTTGAGTTCATCCATTAGTATGCATTTTATCACTTGTAGGCATATAGAGATTAACAGTGAGACACATCTATGCTTGTATAAAACAAAATAAACCGGAGCCAATATGTTGATAGGTATAATCAACAAGGATGATGACTACCATCATGGTTCAACTCGATGCATAAACCATAGTTGTCTCATACTTGCTCAATAATCACTCACATACCACTGCAACATTGTTCATGTACTACAATCTGTCATCCTACTGAGAGGTCCTACCATCCTAGATCATGCTATGTTTCCATATATTTGTGTCTTTCAGTCTATATATTGTGATTGCAAACTATAATGACTTAATTCATTCATTTAGCCACTTAATTGACCTCAAAATCTCCATCGAAATTGTTAAGCTTCCTTCATTCACACATGAGGAGCCCCACCCCTCTCATATCCAATATGAAATATTCTTGCATATTTGAGTAGATCTACACTAGTAGATTGCTATCGTAAAATTTTGCTAAATAATTCAATTGTTTGGTCGTCAAAACGCCAGTAATGCATCTGTCAAAATTTCCATCGAAATTTGTTGAATTTTTGTTTCTTTGGCTACCGAAACGACGTCGAAATAGGACATTTTCTTCCTTGCTCTAGGCAACTGAATGATTTCCTAAAAGGGTGTAGAAGCCATAAATCAAGCGTCGGTCAAGAACATCTCCCACCTAGTTTGCTTTAGCATGCCTGAAAATATTAACCCGTTAGACAAGGGCTGTTTGTAGAATAGTGCTTTCCCTGGAGCATGCTTTAGGAATATGAGGATCTACTATACATTCATCCAATGTGTTTGTGAAGGTGCACTAAGGTGTTGACTAAAAACCCATACTACATGTGAAATATAGGCATAAGTTATCGTCAGATAGATTTATTTGCCAACAATACATCTATAATTAGTTTTCCAACAATTCTTCTATGCTTCTCTAGGTCCTCTCATTTTGGATTTTGATATGATAATCATGGGAGTTGAGATGGGTTTTGCAGTGGTCATACCTGCTTCTTCTAGGAGGTCCACAACAAACTTCCTTTGAGATTATATTTATCTACAATTTGGATCAAAGGACTTCAACTCCTGAGAAATGTCAAAGATCCTCTAGATTTATGGGATGAGAGGAAATTGGAATTCCTTCTTTAGATCAACAATGCCCTGATTGTCACTTTAGTGATGACAATTTTATCAACATACACAACAAGAATGATATAACCTCGCAAGGATTTGGAGTAGAACAAAGAGTAATCACTCGTTCATCACTTAAAGCCGAGACCCTCAAGAACCATGCTCGATATATGAAACCAAGCTCGAGGAGATTGTTTTAGGTCATAGAGAAGATTGCCAGAGTCGAAAAACTTTCATAGAATTCTCCCCCTCAGCAAGAAAGCCTGAAGGTTATTGCATATATATTTCCTTAGAGAGATCCTAGTTTAAGAAGGTATTTTTGATATCCAAATAATGTAGCTTCCGTTCTTCGTGAGCAACGAGGGAGATAAAAATGCAAACAAATGCAATTTGTGCGTCTAGAGAGAATGTCTCAAAGAAGTCAACATCAAAAGTTCAAGTATAGCCTTTAGCCACAAGATGAGCTTTAAGATGTTGAATAGAGCCATCAGAGCGATGTTTGGTAGAGAAGACCCATTAAAAACTAACAACATTCTAGTCTAAAGGAGGGTCCACTAGTTCCCATGTCTGATTTTCTCAAAAAACAACCACCTCATCAACCATTGCAACCTTCTAGCCTAGATAGCTAACTGTTTCCTTATAATGCTTGGAAATTGATGATATATTCTAGGGATAAGGTAAAGACTTTTGCAGAAGGAGAAAGTTTGGCAACACATGTATCAACAATAGGACGGTGATGGAGCTAGAGTGAATACCTTCCTAATGTGCCACAGGGTTTGAGGATTCTACCAAAGTTGACATGGATGGTGGAGTCAAGAACTTGGGAATTAGATACTTCCTCTACTGTACATTACATGATACAATTGGTCCTTATGATGAATGCGTTGGTGGTTGGGGAATCTCATTGTTCAAGAAGGAAGCATTGGATATTGTAGAATGGTTGAGAATAGTATGTTTGAAATAGAACAAATCAAATTTATCAAACATGACGTCCACAGAGACAAAAATGCATTTGTGGGAAGGATCGTGACACTTATTTCCCTTCTACATCTGAGAATATCCTAAAAGGACCATTTCAAATGCTCTAGGGGTCAAGTCTATCACCTTTTGGATCAAAGTTGTGAACAAAAGTAGTGCACCTGGAATCACAAAGCAGAGAGAAAATAGTTAGCAGGATGAGCAAGAGGAAAATGAGTTTTTCCTCACAGATAATATCTAAACGGTTCCTCACAGATAATATCTAAACGGACCATTTCAAATGCTCTGGGGGTCAAGTCTTATCACCTTTTGGATCAAAGTTGTGAACAAAAGTAGTGCACCTAGAATCACAAAGCAGAAAGAAAATAGTTCTTTATCAGGATGAACAAGAGGAAGATGAGTTTTTCCTCAAAGAAGCGACAAGGGTTGACGATTGATAAGAAAGTGCAATAGTTGAAACTACTTCGGATCAATGTTTTTGGGTAAATGAGCATGGATCACCAAGGTGTGTGTCTGCCTTTGGAGCATTATGACATTTTGACTGAAAAGGAACGCAATGAATCAAAACATATTATAATGCACAATTAGTCATGTTTTGATGTTTGTTTTAACTGAACAAAACCATTTCATGAAAAGTCTGTATGTTTGGGAAAACTTTAACACTCCAATTCACGAAGTAAGGCACACCATACTAAATAATTATAGCCAAAGGTAAAAATTATCAATATCCATTATAGATGATGGTGTGAAAAGGATTACAAAGATCAATATGTATTAAGTGAAAAAGCGTTGGAGATTGTTTTTTAGTATTATAGATGCTTATGCTTGCTTAACCATCAAGAATCACAAGGTACACATAAATGACTAAAAGACAAGGTTTAAGAAACTTCAACTGGCTCAGAGAAGGATGATTAGATCGCTTATGAAGCTGCATGAACAAACTTGTTAAAAGTGCAGATCGACAAGGCATATCAACGAAGAAGCAGTTGAGATCACCGGTTCTTGTACCTTGCCGAATTACCGTCAAAGTTTGAGAGTCCTTTAAAACAAACTCGTTGTTCTGAATCTCACATAACAATAGGAGAGAATCAACAAATTTAGACGCATCAAGGAATGAGGTATTTGATTCCGATACTGTTTCAACTACGTGCGAATGGAAATTTATGGAAATTTCGACGGAAATTTTGATAAATGCAACCGTGCCCGTTTCAACGCCAAAATGAACGAACAAAGCCATGAAATTTTGTAGGCATCATTCCTAAATGCATCATTTTATGCAATAAAATTTTATATGGGGGTAGGGTGGGGGGTCCATGTAGGAGGTAAGGAAAATTTCCTATTTTTTGGGGATTTCAATGAAGGTTTTCGATGACAACATGTAGGAATTAAGTTAAGCAATTGTGCAGGTATGAGCTATATACATGAATGAACTTGTTTGTGCTATAATTTCACATATTGGATATGTAGGGCATCCCCCACCATTTTTACTTGGGTTGATAGTTTGCTGTTAATATTGACTCAACAATCAACCATTTCATTGGTGTAGTTGGCTTCTTAGCACCCTTAATGTCTAATAAACCACCACCAAGTTACATGTGGCTCACATTAAAGAAAATAAAAAAAACATAAAGGATGCATTACATTAGTATTTAATAATTTGAATAGCATATTAGGGAATGCAACACAATTATGATATACTATAAGTATATACTATGTATGAGTACTAAATACTGAAATAACCCTAATCCCCGTTTTCTCCTCTTCAAACAACAACAATAACACCAGAGGTTGCAATTATCAAAATTTCCATCAAAAATTTATGAGTTGTGCACAAAAAACCTCGAAATCCATCATAATTGGTGAAATTCATCCAAATCATCGATTATTTTTATAGATGCAATATTGGTAGCAGTTTCGATCGAAACCGACAGTCACATGTTTTGATAGCAGATGCCACTAGAGTTGAATTTTTTTTGTTCGAAATTTCACCAATTTTGACAAAACTCCTTCTTTGGAACACATGCATTAGGTTGAATGGAAAGTTAGGTATATACTTAGCACATTTGAGTTGAAGATTGGGAGATGACAGTAGAATATTGCAATGTTCAATGGTTTGAATGGAACCATATGCCAAAGTGACAAAGGAGTAAGGAATATATGCATTGAAGGAAGAAAGAATATGTCGGACATGGGTCATTTACATGGTGACTCAAGAGTCCATTACCCAGGTTGAGTGGGTAGCAAGCACGGAGGAGCCAACATTACTTGGGTTACAGACAACAAAGTCCACAAACGAGGAGGTTGTCTCTAGGACAAGAGATTCATCCTAAGAAGCCTGCTGGGAGGCATGGATGACTGTTCATATTTGTCAGCCGTCAAAAATATTTCGGAGGAACCATCGTTGCAGACATTACTTGGGTTGCAAGCACGGAGGAGCCAACATTACTTGGGTTGCGGACAACAAAGTCCGCAAACGAGGAGGTTGTCTCTAGGACAAGAGATTCATCCTAAGAAGCCTGCTGGGAGACATGGATGACTGTTCATATTTGTCACCCATCAAAAATATTTCGGAGGAACCATCAATAGTTAAAATTGGGCCAGATGTGCAATGCCATGACCGTATCCTCCATCATGCTTGGAGTAGCATCTAACCTTCATATGACCTAACTTTCTGCAAAAGGTTCACTTTGGTTGTGGTGTTCTACCATGACACCTGCCTCGAGTGGCCACGACTACTGCTGCACGCTCCTCACACTAGGCTTGGTGACGCTCGATGGTACTTCTGTATGAGAGATTCAACCATGTTTTTCATTGAAGGAGGGAAGTTGACCAACACTGAGAATGGAGTGAACTTGGATGTAGGTCGTTGAGAAACTTCACACTGATGAGGCTGTCTTATTCCTTTGTCTGAGTTTTTACAGTGACAGGCAAGAAAAAGTTATGATGGTGAGACAGAGATTGGATGACTGAAAGTATTCCTCTAGTGTTTGCCTTGATCTGCAGAGAACAACTTTCCCCCAAGTTGTAGATGCGGGGAGCATTGAATTACATGCTATGATACTTCTTTGCATACATGCTATGATACTTCTTTGCAACTTCCCATATGTCCTTGGCGTTGCGGTATAACATGTATTTTGTAGCAATTGTGGGTTCCATGCTATATGACAACCAATAGAAAACCTTACTATTGTCCTGGCTAGATGTCACTGTTTTCAGTAGCTTTTGTAATGTACGTCCGTTTGTTCCTGGACTCAAGGAACAAGTAAATAACATTCATCTATGTCTGCCCAATATTATTGGGTAATTGCATCGTTAAGTTTGTACACAGAAATAGTAGTGAGATCATTGTAAATGAAAGTGGGAGCCTTATCTTTTGCCATATTAGGAGCAAATTAGTTACAGGGTGAAGGATACAATAATGAAATAGAACAAGACTACCAGATTGACACACAATAGTAAAAGATAGATGCTACCAAATGAAATGCAGTAGGTAGGGTAGAGAAACACTATTGGAATCATTTGGGCCATTATCACAAGGAAGACACATTGTATTTGTGAGAAAATGGACCCCCATTGAGAGAAATGCTCACCCATGTGTTTGCGGAGTTGCACAGGAAGGAAATACAATGGGATATAGAGCCCGCTTCTGACCACTATTGTAGTGTTTATATTTTGCATTTTCTATTTTGATTAGAGCATGAGCCCAACCACTTGTAAGTACAAGCTGATTGAGTAGTTTTGAAAGAGAAGAGGAGAGGGGAAGGTGATCAATGATGGACGAAGACGATGCTACTAGAGGGCCAATCCTGGAAGGTGCTGTTACTGAGGGGATGAAGAGAAGGGTGATCGTGAAGGGTGTTATTGTGGAGGGGATGGCGGTTGTTAGGTGAGATGGTGGGGGTGATAACTTTTGATGGCAGCCTCTTCTCACCAATTGTTGCCCTCTTCTCCATCCATATCCAATTTTCCCTCATCTACCACAACATGACAACACAAGTATATCTTCTCCAATCTCGACTCACCATATCTAATGATCATCGCTAGTATGGCTTGATATCTTTATCCAAGTTTCAATTAGAGGGTATCCCACTGTCCTTTTGTTGGATCTATCATGACTTTGCCCGTCTGTTGGGTCAATCATGGTTGTCAACAGAAATTTGACGCTGACAATATTGATAAAATTCTGATAATGACACAACCTTCTATTCATCTCAACTAGGATTTCTGTTGTGTTGGAAAAAATCATGGGAATATCAAAATTATCTTGGGAAATGTTGGCGTGTCTTCCCCATACTTGTCTAGGTGGCTAGGCGAACCTTCTCACCCAAGGGAAGCCTAGGGGGCCTAGGCAGAAGCCTAGACATTCTTCATATTTGTTTATGTTATATATATAAATGATTTTGCATATATATATATTTAGCTATATTCAAATATATACATCACTATGTACATTTGTATTGGTTATCCCTAAGCTTAATCAATCATCATATTTCACCTGCATAAAACCTGTCATGACCTAAGCTAGACCTATTCGGCCTTAATTTGACCCGACATGATTTAAACTGGACCTAATTTAATTTAGTCTACCCTAATTTGGCCTAAGTCCGACCTATTTTGGCATAACATGACCTAATCCAACGTAACTTCCCCTAGTTTGTCCTACATTGACGTAAATAAATCCTAATTTGATGAAACCAGACCTAATTCCTCCACGTAAGACATGTTTTCTCCAAATCAGACCTATCTCCCCCAAAATAGACCTAATCTGCCCATCTGCCCAAATTAGATCTGATTTGGTCTAAATCACAGACCAATTTCTTCCCTAAAATAACTAAACTTGATCTAATTTGACCAAATTCAGACCTAATCCATGCTAATTTGGTCTTTAAGTGTCTTTACTTGGGCCTAAAAGGCCTTAGGCATCCACTTAGTTGTCTGAAAGCCTAGGCACCCAGTTTAAGGCAGCCCACCTAGAGCCTGATGGCCTAGTTCTCTGTGAAAAGGTGTGTTGCGCTGCTGTTTGCTTTGAATCTTACCTCTTAATCTGTAAACCTGTACTTGCATTAAGTCAGCCTGAATATTCCATAAAAAAACCAGCTAGTGCAGTGACATGTTTTTTTTCCATTTTTCTTTTTTTTGACTTTTAGGCAAAATAATGTGCATTGAATTATCTCGTGCCTATTTCTTTATCTCTTATGCCTGTACTTATATTTTCTTTAACACTGTTATGTGGTTGGAAACTATTCTCGATTACAGAAGACAGGACATGATCCTTCTAAAGCTCCAAACGACAACATTGGAACTGAAACAAAAACAATTCCTCTTTTAAATGGTGGCTTGGTTGAAACTCAGGACAAAAAAATAATATCTGAGGGTCTCAGCTCTGTTAGCATCTATGATCAATGGGTGTCCCCATCAATATCTGGACAACTTCCCAAGCCACGCTATCAGGTATTATATACACAGTCAATTCGAATTAATAAGCAGGAATGGAGTAAGTTTATGGAAATATAGCTATTGTATGTCCCTACAAAATTTATTGATTTTAGTTTTTGGCAACTTGGTCAGTCTGCAATGGTAGTAGAATGCTACTCGAATCTGCCAACAGGATGTTATTTTCATTGTGATTCAAAATTATTCGGGTCAGTATTCACTAGAAGAAAATCTCTCTTATTGACCAGCATGGAGCTGCTGTAGTGCAAGAAAAAATGTACATTTTTGGTGGAAACCACAATGGACGTTTCCTAAGCGATATTCAGGTATGCAATTTTGGTATAAAAATATACTAGTGGATAACAAAGTCATACTGGATTTTCATTTTCTTTTAAATTTGTGACTTCTATATATTGATGCACTACAGATTTCTGTATACTATTAAATGACTTTTTTTTTGGAACGTCTCTAACTGATTTCTAGTGCTGTTTCCCCTCATGTCTTCGATTTGTATTCACCAAATAATGTCTACTTTGCTGTGAAATCTGAAGGCTTTGGATTTAAAAAACTTGACATGGTCAAGAATTGAGCCCACAGCTTCTGTATCTCAAGAAGGGTCAACGAAAGCACCTTTGGCACCTTGTGCCGGTCATGCATTTGTAGGTGGTGAAAGATTCCTTAGAATACTGAGTACTTTGTGATTGTAAGAGTACTTTGTAATTGTACTGTTAAAATAAGGTTTTTTAATATCACTATTTATAGGTGTCATGGGGAAATAAAATTCTTTCACTAGCTGGCCATACGAAAGACTCTTCTGAAGCTGTTACAGGTAGAGCTTTATTATCTCCTTCTGGGTGACCTAATACTTATCGATTTAGTTATGCTTGCTCGTGTCTTTACAGTAAGGGAGTTTGATCCATCAACTTCTACATGGTCAAATTTGAGATCATACGGCCAGGCACCGGTATCCAATCTGTCTGCACATTTTTCTAGTCATATAACTATTTTGTTTTTCTTCAAATTACAATAGTAACCTCTGCAGTTCCACTATTTTTTATATTGACAAATAATCAATTTTTAATTGTTTTCTGCTTTTATTATTATTTACATCTAGATATCACGTGGTGGCCAATCTGTGACCCTTGTCGGAACAACTCTAGTCATGTTTGGTGGAGAAGATGCAAAGAGAACTCTATTGAATGATCTGCATATTCTTGACCTGGAGACAATGACATGGGATGACATAGAGGCCATGTAAGTATAGATAAGTAATTTGTTGTTCCTCGAAAAAATTATAATATATATGACGGCTTTCTATAGATTCATGAGAAAAATGTTGTAGTTACTTTTACTACTATATTTTGAGACCTTCCTAGCAGGCTTTTCAACTTATGTAATGATAGGTCAAAACCTATACAATGATAGGCCAAGTTGAGTGTTCAAGTTACTCGAACACTAGACTCAAACCACCTATCAAGCTATAAGGTATTTATAATCCGCTACTGAATCAAAGCCACAAGTGCATGTAATCGAGATAGCAACCGGGGTCGAACACAGGGATGTGGCTGTTAGGCTGCTTAAGACGTCGCTCTCACTTTAGCTAAGCAACACAAATAGGTGGAGAAGTATGCTTAAAACCAAACTAGGTGAGAAATAAAATGAAAACAAACAACAAAACAGGTCTGCAACTCCGAACAAAACAAAAGGAGTTCGATGTTATGTAACCATGAATCAGATTGTCTATGCTCCTTGTCCTTAGGCACAGACAACCTTAAAATGCTGCAACAAGCAACAATCTTCCTAAAACAATGACACATGGTAGCTGTTCCTGTCAGGTTATCCCAGTCGCTCCCCCGCAATGTGACTAGAACCCCAACCATCAACCAGTACCTCTTTTGAGATCAAGGATGAATACCCCAAATTGACATGGATTTTCTAGTCAAGTCCAAGACAATTTGAATTATTAGGAACAAATAGTGCGCTATTGGGGCCCACAACTCAGGCAACGGTGAACCTCGGCCGAGTACAGTCTCATCGATTGATTTAGAGCCCTATGTAACAGAATCTATCTCATGCAGAGAGCTGGGGTCAAGTTCCTTGCATCAGGAGAGAGACTCTGCAACCCTGCCTAAGGCTTGATTGTCCTCTGGATTTTCAAGTACTTGCTTACCTTCACGTCCCCGGTTGGGTCACTTTCTTTTGAGGTTTGCTGAAACATGTAGTTCATGCCAAGACGGGATCAACAACCAAGCAATCACAGCCAAAAGAGTAGGAAAGAGACCGACATGCTAAATCACGATATTAGCTACTCGCATAGAGTCAAACTACACAAACAAGCCCAAAACAAGCTACACAGCCGAGCCATGGACAAGCATCGTTGGCACCGAACAAAGATAGAAATACATCATTTATACAAGAACAAAGGAGATTAGTAGAGAAAGAGAGAACGAGGAAAACTCTAGCTCACAGGGGAAAGGCAATTCTCGCTCCCTAGCCTCCGAAAGGGTAGGATCTCATCCTTTGTGTCATTCTTCTTCTTCTAGCTTCCTTTGGCTTCTTCCTTGAGTAAGCCCCAAATGACTGCTTTGGTGAATGAAAATGGTAGGTCTATGATCAGGAGGTGGAAGGTAGGCTTTTGGCTGATGGAAGTGAATTGGAGACATCCAAGGAAAGGTAGATCAGGTCGAGAGGGAGCCTTGGAGGTCGATGGAGGTGGATGGAGGTCAATGGGACGAGGTAGGGGGAGAGTCTTGGCTCTCTCGGGTCTAGGAAACCCCAAATGTGGAATTGCCAAAGATATGTTTGCTGTCAAAACTGAGCCCTTTCCAACCCGGGCCGGGAGGGTGCTAACCCTACTTGAAATGGGCTAAATTGGCTCGAGTTGGTCGCCAACAAGCTTCAACTTGATGGAGTTTGTTTAAGCCTCTCCAATCTCCGAGCTAAGATTTGAGGGATCATTGTTTCTCAGTTCCGTGCTTGTAAGTCCCAAAATTGGCTAGTTAGGCAACGATATCTTCAAAAGAGGGTAAATTACAAAAAGGCTAAGAATCTAGGGTTATTAATGATAACACCAAAGTTCATGCGATATTGTTGAATATTTTACCTTACTTTTCATGTTCGCAGCAGCCTTAATATGCCTTTACTAGTTTAATTCTTAGCCTTTACGTAATTTGTCCTTTTTGTAAGTATACATGCTTAATTGGCCCATCTCTGAACTTGCATACACCATACTAGGAAGCCCTATTGATAGCCCATCTCATAGGATACAACCAAATGCTGGTGGTTGACTACAATGAAGAGTTGCAATGTACAAACCAATAAACCTAAGCGGCCAAACTCTGCATTGCTGAGCAAAGCTATCAGGTCCTCTCCCCCTCCACGCATACGCTAGCCAAAAAGCAATCCGGGATTGGTCTCGAGAGGACCACTCGACAACCAAAAGCCATCCCAACGATCCCTCATTTAACAGAAAATGCGAGCATCCACATCACAAGCTAAACACTCCTTCCCTTTGGGACGACTCGAGTTAGCACACTCCCTATCGAGATTCTCTCCCATGAACCAGGCGCTTATCAAGGTCTGTTCCAGAAGCCCTCAAACCATGTCACACCCCTCGATTGCTACCGCCTATCGATAGACATGTCAAACGGGTGGGTCGGTTCGGGTTTGGTTCGGGTCATTGCACGTGCGGGTCTTGCGGGTGCGGGTAAAAAAAGACCCACTTCTAAATGGGTCGCAAAAAACTTTACCCAAACCCGACCAGACAGGTCAGGCGTCGACCCACGGGTACCCATAGGACTTGTACTAAATCTCAAAGTTTTTGTTTTAAACAATAGAAATATAAGTTCTATGTTTCTTTGCATGCTGCTCTTTTTTGTGTAACACAAACTGCACCATTTAGTTGACTACATTTCACGTCGATCATAATAGAAAACAACATTTGTTGTTCTAAACTAGTCCGAAAAATACCCAATTTTTGTGTTTAAAGTCAAATATAAAAGAGAAACAATTTCGATGCATGTAGATGTCCAACACACAAAAAAATTGTAATTGAAAGATAAAAACTAATCAAGATGATGTTATCATTTCTATAAGTACAAGTAGAAATGACTGTTATAATTACAACTACACAAATGTTTGCAAGGCAAACACAAAGAAAATATTCATAAATATACATACATGTAAGTTTAAGTATGTCAAATATATATTATAAATAAGTACAAAACACTACTTATTTAAATGCTCATTAAGTATATAATCTTATCCTAAAATTCTCAAAAGCACACATCTACATAATTTAATATTTAGTTTCTATTCTGTTTAAGTGGGTCACCCACGGGTGCCCGCGGGTCGACCTGTGAGACCAACCTAATAAACGGGTTGGGTCGGGTTTGACCCATATTTAAATGGGTGGCAATAACCCTACCCAAACCCATATTCAACGGGTGACCTGCGGGTGCCCGCCGGTCAATGACCCATTTTGACAGGTCTACCTATCGAGGCACACAAAGAGTGATTGAGACTCCTTGTGTAGCGCTTCACGCACCTCACACAACCTCCCACACATCGACACCTCATTACTGCTACCAAGGTCTGCCACAAGCTCCGTCCAGCCAGGTGCAAGATCCTCGCAACAACCATCGAGGTTCGGCTACCAAACCAAGCCATCGAATCTCACTTCTCCACCTGCCCGCAACCTATTGAAGCCAAGCTCTCCTAAGTGCAAAGCCGTCAAGGTATGCATGCCATCGAGGCACCAGAGCTATTGACGCTTGGCATAACACCTATCAAGGCTCCATAGTGCCAACCTACTGATACCCCTGTCAACTGATATCACGCTCCGTCAATACCCACACACTTGATAACTAACCTATCGACAACCTCCTCCCCTTGATAGCTAATGTATACACATAATGACTATAGAAAGGCCGCAAACCCTATGCTTCTGTATCACCGTATAAATAACATACCATGACTAACAAGCTAGGGGCCAAACCTCTTCCAGGCTGTCGCCTAGGGTCGACGAGTGGGTTCCCTTGACACGATTCCCTGTCCTACTGCTCTCTCTCCTATAGCATTGACTCCATCTACATCTATCGTCCTCCAAGGCCACATTCAACCCATTCACCTTCCCTTGGACTTGCTCCTCCATCACATCTCCACCTTCCATACATTCGCCCACCATTACCATCCACAATGCTGCTACTCAGGGCTGACTCGAGGAAGAGGGAGACAAATAATAAAGAAGAAGAGTGACACAAATGATCAGATGTAGCCCTTCAGGAGGCTAAGGAGTGAGAGCCACCTCTCCTTCGTGAGCTAAACTCTCCCTCTGTCTCCCTTCCTCTACTTTTTTCCTTTGTTCTTGTACAACGACGTGCTTTCATCTTTGTTTAGTGTCAACGATGCTTCTTCGTGGCTAGTTGAGCACCTTCTTGGCTATGTATCTGTTCTTGGCTTTTTTATGTACTTGACTCTATCCTAGTAGTTAAGATCTAGATTTATCATGTTAATGTTATTAATATAGCTGTTTTATATTCAATTTATTTTGTGTTATGTAATTTCTATTATATGCTGGACCTCTATGTAATTTCCCCAATGCTTTTATTAATAAAAGGGAGAGGAAGCATATTGCTCCTCTCCACTGCTGTAGTGCATGCAACATTGCGGCACGTAACTCTTGACATGGTATTAGAGCGGCAACACTCCTAGGGAAAATGATCCCTCTTCTTCCTCTCCTCTGCCCCCTACTTCCTCTCCTCCGTCCTCCAAAATTGACCAACAACAACGAGCGCCGCCACAGCTAACTGCAGCAGCAAGCGCCACCGCCGCCGGTCGTGAAGAGGGTAGCATTCGTCGACCCCAACCAGGGAGCAGACAACCGCCACCGGTGCCCAAGCCAGCAACAGCCGTCGCCGATGCCCAAGCCAGCAGCAGCCGCCGCTGGCTAACAAGCCCGCAACAACTGCCGCCGGCCAACACACCAATGGACTCTCTCGGTTAATTCACGACGGGTTATTAAATATCCGCTTCTACGTAGAAAATTCCTAATCACATCTCCATCATGTGTGATTAGGAAATTTTTAGTTTGGAGGTTGTGAATGCGTCAAACACACATTTTGTTTATTTTGACGTGACGTGTATCCTTCCGTCACCCTATCTTCCTTGTGATGTGTATCACTCCGTCACTCTGTCTTCCTTCTGAATCATGGAGGACACTAAGGCATCAATTGTCTACAACGAGATGTCACCTATCTCCTCCATCAAGTTGAATGGGAAGAATTATCTCTTGTGGATGAATGCTGTCCCTACAATGTTGGAATCCTGAGACTAGGCAAAGCATGTTGAGTCTGATCCTCCTAGAGTTACTGACAAAGGTTATGCGGAATGGAAGCGTCATAACAATATGGTGAAGACATGGCTATGGGTGAGCATGAAGCCTGGAATTGCTGTTAGGTTCATGTTCTACACCACTGCTAAAGAGATATGAGATGCAGTCAAGAAGCATTACTCTCAAGAGAAGAACGCTCTTCGTTAGTTCATGATATATGACCGCTTGTTTGCAGAACGACTGGGAGACAAGCCTTTGGAAGAGTATTTTTGGGTGATCCAAGCTATTGCTCAAGAACTGAGTTTCTATCATCCAATGACTGTCCAAGAACAGGTCAAGGATAGAGACGATTTAATTACAACAAAGTTCTTATCCGGCCTGAGTCCTTCATTCAGTTCAAGCCATAGTGTTATCTTAGCTTTTGACAAACTTCCTAGCATGAAAAAAGCTTATTCATGGGTTATGCAGTCCAACTTTGAGCCGGTTGATTCTACAACTGCCTTGTCTCTTGGAGAATCTCATGCATCTTTAGCTGCTGCAATTAGAGGAGGCCGTACATGTACAGGTCGTGGAGGTGACACACGACCTAAGTGCACTTTCTGTGGCCGTATGGGACACACGGTGGAGAAATGTTGGAAGAAGCATGGTAGACCTTCTGCACCACCTGTGGGGACAACCAACTGTACTGGCACTACTGAGTCTTCTGAGCCTCCTTCGAGTTCTGGCATCACTCTCACCAAGGAGAAATATGATAGATTTATTCTGGCTACTCAACATCTGAGTTTGGGATCTTCTTCTTCAGCCAACTTGGTGTCTACTACTGGTAATCAGGCTACTTCCTTACTGGTTTCCAGTTCAACTTCTTCATGGGTGGTTGACTCTAGAGCTTCACAACATATGACTGGTATGAGGACATTGCTTGCTTCATTCCATTGACTCACATATTCCACACCAGTCTGTGACATTAGCAGATGGATCAGTGAGGAGAGTGTTAGCCAGTGGATCTATTTCTCTGACTCCTAAAATTGACCTTAAATCTATACATTATGTGCCTGCATTTCCATTTATTCTTCTTTCTATTGCAAAATTGATTGATACTGTGAAATGTACGGTGACATTCGGTCCTTCTTATTTTGTATTACATGATCTCAAGAGTATGAGGACGATTGGTTTGGGGCCTAGGAAAGGCGATCTCTACCTCTTTAATGGTACAAGTCCGCCTCGTCAAGTATCTGCTGCTCCAACTCCTGCTATTCTTTTAAGCGGTTCTCCCTTACTATGGCACTACATATATGGAAATCCTTCTCTGGAGAGTTTGCGGAAGTTAGAACCTATGTTATCACATATGTCTTCATTAGAGTGTCAATCCTGTCAGTTGGGGAAACGTCATAGGATGTCATACCCCAGTCGTGTCAATAAAAGGGTTCGTCCCTTTGAGTTAATCTATAGTGATGTTTGGGGTCTTGTAAAAGAAAGCAGTTATAATGGGTTTTGATATTTCATTTCCTTTGTGGATGATTTTTCTTGTATGACATGGATATATCTGTTAAAGAGTCGATGGTCTGTGTTGTCCATTATCAAACATTTTCATCAAGAAATAAAGGTCCGATTTGATCGCAATATTAAAATTCTTCTGTCTGATAATGCCTTGGAATATAATCAACACACTATGGATGATTTTTGGAGTTCTGTTGGGATGGTACATCATATGTCCTGTCCTCACACCTCCACAACAGAATGGAGTGGCTGAGAGAAAAATCCTTACCTTCTTGATATTGCCAGGACGATTATGTTCAAATCCAATGTTCCTAAGAGATTTTGGTCTGATTCTTTACTTACTGCCTATTTTCTTATTAATAGGCAACCTTCTTCTGCTCTTCAAGGATGTACTCCTTTCTCTGTTCTATGTCCTATTGATCAACCATTTCTTGTTCCCCTTAGGGTGTCTGGTTGTATCTCCTTTGTCCACAGTTTTAACCCTAAAGCTGACAAATTATCTCCTAGGTCGATTAAGACTCTCTTTCTTGGTTACTCCAACACCAGCAAGGGTTACAAGTGTTATTGTCCCAGTCTTCGTCGTATGTTTGTGGCTAGGGACGTAACCTTTTATGAGTCAACTCTGTATTTCTCTAGTGTTCCCAGTAAGGGGGAGCAATTGTGTGAGAGTAAGGGAGTGCCACCATCACAAACCAGTGAGGGAATGCTACCACCAAAAATTAGTGAGAGAGTGCCACCTACCTTTCATGAGGAGACTATAATTCAGGAAGAGCCATCTGGAGATGTTACTTCAATTCAGCAATATCCACAGGTGTATCACAGATGCAGCAAGCAAGATCATAATGAGGTAGCGACTCCAGTCCATGAGCCTTCCCCATCTTCCTCTACTCAAGAGAATCTTGAAGATTCATCTGACCTCAATGTTCCCATTGCCGTCAGCAAAGGTATTCAATCTTGTACTATTCGTCATCCTATTGCAGGTGTTTGTTGTTTGTCCAATTTATCTAAGTAGGCTTGTTCCTTTGTTCTTGGGATTGATTATGTGATAATTCCAAAAAATCATATAGATGCCATTAAGGACATTGGTTGGTTACATGCTATGAATTCTGAAATGTCTGTGCTTATACAGAATGAAACATGGGAACTTACTGATTTGCCGGTAGACAAGAATGTGGTGGGCTGTAGATGGGTCTTCACTGTCAAACATAATCCAAATAGGTCATTAGAGAGATTGAAAGCTAGACTGGTGGCAAAAGGCTATACTCAGACATATGGGGTTGATTTCTTTGAGACCTCACCTGTGGCTCGTCTCAATTATGTGAGGATTCATATTTCTCTAGCAACCACCTTTGATTGGCCATTATTTCAGCTCGATCTAAAAAATGCCTTCCTACATGGAGATTTACAACAAGAAGTATACATGGAGCAACCTCCTAGATTTGTTGCTCAGGGGGAGTGTCAGAAGGTGTGCAGATTAAAGAAAGCCATTTATGGGTTGAAACAATCTCCTCGAGCTTGGTTTGACAAATTCAATGCTATTGTGTTACAATTGGGATTCTCACGTTGTGTGGCGGATCATTCTTTGCTCTATTCTAGTTCTCCCACTGGATTGATTATTATTGCAGCGTATGTTGATGATATTGTTATCACTGGCAGTGACTTTGTAGGCATATCTAAGGTGAAGGATGGATTCAAAAGCATTTTATACGAGGGATCTGGGCTGAGATATTTTTTGGGAATCGAAGTACTTAGATCACATATAGGTACTAATTTGTCTCAGAGAAAATATGTACTTGATCTACTTTGTGAGACTGGAATGAGTGAGTCCAAGCCTGTGTCTACTCCTATGAACTATCATGTGAAGGAAAATGCTGATGATGCTGATTACTCTGATCCAGGATATTATAAGAAGATTGTTGGAAAGCTGATATATCTGACATTCACTCGCCCTGACATTTCTTTTACTGTAGGAGTGGTGTGTCAACATATGAACTCACCAAAACAATCACATTGGACAACTGTCTGTCGCATTCTTAGGTTTTTGAAAGGAGCTCTTGGAAAAAGGATCACATATTATAGACCTTAGAATCCTAGATCTACTCTTATTCATACTGGCTATGCAGATGGGCTGGTAATCTGAATGACAGATATTGCACTTTTCTAGGGAATCATCTTATCACTTGGAAAAGCAAGAAGCGGAATGTTGTGGCTCATTCTAGCACGGAGGCTGCGTATATAGCAATGACTCATGCTTGTTGTGCGTTGCAGTGGGTTCAATTTGTGCTTTCTGAATTTGAAATTCCTGTGATGTCTCATGTAGAGCTCATATGTGATAATCAAACTGCTATCTATATCGCCAAGAATCCAGTCTTCCATGAATACACTAAACACATAGGAGTTGGCTGCCACTTCATCAGAGATTAGATCAAGAATGGGAAGTTGTGACTCCTCATGTCAAATATGATGACCAACTTGCTGATGTTCTTACAAAGCCATTGGTCCAACAATTTTTCAGAATCTTGTAACAAGCTGGGCATACATGATGTGTACGCTCTAGCTTGAGGGGAGTGTGAATATGGCTGTTTAATATTTAGTTTATTTTGTGTTTTGTAATTTCTATTATCTGCTGGACCTCTATGTAATTTCCCCAATGCTCTTATTAATAAAAGGGAGAGGAAGCACATTGCTCCTCTCCACCGCAGCATTACACACAACATTGCAACATGTAACTCTTGACAAATATCTTTCCTTCTCTTGCGATCATGATTGCATGGTTTGTTGATCTCTTCTTTGAATGAGTTACCACTTTAACAAACCTCGAGAGATTAGTGGTTGAAACAAGTAGAGAAGATGGTTTGATACCGAGCCTTGAGAGGACATTGGACCAAGTGTTGATCGATTCGGTTTCCTGGTAGATTGTTTCCACTCCTAATGTTCTAACCTGCTTTGGACTCGTGAGGGATCCTAAGATAGTTTGGGGTATTCATCCATGATCCTTAAAAGAGGTATTGGGCGGTTGTTAGGGTTCTATTCCCACTTTGCTAGAACGAGTGTGATAACCTCACTAGAGTAGCTACCATGCTAGATGATAGGTTGAGTGTTAGTTGCTAGCTGGGGTTTAGAGGGTTGTCTACCGTCGAGGATGAGGTACATAGACGGTTCGATTCGTGGTTTACATAGCCTGGATCTCTTTCTCTCATTTTATCAGAGTTCTCGTAAGTCGTAAAACTTTCCTCTTGTTTTGTTTTGCTTTATTTTATTTCTGGCCTTAGTCTTAGTTTTATTGATATCTATCTACCAATCTGTTTCGCTTAGCTAAAGCAAGAATGAAGTTTTAGGCGGCCGTGTGTTTAGAGGGTTGTCTACCGTCGCGTAGCTGGGGTTTAGAGGGTTGTCTACCATCACTTAGTTGGGTTATAAACTTCACCTATGTTTTGTACATCCTATGCAAATGTAGCCCGTCCCCAATTTGGGTAAAGGAGGAGGGTTGGTGCTAGGTTGACAACCAACCATAGAACTTTGTCACTCTTTTTATTACATGGATCCTTATAAAAAAATTGTTGGAGCGTCCCTACCAGCGACGTCCTGCATTGTCAGCCGGGTGTAGTGATAAATTTGCAAGGAGTTTCAACACAACGACACCTGGTTTTGCTGTAAGAAAACCAATGGGTTCCACACCTTGACGGGTGTGGGTAAAGAAGCTAGTCTTGCTGCATCATGCCCGGATGTAGTGAAAAATGTGCAAAGACAACAATTTTTACGGAGTCAGGTAAAATACAAGTTCAACAAAAATATATTAGAGTGAGGTTTTGGAATATTGACTCTTTGACAGGAAAGTCTTGGAGATAGTGAGTAGCATGATTAGAAGAAAAGTTAGTATTGTTTGCTAGCAGGAAACCAAGTGGACATGGGAGCGAAGCAGAGAGATTGGAGACACATGGTGCAAAATATGGTATATAGGTATTGACAGACATAGAAATGGCGTTGGAATTATTGTCGATAAGATGTTGAAGGATGATGTTGTCAAGATCACGCGGATGAGTGATAGAATCATAGCTATCAAGTTTGTTCTTTGGGGAAAGATTCGTAATATTATTAGTGCTTATCGCCCTAAGTTGGCCTTCGTGAGGAGGCTAAGAAAGATTTTTTGGGATAACATGGATGAATTGATGCCAGGAATACAACGAAAGGAGAAGATCATTATTGGGAGTGACTTAAATGGTCATCTAGGGAGTAGCAATGTTGGATATGAGAGAGTTCATGGTGGTTTGGATATGACAACAAATTTGGAGAGAGGATATTAGATTCTGCAGTTGCTTATGATATGGTTTTGGTAAACACGTATCAAGTCTAAAATAATAAAAGGTTTTGTATTAGATGAGTAAAACAATTACAGAGGACTCTTTTATAGGACAAGAGAGTAAAGAATAAAGTAGAGACATGAAATATGAGATAAAAGAAAGAGGCCTAGACAAGACAAGTCTAAAGCCCATAACACAAGAATAAAAATAAATCCAGTAAAATATATATACTAATACTCCCCCTCAAGCTGGTGCATAAATGTCAATCATGCCCAACTTGTTCGTCAGAGTAGTAAATCTGGTCTTCGGAAGAATTTTGGTAAAAGTATCTGCAACTTGATCTGATGTAGGTGTATAAGGTGTAGAGATCTGACCAGATAAGCCAACTTCCTAAACAAAATAGCAATCAACCTTAATGTGATTAGTGCGTTCATGGATGGTGGGATTGTTGGCAATAAAGATAGCTGCTTTGTTGTCACAGTGCATGGGAATAGGTTTAGAATCAGAGATACCAAAATCTTTCAGAAGACCTAATACCCAGAAGAGTTTGCAGGTAGTGTGAGCCATGGCTCGATACTTTGCTTCAACACTTGAGTGAGGAACTACAGTTTGCTTCTTGCTTCGCCAGGCGACCAAGTTACCACCTACAGAAGTACAATATCCAGATGTAGATCTGCGATCTATCTTGCTTCCAGCATAGTCAGAATCAGAATAGCCAGTAAGGTTATAGTGGCCATGTTTCTTGTTGTGAAAAGAGA
Organism: Alisma plantago-aquatica; assembly: GCA_963693085.1. Classification (NCBI taxonomy): domain Eukaryota; kingdom Viridiplantae; phylum Streptophyta; class Magnoliopsida; order Alismatales; family Alismataceae; genus Alisma; species Alisma plantago-aquatica. Next base: position 178,048,515 of record OY856410.1, read on the forward strand.
TGAGGAGAGGAGACGAACACCGAGAGATTTGTCGGCTGCAAGGAGCAGCTTCCTTGAGAGGGCAATAGCCGTCTCTCATCTTTTTATATATTAGGGTAAAATACATTGTGGTACAAAGAAGAAAATAAGAGAGAAACAATAAAACAAATAATATAATAAAGATAGAACCAGTTGACTGATCGTCGATTTCCGCCGCTGTTCTACTCTCGATACCATCGACAAGGCTGTCGATGGTATCGACAGAATGCTCTTCTGTTGCTGTGATAATCTCGATACCATCGACCTCCTGTCGATAGTATCGACGGGGATGCAGGTTGTTTGACACTCCCCCTCAAGCTGGAGAGTACACATCGTCTATGCCCATCTTGCCACATAATCTCTGAAAAGCTGATGGACCCAAAGGCTTTGTCAATATATCCACCAGTTGATCTTCAAACTTGACGTATGGCGTCACAATAGTGCCATCTTTGATTTGATCACGAATAAAATGGCAATCAACTTCTATATGCTTTATACGCTCATGAAAGATAGGATTCCTGGCAATGTGTATAGCAGACTGGTTGTCACACTTGAGCTCCATCGAAGACATAATAGTGATTTTTAACTCAGAAAGAACATATTTGACCCATTGTAGTTCACAACATGCATGGGCCATAGCACAGTATTCAGCCTCAGTGTTGGATCTAGCTACCACATGCTTCCTTTTGTTTTTCCAAGTAATCAAATGATCATCTAGGAAAGTACAATAGCCTGATGTAGACCTTCTATCAGTAATTCAATATGATCACCAGCCCAATCTGCATCTGAATACCCTGTGAGAGTCAAAGTAGATGGAGGCACCTTGGGTTTAGAATATGTGATCCCCTTACCAGGAGCACTCTTCAGATATCTCAGAATCCGGCAAACTGCTGTCCAGTGTGACTGTCGTGTGAGTGCATATGCTGACTCACGACGCCTACAACAAAAGAAATGTCAGGTCGTGTAACAGTCAGATATATTAGCTTGCCAACTATTCTCCTGTAATGTCCTGGATCTGAGTATTCAACATCATCAACCGTCTCCTTGATGTGATAATCCATAGGAGTAGATATCGGTTTAGATTCAGTCATGCCTGTCTCCTATAGTAAGTCAAGCACATATTTCCTCTGAGATAGGTTGACACATGCATGAGATCTAAGCACCTCAATGCCCAGAAAATATCTCAGTTTACCCAGATCCTTCGTTTGGAAGTGTCTTTGCAACCCTTCCTTCACACGAGATATGCCTGTAGAATCACTGCCAGTAATCACTATGTCATCAACATATACAACAATAATGATAGAGCCACAAGAAGAGCTAGAGTAGAATAAAGAGTGATCAGTCATGGAGCGAGAAAAACCCATCTGGAGTACAACCTCACTGAACTTGTCAAACCAAGCTCGAGGAGACTGTTTCAGCCCATATATGGCTTTCTTCAATTTACACACCTTCCGACACTCCCCCTGAGCAACAAACCCAGGAGGTTGCTCCATATATACCTCTTCCTGTAGGTCACCATGTTGAAAGACATTCTTAACATCAAGCTGAAATAGGGGCCAATCAAAGGTAGTAGCCAGAGAAATAATAATCCGCACAGAATTTAGACGAGCTACTGGAGAAAAGGTCTCAAAGAAATCAACTCCATAGGTCTGTGTGTAGCCTTTTGCTACCAATCTGGCCTTCAACCTCTCAACTGATCCATCCAGATTATGTTTGATGGTGAAAACCCATCTGCAGCCCACTGCTTTCTTCCCTGTAGGTAAGTCAACAAGATCCCATGTGCCATTATGCAAAAGAGCTGACATCTCAAGCTGCATTGCCTGTTTCCAGCCACTGTCCTTCAAAGCATCATAGTGATTCCTTGGTATATCAACATAATCAATCCCAATAGCAAATGCGCGAGCCTGCTTAGATAAGTGGGACAGACAACACACATTTGTAATAGGATGTCTAATAGTACAAGAACGAGTACCTTTCCGAACAGCAATAGGAAGATCAAGATCTGATGCTTCTGCAGGAATCTCGTGAGTAGAAGACGATGAGGAAGGCTCAGGGACTGGTGTCGCTACCTCTTCTGGATCTTGTCTGCCTCGCCTACTATAAACATATGGGTACTGCTGAATAACATGCTTGTCAGCTGCCTGCTCGTCCTGAATAAAAGTATAATCAGGAATGATGGGTGGCGCTCCCTCACTCTACACAGATGGTGCCACTCTCTCACTCTGAAAATCTGGTGGCACTCCCTCTCTCAACTGCTCCCCCTTACTCATAGCATCGGAGAAATATGGAGTGGTCTCATGGAAGGTAACATCCCTAGACACAAACATGCGACGAAGACTAGGACAGTAACACTTGTATCCTTTGCTAGTACTAGAATAACCAAGGAACAAGGTTTTAATAGACCTAGGAGAAAGTTTGTCAGGCTTAGGGTCAAAATTATGGACAAAAGAAGTGCAACCAAACACTCTAAGGGGAACAGAGAAGGGCTGATCCGTGGGTCGTAACACAGAGAAAGGAGTTTGTCCTTTAAGAACATAGGATGGTTGTGTATTAATTAAGAAGCAAGCGGTTAAAAGAGCTTCAGACCAGAATTTCTTAGGCACATTGGATTGAAACATGATCGAACGAGCAATATCAAGAAGATGGCGATTTTTCCTCTCATCCACCCCATTTTGTTGAGGGGTGTGAGGACAAGACCTGCGATGGATCATGCACACAAAACTGCAAAAATCAGACATAACCTTTTGAACATACTCTAAAGCATTATCAGATTGGAGAGTTTTTATATTGCAGTCAAACTGAACCTTTATTTCTTTATGAAAATGTTTCACGATAGATAGCACAGACTCTCGACTTTTGAGAAGGTAGATCCATGTCATGCGGGAAAAATCATCCACAAAGGAAATAAAATAACGAAAACCATTATAACTCTGGTCTTTAACAGGACCCCATACATCACTGTGGACTAACTCAAAAGGACAAGATGCCCGCTTATTGACACGACTGGGATAAGACAACCTATGATGTTTTCCCAACTGACATGACTGGCACTCTAAAGATGACACTTGGGACAACTCAGGTTCCAACTTCCGCAGACTCTCTAACGACGGATGTCCATATCTGCAATGCCATAGTAAGGGGGAACCACTCAACAGAATGGATGGAGCTGGAGCAGATACTGGGCGAGGCATACTGTCACCGTGGAAAAGGTAGAGATCACCTTTCCTAGGCCCCCACCAATCGTCCTCATACTCTTGAGATCCTGTAAAACAAAACAAGAAGGCCCAAATGTTACCGTACATTTTACAGTGTCAATCAATTTTGCAATAGAAAGAAGATTAAAAGGAAACTCAGGCACAAAGTGTACAGATTTAAGATCAATCTTGGGTGTTAGAGGAACAGATCCACTAGCTAGCACTCTCCTCACTGAACCATCTTCCAGTGTGACAGATTGGTGAGGAGTATACGAGTCAATAGATTGGAGCAATCTCTTCATACAGTCATGTGCTGTGACGCACCAGAGTCAACCACCCAAGATGAAGTACATCCAGAAGTTATGAGAGATGTAGTCTGATTACCCGCAGTAGATGCCAGGTTTGCTGATGACGAAGATGAAGATCCCACACTCATGTGCTGTGTAGCCTGAATGAACCGATCATACTCCTCCTAAGTAAGAGTGATGTCGGTCCCAAAATTGGTGCCCACTGCTGAAGACGGAGAGGAATCTGTAGAGGTGGCACAATGTGCTGCCCCCACAGGAGGTGCAACAGTTCTCCCATGTTTCTTCCTACACTTCTCCACTGTATGTCTCGGTTTGTCACAGAAAGTACACTTAGGACGTGTCCCACGTCCTCTGCCCATACCAAGTCGTCCTCTCACCGCAGCAGCTACGGATGCATGAGACTCCCCAGAAGATATAGTAGAGACAGGATTAACAAACTCAAAAATAGACTGTTGAATTCTCGAATAGGCTTCCACAAGACTTGGCAATTTATCAGAAGTCAGAATGACACTCCTGGCAGAACCGCAATTGGGATTAAGCCCGGATAGAAATTTACCAGTAACCAGGTTGTCTCTATCTTTGATCTGTGCAACAACTGTCACAGGATGATAGTATCTCAGCTCCTGAGCAAGTGCCTGAATAGCTCCAAAGTATTCCTCAAGAGATCTATCACCCTGCCTCTCAGCAAACAGACAATCATATATCATGAATTGCCGAAGAACATTCTTCTCCTGAGAATAGTGCTGCTTCACTGCGTCCCATATCTCTTTAGCTGTAGTATAGAACATAAACCTAGCCGCAATTGTAGGTTCCATACTATTCCATAACCAAGTCTTCACAAGACTGTCATGACGCTTCCATTCAGCGTATCCTTTATCAGTAGAGTCCGGGGGACCCGAGTCAACATGTTTCGCCTTGTCGCGAGATTCCAAGACAGTATGAACAACGTTCATCCATAGTAGATAGTTTTTCCCGTTGAGCTTGATGGAGGGGATAGGAGACGCCTCGCTGTAGGGAGTCTTGGTGTCCTCCGTTGTAAACGGGAACTTAGTGACAGATTGATACACGTCACAGAGAAAGCTGAGGTGACAGAGTGATACACGTCACGGAGATAGATGAGGTAACGGAGAGATACACGTCACAACACAAAAAAACACACGGATAAATGTGTTACTAACGCATTCACAACCTCCAATCGATTTTCCTAATCACACATGGAGGATATGTGATACGGAGAGCACTCTGAAAGAGACGAGTCCCTTGGATTGGGCTTTAGATAGCCGTTGAATCAACCGGAGACTCCCAAACAGTAGTTCCGACTCATGAGAACTGGCCGAAAACTGCTGTAAATCAACCGAAAGCTTGCTAGTGGCTCCGGTCCTTGGTGGCTAGATCTACAACAGCGAGGGAAAAACTGCTATCGATCCAGCGATGAAGACGGCTAGCGGTTGCTAGCCCAGCAGCACCCGCGCCGACGGCGGGCTGCTGTTCTTGCCGGCCCGACGACCGAGGTGGCCGCGACGCCTGGAAAAGGAGAAAGGAGGCGGGGAGGCAAAAAAAAAAATGTGGCGACGACATGTTGAGGAAGCGGGGCGACGGATCAAAGACGCTCTGATACCATGTGAAAAGAGATGAGGAGGAGAGGAGACGAACACCGAGAGATTTGTCGGCTGCAAGGAGCAGCTTCCTTGAGAGGGCAGTAGCCGTCTCTCATCTTTTTATATATTAGGGTAAAATACATTGTGGTACAAAGAAGAAAATAAGAGAAACAATAAAACAAATAATATAATAAAGATAGAACCAGTTGACTGATCGTCGATTTCCGCCGCTGTTCTACTCTCGATACCATCGACAGGACTGTCGATGGTATCGACAGAATGCTCTTCTGTTGCTGTGATAATCTCGATACCATCGACCTCCTGTCGATAGTATCGACGGGGATGCAGGTTGTTTCACACTTGTAAAGCTGGCCTTTTCTAGGAGAACTTTTCAGATACTTTAGAATATGACAGACAACATCCCAGTGACATTTTCGGGGCTTATCTAGATATCTGCTAACCAGTCCAACAACACAAGTGATATCTGCCCTAGTGACAGTAAGATATATAAGTTTCCCTACCATTCTGCGATACTGATGATGGTCATCGTAAGGAGGAGAGTTCTGGTCATCCCAGTTAGTGTTGGGATCCAAGGGAGTAATAGCGGGCTTGGCCCCTAGCATTCTTGTTTCAGATAGGAGATCCAAAACATATTTTCACTTAGATAAGCATAGACCAGAGGATGATCGAGAAACTTCAATGCCCAGAAAATATCTCAGTTTGCCTAAATCTTTCGTAGCAAAGTGTTTTTCCAAGTAGTTTTTAGTAGCTTGGATGCCTGCAGAGTCACTACCCGATAAGATAATGTCATCAACATAGACAATCAACACTACAAGACCAAAGGTAGTTTTCTTAACAAACACAGAATGATCAGACTGAGAACGACGAAAGTCGAACTTTTGAAGAATGGAACTCAACTTATCGAACTAGGCTTGGGGACTTTGCTTAAGGCCATAAATTTCTTTACGCAGGCGACAGACCTTCAAGGACTCCCCCTGAATCACAAATCCAGGAGATTGCTCCATGTATACCTCCTCATGTAAATCGCCATATAGGAAGACGTTTTTAACATCTAAGTGAAATAATGGCCACTCAAAATTTACTGCCACCGAAGTAAGAACATGAATAGAGTTTTGATGAGCGACGGGAGAGAAGGTCTCAAAGTAATCAACTCCATATGTCTGAGTGTAGCTTTTGGCTACCAGGCGAGCTTTGAGTCGCTCAATCGTGCTATCATGTTGATATTTGACTGTAAAAATTCATCTGCAACCAACTGGTGAACAATCAGTAGATGCATCAACCAATTCCCAAGTATGTCGATTAGTAAGAGCCTGCATTTCAGATTCCATGGCTTGACACCATGCGAGATGCTGAAGAGCATGGGTAGCATTTTTAGGAATAGAAACATCAGATAGGGCAGAAGTGAAATTTGCAAATTTAGTAGTGTAGAAATTCCCAATGGGATGTTGAGTGCAAGACCGAGTTCCTTTGCGTAAACTGATAGGACTATCCAAGTCAGAAAATACCTGAGGTGGAGGTGGATCTGTTGTCGAGGATGGAGGACTTGGAGGGGGCATGTAGGGAGTTGGTGCCTTCAATCGTCTTTGATAAACCTTCAATGGAGGAACAGGTGCAACAGTCGCATCTGGGAGAGCAATATCAACAAGCATAGGTAAAGGAGTATCCGTAATTAAATCAGATGTCAAGGCAGATCCGACTGAAAAGTAGAACGACATATGTTCAAAAAAGACAACATCAGTGGAAATCATCCACTTCTTGGTACACGGATCATAACATCGGTATCCTTTTTGTTCCCTAGAGTACCCCAAGAAAACACACTTGATAGCACGGGGATCCAGTTTAGTAAGGCCAGGACGCATATTTTTTACAAAACAAGTATTCCCAAAAATTCGAGGAGGCATAGTGAAAATAGGTGCGTCAGGATATAAAATTTGAAAAGGCACTTGGTTGCCATGAACTGAAGAAGGCATGCGATTAATAAGATAACATGCAGTAGAAACAGCTTCTGGCCAAAAAAATTTGGGGGCGTGGTAGTGGAATAGGAGAGTACGGGCAACCTCAAGAAGATGAGGATTCTTGCTTTCAGCAACGCCATTCTATTGGAGTGTATATGCACAGGAGGTTTGGTGAATGGTACCCATTTTCCGACAGAAAAGATTATCAGAGTTCTGCATGAACTCAATGGCACTTGGTTGCCAAGAACTGAAGAAGGCATGCGGTTAATAAGATAACATGCAGTAGAAACATCTTCTGGCCAAAAAAATTGGGGGACGTGGTAGTAGAATAGGAGAGTACGGGCAACCTCAAGAAGATGAGGATTCTTGCTTTCAGCAACGCCATTCTGTTGGAGTGTATATGCATAGGAGGTTTGGTGAATGGTACCCATTTTCCGACAGAAAAGATTATCAGAGTTTTGCATGAACTCAAGGGCGTTGTCAATACGAAAGATTTTTATAGTTTTATCACACTGGGTACGTATCTCAGCAAAAAACGATGTGATAGTATCAAGTACATGAGATATGTCTTTTAACAAAAATAACCAGGTGGTTCTAGAAAAGTCATCAATAAAACTCATAAAGTACCTAAAACCAGAAATACTGGAAACAGAACACAAGCCCCAAATGTCAACATGCACTATATCAAACAGCTGTTTGGAGCTAATATAATTTTTCCTGGAAAAAGTAGATCTAGTCTGTTTGCCTAATTGGCATGTTTCACAATGAAAAACCGAATCAGAAATGTCAGGTAGTAAGTGCTTCAATTTATCTGGTGAAGGGTGCCCCGAGCGATAGTGCCACTGGATGCCGGTCACATAAGTAGTTAGGTATATAGCCGTCTTTGGTGTGTCCAAGTAGTATAAGCCGTCTGGTCCCTCATGGCCCCAACCAATCTTCATCCTCGTGCGCAGATCCTGAAAGATAACACCATCCATGTCAAAAGTTATAGGAGCACAAAAAGCTCTTAATAATTCTACTCATAGATAACAAGTTGATAGGGAATTTAGCAACATATAGGGCTAAGCGTAATAAAAGATGACCAGGAGTATAGATATTCCCTATTCCTGAAATAGGTGTTTGAGAACCATCGACTAGTGTGATAGGTGGAATAGCAGAAGTTTTATGTAGATTAGAAAACAAAGAATGATTGCCAATAATATGGGAGGTTGCACCGGAGTCAATCACCCATGTATTTTTACAAGACTGTGCTAGAAGAGCAGAACTGCCATCAGTAGAAGTCTCAACAGAGGAGGCCAGTCGGGCTTGGAGCAACCTCTCAAACTTAGATCGGATCTAGTCAGCAGAAGGTGGGGCAGACGAAGAAGCAGTGGTGTCCGACTGTTTTGACGAAACTTGGTTTGCCCAAGCAGGTTTGTCGTGCTTGATCCAACAATGGTCTTCAGTATGATTGGTACGCTTGCAGAAGTTGCAATAGCACTGTTCAGTAGATGAGGAGTCAGAACCAGATAAGTACGAACTACGACCAACACCTGTAGTAGAGCGCCCTCGACCACGTCCACGACCACAAAAAGAATCACTAGATAGAACAAGGGCAACACCATCAGAAGAGTCAGGAGACGCTTGAGAGACAGAAGGTAAGCCTTGTACGCATTTCAGAACGTCTCGCGAAGTGGGTAGAGGATCACTGGAGAGAATCTGATCAACAACACTCACAAAGGAGGATGGTAACCCAGCCAAGAACTGAACAAGCTGAAGCTCGTTTCGCTGTCGTTGGGCTTCCTTAATGTCAGAAGAGAGCGGATGGTAGACCTCGAATTCATCCCAGAGTGCACATCACTGATTGTAGTAGTATTCGATAGGATCAGTAGTAGTATACTCCTTTTTGGCCAAGTGTTTGAAGATATCAAACACTTTCTTCGGATTTTTTTGATTAGAGTATACGTGGGAGAGTTGATCCCACATGTCCTTAGTCATCCGCAGTCGTAGAAGAGATTGGCTGATTTTAGGCTCAACACTTTTGACTATCCATGTCATAACTCTAGAATCTTCTTTGGACAACAAATCATAAGCCTGCTTTGTCATGTCATCAACAGTTGTATCAGGAACATCCGAACCTTTAGTAGAAAGATGGGTATAGCGTCCCTGAGCCTTGACATAAAGCTCGAAAGAAGCTGTCCATGTGTGATAATTGGAGCCGTCCAACTTGGCAGTAGTGACACAGATTTCAGAGTAGAATAGTGGACCCTATGAGGTATGCAATATGCAAGACACCAAAGCAGACAGGAGCAACAGACAGGAGCAGTAGGTAGGTAGCAGTCAACAAAAAGAAACAACAACAGAAACCCAACACATGGGTAATAGTAGACTTTGAGCAAGAACTAGTAAAACCCGCACAGGGCCAGAAAATAGTAGCAAGAGGTCGGAACCATCAGATCTCAGAAAACCCGCACACGGGCAGCAGAAGAAACAAAAAAACATACGCCAACATGGAGGTAAAATTACTCCACCATGAGACATAGGCAGGCAGAGAGCGAAAGCCAATTAACCCGTCAACGTGCCATAACTGGAAAGTTACCAGAGACGTTCAGAGAGTAGCGAGGAAGAGGAATGGATCGGGGTGGCTAACCAGATTAAGAGATGGTAGCAGATGGATAGGGTGGTGGTGCAAAATAGGGGATGGAGGAAAGGAGGCGGTGGTGTGCTGTTTGGAGGGGGTGGGATGGGCGCGGGTAGGCTGTTGGGTGGCGGCGGATTGGCTGGTGGATGTGGTGGTGGCAGCGGGCTGGTGGAGATGGGGGGGTTGGCGGTGGGGCTGTTGGAGATGGGTGGTGGCGGCATGATGGATTGTAGGGGAGGGAGGGGATGGCGGTGGAGAGGAGCAGGAGAGTCGGCGACAGGGGTGGACTGCCTGGCGGCAGCAAAAGAGGGGGGGGCGCCAACAACAAGGGGAAAAAGGGAGGAAGAGGGGTGGCGGCTAGGGTTATGGAGGCATGGGTTTTAGGGTTTTGTTGGGAAGGGCTTAAGGGGGATCAGGTTACTCTGATACCATCTAGATTAATAAAAAGTTTTGTATTAGATGAGTAAAACAATTACAAAGAACTCTCTTTTATAGGACAAGAGAGTAAAGAATAAGCAGAGACATGCAATATGGGATAAAAGAAAGAGGCCAATAGACAAGTCTAAAGCCCATAACACAAGAATAAAAATAAATCCAGGAAAATATATATACTAATATCAAGAAAAGAGATCCTCATATGATTGCTTTCACGAGTGGGCACAATTATAGGCAAATTGATTACTTACTAGGGCGTCCGGATAGTAGGCAAATTGATTACTTCCTTACAAGGGAGAAAAGTATGCAAGGATTGTAAAGTGATCCCTGACAAAGAACTCACCACCAATCATAGGCTGGTGGTTTTGGATGCTAACATGAAAATCAACAAAGGTAAGAATAAAAGAAGCCAAGATAGAAGGATTTGGCGGCGGAATCTTAAATGAGAAAAGAAATCAACATTTTATTACAAACCTAGTAAGGTGGGTACTTGGAACTTGGAGTTTGACGTTAACTATATGTGGCAAAGTATGAGCTTCTACTTAACAAAAATTGCTAAAGAGGTTTTGGGAGAGTCCAAAGGGTATGGGCGTCCACTTAAAGAGATTTGGTGGTGAAATGAGGAAGTACAAAAGGCTATTAAACTCATAAGGGAGATCTATAGGAGCTTGCCCAAATGTAGAGATGATGCAACTTTCAAGAGATACAAATAAGCAAAGAAAGATGCTAAGAAGACAGTTCGAGAGGCAAGGTTTAGATATTTTGATGAGATGTATAAGAATTTGAACACTAAAGAAGGGGATATATGTGTGTGTGTGTATAGAGTCAGGCTAGAATACACTCGAGTGTATTCGGAGCATAATACACTCAAGTAGTTTTTCATGATGCAATATTTTTTTTCAAAAATCTAATCCGTTGATCTTCATAAACATCTTGTGAATAGCTCATACGTAAAATTTGAGCACATTTGGACATTTATAGGTCATGTTATAAAGATCACAAAAATTATGCATTTCAAATTAGTTTCATGCGTTGATTTTGTTGCCCTTAGATGAGTGACTTACACTCATCCAAATGGGCTCAAAATTTGTATGTAGCCTAGTTATAGTATGACGGTGAAGATCAATGGTTTACATTTTGCAAAAAATAGTCTTGATATGCAAACACACTTGAGTGTATTCGTGCGATCTGTACACTCGAGTGTATTCTAGCCTGACTCTCTCTCTCTCTCTCTATATATATATATATATATATATATATAAATATATAAATTGGCTCTTATAAGAGAAAGGAAAAGAAGAGACTTGAGTCAAGTAAAAGTGCATAAAATGAAGATGACAAAGTTTTGGTGAAGGACGATGATATCAAAACCAATAGAGAAACTACTTTTATAAGCTTTTCAATGGAGATACTGTGAATAATGTAAGAGACTCGGGCGACATGAATCCAAGAGATATCACTCACACACGAGTTTCATGTAGGGAAGATCAACAACAAATGCTATTTTCCTGATAAGGAGCCTTGTGGAGAAGTATCGAGAAATAAAAGAGATCTTCATATGATTTTTATTGATATGGAAAAGGCTTATGATATGAGTACCTAGGGAAGTGTTATGGAGGGTTTTGCACAAAAAGGATGTGTCAATCTAATACATTGACCTGATTAAAGACATGTATGGTAGCTCAACTACAAGTATTAGGACTCCTGGAGGAGAGACAACAACTTTTCCTATTACCATTGGGGTACATCAAGGATTGTCACTCAACCCATATCTATTCGTTCTTGTTATGGATGAGTTGACAAGGCATGTTCATGATGATATTCCTTGGTGCATGTTATTTGTTGATGATATTGTGTTAATTGATGAAAGAAAAGAAATATTGAATGATGAAATTGAACTTCGAAGTAATGCCGTTGGAATCTAATAGATTTATGATCAGTAGAAGCAAAACCAAATATATGCATTACAATTTTAGCCAATCTAGAATTGCAAATAGTGGCGTCAAATTGGATGGAATGGATGTACAAAAATGTGATATTTTTCATCACTTGGGTTCTATTATTGAAAGGGAGGGTAATGTTCAAGATGATGTTTGTCTCAGGATCTCATTAGGACGGTTGAAATGGAGGAGTGTAAATGGAGTAGTATGTGACCAGAAGATCCCTCTCAGATTAAAAAGCAAGTTTTATAGAACTATATAAACAACCATGCTATATGGGAGTGAATGTTGGGAAGTGAAGAAACAAGGTCTCAACAAGATGAGTGTGGCCAAAATGCATATGGCTGAGATGGATGTGTGGGAAGACAAGAAAAGATCGTTTTAGAAATGATTATATCAGGAACAAAGCGGGGGTGGTGAGCATGGAGGACAAGTTGCATGAGGGCCGCCTAAGATAGTGTGGACATCTGCAACGCAGACCGACAAACACATCTATTCGAAGCAAGGTTATTGAGTCAAGCACAATAAAAAGAAGCTGATGTAGACCTAAATTAACTTGGGAAGAGCTGATAAAGAAAGATTTTGAATCTTTACATCTTGATCAGAGTATGACCCATAACAAAGTTGATTGAAAAGAATGATCCATGTAGCTGACCTGAACATGGTTGGGATTGAGGCTTTTAGATGCTGATGATCATGAGTAGGGGTTGTTCGTGAAAACATGAGTGCACCTTTGCAATAACACTCGAGCTGTGTACAGCAGATCCTTAGATACCTGGAGAATGATCTAGGGAAAGGACTATTCTACAAAGGGCCATTGTCAAAGGAGACTTATTATTACATGGTATGCTAATGCCTAGGAACTTGGAAGTACAAACACTTCCGGGAGGCTGTTGTAGCAACCTGGACACATTTTTGATAGACACTGTAGAAGCACGAAGGACACAACGGAAGTATCTTTTTTGTTAATTTTAAGCCAAGACACAACCTGGACAAGCTGGGTATGTCTCGTGAATACGATTGGCTCACCCTAATAAAGAGGGATAAAAAACCCGTAATTGCTATTCTCTCTTGCCCGCTTGATTCATCTCCCATCTCATTCCTTCTCGACTAGGTACAAACCAGGGATGCGGCTACCTGCACCAGTGGAACCAACTACAGTTTCAGCTACTACACCTACGTGGGACTTCATTGACCTCTCTTCCTCCATTAGTCAGGCAACTCCATCACCCACCACACACTTCTCAAGCAACAACAACACGACTTGGATTTGCAACTACTTGGAGACCTGACTATGTGGAGCCACATCAACAATCTCTTCAAGATTAGGAAAGTCTCATCCTCCTCTCCTCTAGGTCTCCTTCTCCCCCATCATTTTCCCCTGCTTGCTGCTACCACCACACAACCTCCTCATCCTCCTCTTAATGTGCCTCCATTTTCCTCCTACTCCACCACACTACCACCAACATCATGCTTCCTCCTCTTCTTCCTTCTCCCTTCTCTAGTCTATCTTTCATCATCACCAAAAGTAGGTTGTTGTATTGCTGAAATTTATCTTTATACTTTGTAGTTTCTTATTACTTTGTTTACTGGTTTAACGTAGCCTATATGTGTTTCTTCCCCCTACTTCTCCTTCCTCAAACTGTCAACCAGTAGTAGTTTTTACCATCACTATTGTTAATCCGTTCATATCTTTATCATAGTTGTTGAGGTGCCGCCCGGGCGGCTAAAATAAAAATGGGCGCCTGGGCGAGTGCCTCGACACCTAGGACATTCCGGGGTGCGTAGACAATATTTTTACCTATTTTATTGGATAATGGAATTTAACATCTATTTGACTTAGGTAAGTGCTTTTTAGATTTTTTTAAGCTACTACCTCACTCTTACATTACTATTTAAGATGCAGATCATAAAATATACACATAAATACCATATATATGTGATATATGTTATATGTATATATGCATAAAATAAAAAAATAGGGCAACACCCAGGCGCCTAGCCAGGGCAGACCGCTGCCCGACCGCCTTGAAAATTATGAAATAGTTAACATTCATTAGTGAAGTTTTTTTTTTCACAATTTAACATTCTCAGCAATGCTGTAATTTCATTGATAATGTTAAATTTTGGTTTGTTCTCATCGTGTTTGCAACATGTGGTTAAATGCATGTGTGGGAAATTGAATACAATGTGGGTTTGATGATGATCCTTGTCTACATACATACATAATATGGCTAGTATAAGAGAATGGAAATGAAGACAATCTAGTCAAGTAAAATGCTTCAAGAATGAAGATGGTAGAGTGCTACTTGTTTAGGTGGTAAGGCGTCAAGGCGCCGAAGTTAGGCGCCTTGACGCCTTGGCATCGCCTAGGCGGCTTGATCAACATATAAATTTCAGTACATTTGCATTTATATATGTACTTGTATACATATATAACCACGGTTGATCCCTCGTACATATATGTTTTATGTTAGAAAAACACCACCATATTACACTTGTTACATTTTCTAATAAACAGCAGTGTCAAAAAAGCAAGAAAATAATTTCAAACAATGTAAAAGATAGAACATCAATAAAATATATTGAAATTTAATGTGACAACTTCAAGTTTAAGCTAGGTTGACAAGGCAAATAAGGATTGAATCAACATTATCTAGATTACACGTGTTTAAAGAATCACAATCATATCTCATGTATATAGGAGGTATAGACGTATAGTTGAATATAATCCAACAATTTTGCAATTTTTGCAACTCATCTTTAATTCAAAAATACATATGCACTCATTGGATGATCCGCCAAATGGAGACGATTTTGATATACATGTAATAAAAATGCCACACATTAAATTAATATAGGTAGATATAAGCTGCATGTACTTAGATACTCAATTCTTTTAGCCACGCACGCACGGAGAGAGAGAGAGACGGGCTAGAATACACTCGAGTGTACAGATCGCACCATACATATATGTAGGATGTTCTTAAGATATTTAAGAAGATCCAACGGTTCAAGTTTTTATAATAACTACTTTATGATGGAAAACAATTAAGGTGTATAGCATCTCCGGTACACTCGAGTGTATTCCAGCTTCACTCTCTCTCTCTCTCTCTCTCTCTCTATATGTATGTATATATATGCCGCGTGCTGCTCCATGTCCGTGCTTCCTAGGTTGACTGACTGGACAGGGTGTGCTTTTGACTGACGCTCTACCTTTCGCTACCACATACTTGTAGGGCATCATCCAGTTGTCTAGAGGAGCAAGTAACATGCCATTATTGCTCGATTTAGAACTGAGGCAGAAAAATCTTGAGCTATGGCGTATGCATGCTGTGATATATAGTGGGTCCATTCTTTTCTTGAGGAATTCGGCACTCCGATTCAGTTCTAGCCATCTTGACAATTAGGCTTCCATCCACATCGCCAACCTGTCTTCCATGAACAAACAAACTACACTGAGGCTGGTGAAGGACAAAAATATTCACTTCACTCCACACGTGAAGGCAGGAGAGTAAGCTGCCGACAGTTCCCCCAAGCCTCTACCTCCTACCTTAAATACATACTCGAGTGCCAAAGTGGGACTACGAGATGCTCCAGCTTCAGGGGGAGTGTTAGAATAGACAAAGCACATTGAGACTGGTGAAGGGCAAGAAAATTATCACTCCACACGTGAAGGCAGGGGAGCAAGTTGTCCACATCTTCACCAAGCCTCTTCTACCTCCTACCATATATACATACATGAGTGTCAACCTGGGACTACGAGGTGTGTACTCTCTAGCTTCAGGGGGAGTGTTAAACTAAATGGCCTAATGCACTTCTCTCTCTCTCTCTCTCTCTTGTCTTGTACCTATAGTTTACCATACCACACTCTCCTATATAAGGAGAAGCCATGTTTATTGCTTTGTTTAATAAGAATTACTCTGATTACCAACAATCATAAAGCATCTGTAGGTGGTTTTCAAGTTTGTCATCAAATCCCAGTGCTCAACCCTGGCCAGGTAGTAGAAACTACTACGTTAGAGTACGCTAGAGGAAATGAGGGTGGACAATTTTTTCTATTTTCTCTGTTGCAAAAGAGAGCTGAATGGATAGTGTTATGTAGCTGACCTCAACATGGTCGACACTAAGGCTTAGACTGTTGTCTTATCCAAAATAAAGGCTTGGATTGCTGTTGTATTGTTATATCCATTCTAGATAATGCGGACCAGGAATGTATCTGACTCATTGATATAAAGATTTGTGTAATCAAATGTTGATTATTTGGAGGTGTCATATTGAGCATAACCATCAGGTCTTTGATACTATACACGTTTTGACTGTGCTGTGTCAATCATCACAAGCTTAAGTTTGTTTTAGGGTGGATATTAGGGTACATCATCATCATCAACTTATATGAAACTATGCTCGTCGTCATTATCAACTTAATGGTATTTTTAAGAAAATGTTTAAGCAATTGCCCTCAATACTGTCATTTAGAGGAATGACAAACTGGACACATTTCACTGCAATCCAGTTACTTGTAGACTCGCCATGAGGAAAGAAAAACTCGAAATAAGCCAGCTGTCTAATTGACCAGTAATGCAGCCCTCCACGAAGTACACGTCTGCATGACAAATTGACAAGCAGACTCTACCTTTTGAATGCAGCAACCTCCGAGTGGGAAACCATAGTGTCGGAATATTCTCCCAAAACAGAATAGTCCAGTACCTTGCTATGATTTGATGACATCCATGGTAATTCACAGTCAACAATCAACATGCTGTGAAAATAATTCACAGAAGTAATTATTGAACATTATAGACGTCGGCCTGCCAAATTATCACCATTGCCAAGATAAAGAAGTACCCCAGTAGCCCAAATATTTCTAAAATTTGTTTGTCTAAAAGTTTCCTCCATTGCCCTATTTTAGATACTTATTGAATCTCTCTTCATTTTTGTAGTTAATATTTTTTTATTTATCACGTATGCTGCAAACATTATAAGCTTTTCTGCAAATTTTAATCCAGAATTTCTTTCTTTCTTTCTAAAAGGATATTCTTTTGCACATTCTAATCCATCATGCTCTCTTTTGAAGTGGAATTCCTCCATCACCAAGATCAGATCACGCAGCTGCTGTTCATGCTGAGCGTTACCTCCTAATTTTTGGTGGGGGTTCACATGCTACTTGCTTCAATGACCTGCATGTCCTTGATCTGCATACCGTAACTACTGCTTTTTTGCACCATTTTTTGTTGATCCATAAACCGTAAAGCTACCATGTATAATGAAAATCTTTGAATTGATTCCAGATGGAATGGTCCCAACCATCACAGCAAGGTATTATACCTACACCACGGGCAGGGCATGCTGGTGTTACGATAGGAGAGAACTGGTTTATAGTTGGCGGCGGGAATAACAAGGATGGTATGTTTTTCTTGATTCCTTTTTAGTATTATCCATGGTTGACTAGTTTGTCTGAACATAATTTGCAATATATATGACTTGACTTCCCAATGTTGTTCATGCAAACTTCTGCAATTTTGGAAGTAAACTTTTAAACTCTTGCAAGGCTTTACTCTTAGAACCTTTTGAAGATAGAACCTGAATGTGTCAATGTACCACACTCCCACTTACTTGTTTCATTTTGAGTAGACATTGAACTAAGAAAGACTTAAAAATTTGTATATGGTTTAAAGCAATCAGAAAATAGTCAATGTATTACCAAACATAAAGTGGGACCGAGCGAACAAGACCTGGTAACCTCTTAAGCGCCAAGGTAAAACGCTCGTGAAGGAGTTTCTCTGTAAAAGTCAAGGTTTTAAATATTTTTTTCTTCCAAAAATGGACGACTAAGTCGTGTGTCCATGTAGTTTGAACTTCATTACAGATCTAAACCCATCTAATACTATTGATACCCAGTGTAAACATCAATATATAGATTTTAAAATAGAGTAATATTATTATTACAATGCAATCTATTTGTATAATACAATGTGAAACTGTATCACAATTGATCAGATAAATGCAAATGATCGACGTATGTGGAAATAGAGTACGAACTTCATGGAAAAATTTTACTCCATAAAGCATTGAAGCGAAGCAACACACCAGCATAGAAATTTAAGACAGTAAATCAAGTAATACAAGAAATTTAATAACAAGAACATGAACAATTAGCTAATCCAACAAGAACATGATACTAAGGTGTGATATAAGAAACTGTAAAAAGATAGATATGTTACATTTAGAACATCAATGTAAATTCTCTCTGATCTATGTAAAAGGCAACCACTTGCAACATAAAAAACATTAGTAAATGTTTCTCGAATCTACCCAAACGTGTGAAAAAGTCTAGGATATATACAAATTTCAATCCACAATTAATTTATATTCCTATTTTCCTAGGTGTTACCTTCTATTGCAATGTCTTTACTTGAATTAGGAATCTGGTGGGATGAGCTGGCATGAACTGTGTATGCAGCCCCAAAGGCTTCAATTACCTGTCCCCATGTCACTCTTGCACCTGGATAAATCTGTGTCTCATTGATATGTATAAATCAGCCATAGCCTTATCCATGTATTCATCATCTAAGCCTCAGTCCCAACTATGTTGGGGTCGGCTAGCCTTATCCATGTATTAAAAGGCATTTTTTGTAGATATACAAGGTTATATCCGTGATCTATCTTCACCATTCCATTGTATAAAGTACTCATATTGTTGAATTCGACAACTCATTATTGATTATATTAATAGAAAAGAAATATGCATAGTTTATATGTTTTAAGATACTGTAGGGTCTAAAATGCAATTTGATCTTTGCCTGATGGGATCTGGTCTCTCTAATGCCACTGTAGCTCATTTATAAGTAATTCCACCTCTTTTGTGTGTGAGTTTTGGAAATGTCTCTACGCACTTCATGAGTCCAAACACACAGAATGACTAAAAGTTCATCTCAGAGTGATCCAAGAAGAAAATGCATTTTGAAGTAGTAGCCTACAATGGAGAGCTAGTGTGAACATTACACAATGACTACATTTAGTAAAATAAAGTCACAAAATTTTCAAACTAATACTTATTATATTTGTCTACCACATGTAAGGGTAGGTGAATCGTTACACTCACTTTTGTGAGTTCATCAACAAAGTACCAAAGCTCTTTTTAGCAATGATGAATCATGATTTTGGTTCTTTTTAGCAATGCGGATACACAATGTCGATGTAGCAGTAGTGGTGTCTTTAAATCGTCTGAGAAGTGTAGTCGACTGGAATCTAGCTTCGAAAACCACAAACGTGCATAATGTGGCAAGAACACGAACCGTACGAGGTGCTGATGACGAGATGCAAGTACCATAAATCTGGCGCATGAATCTTGGGTGCTTGATGGGAATGAATGCCATCAAGGAAAAGCCCAAGTAGATCGCGGACAAGTGATGCCGAAACAACAGATGCAACTTAGAGAAGATGTAATGAATTCAACTCGGTGAAGATAAATTTGGATGAACCATCAACCTTGCAATTATAGAATGCGCAGGCTAGAAATTGCTGAGCTTCTGAGATGTCTGAAGAAGTACCCATCTGTCTCATGTGAATGCAACGAGGATGATCAACTGGAACACCGTTAGTACCGGAGGGAAGGAGGAAACAAGAGGCTGAAATACGCGTAACAAACTCTTGTCCTTACGTACATAATGCGATACGAACAGGAGAAGCTCAGTGTCAATGCTGCAATGGAGATCCGTCAAGGTTGTCTAGAAGTGGAGAACAAATGTTCTGAACAATACAAAACTCTTTATGAAGCAATGTTCAAAATTTCGATGAAATTGTCGAAATTTCAGCTGAAATTTCTGTTTCTGTGGCAATCGGACATCGAAATTGACTGACGAAACACTCGAAACAGGCAGATCATCGATTTTTTTTCTACGTTTTCATATGCCGAAATTTCTATTTCTGTGGCAATCGGACATCGAAATTGACTGACGAAACACTCGAAACAGGCAGATCATCGATTTTTTTCTACGTTTTCATATAGTATGTACTACCTAGAGCATATTTTTTAGCACAAATTTGTATTTTTAAGTCTATATATTGTGCTTACAAACTATAATGACTTAATTCATTGATTTCACCATTGAAAATTAACATCAAAAATCCCCATCGAAATGCCCATCGAAAAAGTTCAAGGTCATTCACTAAAAAATGATGAGACCCCACCCTCCATATATCTAGTATGAAATATTATTACATATTTGATTAGTAGATCATTTCGGGAAAATTTTATAAATTCATTTGTTTATTTTGCTATCGAAACGCCAAGAACGCATTTATCGAAATTTGTTAAAATTTTTGTTTCTGTGGCCACCGAAATGACATCAAAATCGGACATTTTCTTCCTTGTTATGAAGATAGCCTGGAATGTATGTCATCTCTTCTCATCTCTCTTGATTTTCTCTCTCATACTCTTCTCATACTCTCTCTCTTATATTCACCCTCTCCTCTCTATCCCCCCCACACCAAATACGACGAGAGTGAGTATATGGTGTGGAGAAAGGGACATATGACCCCCCACACGTAGGAAGGGGATACACACATGATGGGTGGGAGGGTGAGAAAGAAATTGGTAGAATTGAGAGGAGTTTGTGAAATTGAGATGGTAGTATGTGGAGAATGGAAACCGATAACTGGAGAGAAGATGCTAAATGGGTCAATGTAAGATCCGAATAGAAAAATAAAATGGATCTAATAAAATTTTTGGAGAAGAAAGTTTTGGAGGATGTCTTGAACTAGGCATTATCGCAGAGGTGGGGGTGATGGAAGCATGCAGTAGCGCTGGGGTAGCAACGTCGGGATGGAGCAGAAGGGGCTGTATTATGTCGCTCGGCTACCGTAGGACTTGGCCGCAACAGAAGAGATGATAACGAGCTCCTGTGCGGCTTCAGAGATGTTGCAGGCCACGAGGCTATAGGCGGAGCCAAGTGCAGATTCTGCTCCATAAGCGGCGGCAAAGGCTGGTGCTGTGGATGTCAGGGCATTGCAGCGGCCAACAGGGCGGCGCTGGAGCTGGTATTGGTGGGTTGGTTGTTGCTGTTGGCTGGCGGTGGCGCTATTTGTTGCAGTTGGTGGCGACTATTGTGGTCGGCGGTTGTGGCTGCTCCCTGCTGCGACTGGCGGCGACTTGCTCACGCGGTATAGGGGCAACGACAATGGCAGACAACAGTAGGGTGACGATGGTGGTTGATAGATTGGACACCAGGAAGGACAACGACGATAGATGGATAGATTGGCGATAGCCGGGAAGGATGGCGTCGACGTACAAAAAGAAGATTGGATCTTTAAGAAAAAGGAAGAGAAGCCATGGAGGCCGGGATGTGCCTGGCGGTCGGCCGGCCTAAGCCATGGAGACGGCGGCAGCCGCTCGCAGGCGGAGGCGATCCCTCTTGGTTGCTTCCCTCTAGAAGCAAAGGCGGAAGCTAGGGTTCTCACTCTTTCTCCCACTCTAATACCATGTGAAAAATAATATTGCTATATATTGAATTGATATTTTGATAGACATACACCCCTGTGACTGTCCTATATATAGGAGAAAGGGGGAAACCCTAAAGACTTGGGATACAAGTAAACTAGACGGGCCGAGACACTAAAGCCCATTAACTAATTAACCTATTAACTAAATAGGCTAATATACCTTCAAACAGTTTTAAAAAGCATAAAGCGATAAACATGCGGACGACACCTTGTAACTGCTTAAGCGCTAGGCGGGCGATTTTTGAAAAAGTGGGTTTTAGTTTCTTATAAACTTTTATGCAATATTACATACATATGTATATAAATACTATATTTTTGGAACTTTTATACTTATGTAAACATTGTACACAACAATATAAACATCCAAATAGTTTGTAACACAACTATAAAATAATGATTATAACTACATAGTAAACAATATACTTGTCATTGATAAAACACCCAAAACAACTATAAAATAATTAGTGTATATACATGTTTGCATAGCTAAACAGTAAACAATAGACTTATTGTAGATATCTTACAAACATATTCTTGCATTTGCGTATCATCACTTAATCATACATTACAACAGTACATTTAATCAAAGCATGCATTATGAATTAGATAATAGTTACATATAATTTACTTGGTTACATTACAGCAGTACCCTAATATTACAGCTTACATACGAGGTATGCATTCTATATTAGAGCTAGGTACATCATAGAACATTTAATGTATATAAGTATAATATGCTATAGTCAATACTAGGACCGTATAATATAATTCAGGTTACATGCTTATTAAAAAAGCGGGCAAAAAGCGGCCGATTTTCTTCAAACCGCTTAATTGGCGCTTAGGGGCTGATTTAAGCATAGTAACAAAAGTCTCCGAATTTTACGAAAATTCGGCGATTTTTCACGATGTTATAGGCTCCCGAATATTCATCACGATTAATACGCCAATCGCCGATTTTTCACGACTTTTCACGATTAATCCCGCTTTTTTGCGATTTATACGGTTTTTTACGATTCTTCATGACTTTTCACGATTTTTCTCTTTTAAGTTGCTTGCTCTTTTTTTACCAAACCATGTACACAAAATTCCTAATACACACTAAACTTCAAAGCCCCTACTCCTCTGGACAGTTCATGTTATTTCTCAACTATTTTTTACTTCCTTTCCTACATTTTTACTCACTAAGATTGTATGTCTTGTTGCCGTAACAGTTACATGCATCATATATGTATGTACATACATACATTTATCTATATATATACACATGCATACATGCATATATATGCATATATATATATATATATATATATATATATATATATATATATATATATATATATATATATATATATAGACACACACACATACACACTTATATTGCCGACTTATTCTCGATTATTTCCGAATAGTTGACCGAACTTTATCAATCTTTTCACGACTTTTCTCGATTTTTTCCGAATTCCGATTTTTTCCAGCCAGCCGAAAAGTTGCCAAATCCCGAACTTGTTACTATGGATTTAAGTGGTTGAGGGGCTTTTATTTCTAATACATTATATCCATCACATTGTCAATACACTCTCAATATATCATCCATATTATTGAAAAGAGGAGAGAAGAGGAGGTTGAGGAGAAGAGATGGGGTGCAGAGTTCAGAGCTTAAAAAAGGACAGAGGAAGAAGATCATTGTCTACATATGGAGTCTTGTGCATGGGAGAATGATATTGATAATATATTGACAATGTGTTGACAATGTGATGGATACAAAAGAATCCTCTCCTTAACATAGGAGAAGGTGGACATGACTCTAGAGACTTCCAGACCTAACTCGACGCCAAATGGGCCTACATACTTCGGCTCATATATCATATGATATGATATGAGTTTTATTTCTAACGCCTCTATCTCTCATAGCATTGCTCTAGTCTCCTTTCTCTTGATATAGGAACTACCTTGACACTGTGGCAGTGTTACAAAACCTTGATTTAGGTTTAGGATATCTTGAAGACTTCTTAATAAGTAATAACATTTGTCATAGTTCAACATTTCAATAATTTCCATGATTTTTTTTCTTTACAATGTTCAATTTGAATGTTAAACCATTCACAATTTCATTTTTCGTGGATTTTTGATATTTCCATAAATATCAGGATCTTTTCCCAGTATCACTGTTATATAAAGCTGTCCATCTTTATTATTGTAGAAAGAGTGATTAGGGAGATTAATCACTTGATTGTAGATAGGGCACACACCTTTATTTAGGAACATGGATGGCAGCCAAGAACCCATTGACATGATGTGGAACTAATCCTGCTATACATGAGAAAAGGGAATACCTATATAACTTATTCTAACCCCCCCCCCCCCCCCCCAAAAAAAAAAAAAAGGCTGCTGCATATATATCATAGGCACCAAGCTTGTTACATAGAAATTTGACCCGACACTCGGTGAACATATCTGTGGATTGATCTTTTGATTGAATTGGAGCGTAGGTTCTCATGAATGAAGTGACAATTGACTTCTATTTGCTTCTTCAATCCATGGAAGTCTAGATTGGAAGCTACATAGACTGTAGATTGATTATCTTACTGTAGATCAATAGCTTCCATCGATTGTATCCAAGCACTTCCATGAGATTCTTGACTGAAATGATCTCACTAGTACATGAGCCATGGCTTAATATTTAGACTCTGCACTGGATTTGACCACAATGACTTGTTTCTTGCTCTTCTGAGTAACCAAAAGGCCTCCTAAGAAGATATAATATGCGGATATAGAACACTCTTCATTAAAAGAGCTTGCCCAATCTTCATCTAAAAATTCCTGCACTCTTAAGTGCCCGTGACAAGGATATATGATTCTTTTACTTGGAGCTCTTTTAAGATACCAAAGAACTAGAGTAACCGCCTCCCGATTAAGGAGGGCATGATTAATCCATGAAATTCTAATTACACTTGTAGCAAATAAATTATCTGACAAGAAACAATGAGATAGTTGAGCTTCCAAACAAGCCTCCTATATCTTCTTGGGTCTTCCTACGACTCCCCCAATCCCTATGCAACTTGACCTTTGGGGTCCATTGGTGAGTCTGCCGGTTTTGCTCCTACCATGTCAATTTCTTCAAGAAGATCAAGAGTGTATTTGTGTTGTGACAAGACAATTCTATCCTTGGATCTAGCCACTACAATACCTAGAAACTATTTAGGTGATCTAAATTCTTGGCAGGAAGAAACCACTTCAGCTGTGTAATACCCTGCTAGTCATACTCCAATAATGATAACATCATCCATATTGACAAAATCATTCATTAGAAGGAGAAGAGACTCTTCAATCTCTTGGCCATCATCCTAATTCATATTCCGAGACCCTCCAAAGTAATATATATATCTTCAATAAAGGTAATAGCAACAGAGATGAAGAAGTGACCCCCATACAAGTTATGGCACCAATGACCTTTTTGGGTATCGAAGAATCCTAAAAATACATTTTGCAGCACGAAGATCTAGTTTGGCACAACCAATGGTCGAATACCAAGATTATGAATAGAGCTAACACACAAAAAGTTTAGGTGGAACCTTATACAAGGGTTGCATGTATGCAAAGTTCTAAATGAAATTTTGTTTAGGGTGGTATAAGGCATGCAATTGATGAGAGTTGCAATGGGAATGGTATCCCCTGATGTTGTTCGGGAACATGTGTATGACAAAAAGATGTCCTAGTTATTTCAATGATATACCGATTCTTTCGCTATCCCCCACCATTCTGTTGAAGTCTATGAAGACAAAAAGATTGGTAATGAGCAGTGTTTTAAAAAGCGGCCCAGACCCTTGGCCGCTCAGAAAGGCCTTTAGGCGGGCAGTCAGGCGGATCTCCATTAAGCGGCCGCTTCAGACCCGCTCAGCCCGCTTAAGCGCCCGCCTGAGCACTGCTTTTGGGCGCCCGCCTGAGGCCGCTTAAGTTAAAATCAGGTTCTATGCCCACTTCCTCGTCCCAAAATGAAATATAATCAATTTGTTAGTATGTATCAACATTGTATAACATTATTTAACATGTTAATATAATACTATTGCGCTAAACAACTAAATATGTATCCAAATACTGTACAACAGTTAACTAGTGTATATATTACACTGATTTTGCTTTTTAAAACACAACTTATGTTTATAAATCAAGGTTAGTATGCGTTTCTCATTTTTAATTGAGTTGTACATGCATCAAAATCGTTCCTACTTCATATAAGCTCTGTATGTATGTACTGCTGCACCCATTTACATCTTTATGTATGAACTGCTGTACCTACATTACATATTTATCATTTGTACATACATTGCTGCTCTGCTATGAACTCAACCACTAATATTTACTGATACATTATACTTGTACGTATACATACATTCATACCTTAGTTTTTTTTGTATTGTTATGCGTTCAACTAATGTATTATCTATGTAGATGTACTTTGTAGTTTGCAATACATATAACGGTATAATGTACATATCATGTACTGCCTACTACTGTATAATGCATATTCTATACTATGTAGCATGTACCTCTAAAGCATAACATATTACATATATCATGTACTTCCTGCTACTATATATTCATATACTATGTAGTATGTACCACTAGTGTATATATACATCTATGGGCTACTTCTGTATATATTTAATTTAATATATTACTAGTTACTAGATTGAGTATGTTATAATTGAGTTAATTCAGTAATTCTATACTCATCACATGGTTTATATATGTATAATAATATATTATTCATATACATATATGTGTAATTTTCTATAAATTATATATGAATTATATGCTCCCGCTTTTTCAAAAAGCGCCCGCCTGGTGCTCAAGCGGCCACAAGGTGCTGTCCGCACGCCTCCCACTTCCCGCTTTATAAAACATTGGTAATGAGGCGTTTAGTAGATAACAACTGAGTTAAGGCATGACTGTAATATTCCTTGGCATTGTCAGTATGAAAAAAATGCACATTTCTTGAGAAATCTCGGTTTCAATTTCTTGCAGAAATTCTGAAAGATGGAATATCTCCAGACTAATTTTCATTAATCATAGAACTCTAGAAAAATAGTATTTAAAGAAAGCAAAATATTAATATTGGTTACCCAACTGGAGTCCCATGTTTCAAGATGAATAATATGAAAGATGGACTCTGCACACATGATCCTAGGGCCTACATGGGAATCGATGGACTGGCCTAACTTACAAGCCTCAAAACCGATGTTATTCAAGCTAGAGAACTTAAGATCTAATTTTCAAAATTTCTCTATTGACACATGAGTGAACCGACTGTGGATATGCAAAGGGAGGCAACCACACAAGCCTTCACAGCCTTTACCGAGCTCGTAGAGACCTGCATGTTCATACTTGCTGCCAATCACCGCCTTCGTCTAGAGATCCAATATAAAGCAATAATCTGGATCAATGGTAATAGAAGCTTTAAGAGAGTAGGTTAATATTCCGCTAGAGACTAAAATTAAAGGAAACATTGGTATAAACATAGTTGAGGAGAGTGTGAGGTTAGGAAGATGCTTGATGGTTTTGGTGCCTTGAATGACAACAAGAGACTATCAGCTAAGGTAACTTGGCAATGGACCTATCGGCTAAGGTAACTTGGCAATTGACCATGTTAGTGGTAGAGAGATTGGATATAAGGCTAGATGTAGTCGCAATGTGATTTGTTACCACGGAGTCAAGAACCTAGGAAGATATGAAGTGGCTCAGAGAGGGAAGCTGTGGATATACTTGGGGTACTACAACTCTGTGCATAAGATGTAACAGAGGAGGTGACCGTTTTTGATGCCCTCAATTGAAGGAAATCAATGTACTCTTCATCTGTCATTATGATCTAATGAGTTGATCTTAACGTGATTCCAAAGTTGAAGCAATATTTGAGTAGAAGTCCTGGGAGAAAAATAATGAACTTCCTATTATGTCTCCTTATAATGTCCCTTCTAGCCACAACCAGTGCATTTTTGGCATCCCGTTCCTCTATTGGAATGAACTTCCCTTCCTCCCCTTCCACCACAACCTTAAAGTGGAAGAGCTTTATTGAGTAACCAGAGTAGAGAGGTCAGGAGTTGTAGGAGAATCTATTCAAGAAAGGTGCGAGGCCTGTTGATAAGCCTCTATTAGAGTTGGGAGCTCAGTTGCTGACCGATATGGCTTCAAACTCCTTAATATTCTTTGTGCTGATCAACCAATATTTTGATGAACGCCATCCGATCCTTTGTTTCTGCGAGTGACTTCACCAAAACATTGTTGAAGAGTTTTTTATCTTTTTGGTGAAGGTTGTTTATCTCCAGTCTCCACCCTTCCTATTTACACTTAAGAGATGTTGTTAGAGTACTTGAGTTGAAGATGATCTCATACAAGTTTACACCTAGTAGGGTGGTCAGTGATATCAACTACATGGGGCTCCATGGAATTCCACATAGTAGAGAAAAGATTGACGTCATGTTGCTCTCATTCAGATTGTTAACTTCCATTGGAGGATTTAGATGCTTATCTTTACTTAATCTTTGAACCAGGATGTAAGTCTTCATCTTAATGGCCTTATAGTCTTTTGGAGATTGAGTGGGGGAGGCTCTGTCTCGTGATAGAGGCAGTGGGCTTTTGAAGATGTAGGCGATGACAACAGTATGCTGTAGATGAGAGAGGATGGCAGCAACAATCCCTATTGGACAGAGGATAGCGGCGGCATTCTAACCTTAAGAGAGACAGGGTGACAGTGACCTCTCCTAGATATAGAGAGGATGGCGTCCCCCTGGAGGAGGAAGCAACAATGACCCCTCCTTGATTGGCACGTCCTTAATGTGGGCTTGCTCTCTTTACGTGGACCAAACCTAATGATTTGATACCATGTGATGAAGGTAATTAGGGATACTAATGACTTTCTGACTATAGAGAAGGCATGTCTTTATATAGGAACATGTTCGGATGCCAATAACCCATTCACGTGATGTGGGACTAATCTCAATGTATAGGGAAAAAGAGAAATAAGTAAATAACACTTAGTTACACTTATTCTAACAATTATTTTATGATACATGTTTCTTTCTAACCATTCATATATAATACTTTGTATTTGCTAACTTGTGCATGTGTTATATTGACCCAAATCTCCAGATTTTTTTTAAATAATTGACCGAAGTTACACCTACCTACTATATTCCATGCTTCCCGAGTTCTCGTCATTATTCAAATTTCTACTTTTTCTCTTTGGACTGGCCATAACTTGCTGAATCCAAACTTCTTCATATAAGCATATTGCAGCAAAGAAGTGCTTCATGGTGAGCGCGCTAATTATTTTACAGATGTCAGCTTAGAGTAATACTCTCAAAGTGATTACTAGATTCTATCAAAATTATAATAATAAACTTGAAATCCTGTAAGTTGATTCCTAGAATATATTATGGAAGGTAATTTTTTCCTACTTAAAATCCAAAGCAAATCTCACACTCCTATGGTTGGTAACGACTATCTCTGAAAGAAGAATAATCTGGATGACATCATTTGAAAGTAGAATTTATAATCAAAATTTTGACACCAACCTGAGAACGTCTATTGATCTTTGCAATAAGCTAGTTTGATTCTATACACGGGCTAATTTCTAGCTTTTTTTTTTCAGGTGTATCTGAGACCGTTGTGCTTAATATGTCCACTCTAGTGTGGTCGGTAGTTACCACAGCACAAGGACGTGTGCCAATAGCTAGTGAGGTATGTTACATCAATTTGCAGAATTCCACTTCTTTTAACACACATGGGCATTATCTATGCTTATATATTGTTACACTTGTGTTTTTTAATTTTGATAAAACGATTCCCATTCTATGGAAAAGGCTGTTTGTTTTTGTTTATGAGCTTTTAATTCATCCATGCTATGAAAAATAGATCAAATGAGAAAATTACACGCAAAAGTGAAAATGCATCTAGGTGCAACAGACAGAGGCTTGATATTATTTATGGTCAATGTGCTCCTTTATTTGTAGACAACTTAGGCTTGTTTTGCAAGGCTCACCCTTCCTAGAGGGATAGCCATGCCAAACCTCATGTGGAAACGGATTTGTTAGCTTCAATAATTGGTGGTTGGTTATGGATGCTTTACGGATCCTTTCCACTTATAATCAGACTAGTATACTGATCCCATCAATGTAATATCTGTTGCCATATTTTACTGGATCTTTATGTGTGGACTCATCTCCAAGCACACTTTGACAAAGTGGTGTCTTCTATAAGTGATTTTTACTTCTTGTTGTTGTCATGATTTAAAATGGGCGAGTTGAGTAATTGGTGACTGAAAAACCAGAGGGGCAATGAATTGAACATATAGTAAGGGAACAGTGAGTAATTGGCGATTGGAACAGAAGAGGGCGCAACAGTTTAGACATTTAGCAAAGGAGTGTTGAGTAATTGGTGATTGGAAAAGAAGAGGTGAGAGGTGGATTTGACATGGAACATCGGTCAACCCGTTTGCCCATATGTCGTTATGAACCTTGTATTTTTGTGGATCATTGGAAGTGGAAGAAATATCATGGGAGTATGCTGTAATTATAATGGTGAATATCGAAATGAAATGGGCAACCTAGTGCAAGGAAGATGAGTGGAACAAAAAACTAGCTTATCGTCATGCCTTGGTGAATCTCGTAGCAAATTGTGTTAAATTGTCACGTCAATAAAGATATGAGTGGGATTCCGAGCGTTGAAGTACTTGTGTTTAAAGTGGCTTGTTTGTTAGACTAAAGTGCTTTATAATTTTGGTCTCTATGAATCAAGTCTACTGTATCTAAACTCTTATCTATGCGAGTCTTGTTAACACATGTAAAATAATCTCATTTATCAATACAATACCACTTAACATGGTATAAACAAATCATATATACCCTTTTCGTTTTCCCTCCCTCCCCCTCTCCCCTCCCTTCTTTTTTTGACCCAAGGCTAACAACCCCTCTCCTCTAGCCTCGCTGCATCTGCCCCTCCTCCACTCCCAACCTCAATGCCATCCGTGCTCCTCTGTCTTAGCTCACTGATGACCCTTTTTGGATCCCTCTGTCTCCTCTTCACTTAACCCCCTCATGCTGCTTTTGCTGCTTTACAACCTCTTGTTCCCTTGCCTAACCTGTGCCCATGCATGTGGAGCCTGAACTAATTAAGTGAACCCTCTACAAGTGTATCAACGCGGATGACATTATGCAACCAAACTGTATCAATACCTCTTGCTAATGTGTCACCTCCCCACAAAGTCCGATTCCATGAAAGTCAATTGGATTCTCCTACTATTTCTGCATTGCTGACCATAAAGGCAAGAACATTTATGCCATGTATGACATTGCCAGATGTTTTTCTCAAGCTGGATCAACTCTATCTACTATTTCAATTCTAAAGAATACATCTGATGTTTAGTCCCACCCTAACTGGTCAATGCCATAGAAGAAGAAAGCGTACACTGTTTGGACGACATACATGGGATTTGGTAGATCCTCCATTTGGCTGCATCCTGTTGGCTACTGCTGGGTTTTTGATGTGAAATGTCACCTTGATAGTATGACAGAGCGTCTCGAAGCTAGAGTTATTGCCAAAGATATACTTCGTCTTATGAAATTGGCTATTCTGAGACGTTCTCTCCACTGGCATAACTTACATTACATCTATCTCGATTCTGATTTCTGTCGTTATTAACCTTGATTGAGCCCTCCTCCAGCTTGATTTTAAAAATGCTTTACTATATGAAGATTCAGAGAAGACCGTCTTCATGGAGAAACCTCCCAAGTTTTTTGCTCAAGGAGTGTCATAAGGCTTGTTGTCTAAGAAAGCTATATATGGCTTAGAACAGAGTTTGTGTATGGTTTGGGAAATTGGATTTGATTCTTTTGAAGATGGGATAATAAAGATTACATAAGATAATTCACTCTGTGAAAAACGATGCCTTCAAAATTGTTTTCATGATAATATATGTTGATGATGCAATCATAAGTGGGAGTAATTCTGATGGCATTCCGTACATACATACCTACCTACTGTTATTGGGTAGCAGGGAACAACACCCCCTATTGTTGTTTCAATGTGTACCTAGTACCTACACACCTACCTAGCTACGTATGTACGTACGTACATATATACCTACTTACATACATATTTACGTACATATATACATACATAAGGCTGACAAGGAGTGGCTCAAGTGGTCAAGCACGATGTCCCCTCACAAAGGGACCCGGGTTCGAATCCCAATTGCCACCTTGATTTACCACCCTCCTGGACGTTCGGCCTCTGTCACGGGCATGGGAGAGGGGGAGAGAATGCCTCTCTTAATCCCGCATACACATATGTTATATTACATCACATTATGTTACTTTACACATGTACATACATACATACATACATAGTGCCGACAAGGAGTGGCTCAGGTGGTCAAGCACAATGTCCCCTAACAAAGGAACCTGGGTTCGAATCCCAGCTGCCACCTTGGTTTACCACCCTCCCGGACATTTGGCCTCCGTTACAGGCATGGCAGAGGGGGAGAGAATGCCTCTCTTAATCCCATACATACATAGTACATGCATATCTATATACATACGTATGCATAACTTGCAAAGAACAAGACGACGAAAGAAGATTTTTTCCCTTTGCTTTTACGTGTGGTAGGAAAGGAACACTAGATTTCATGATAAGAAGTGTGAGGAAGAGAGATTAGCAAAGAAGATTGCTAAAGTTCTCATAGCTCAAATTAAGTAGATTATACGTAATCTACCCTATGTACAATGTAGTGTTGATTATAATATACCCTACGAACAATGTAGTGTTGACTATTTGTAACCCCTTTATTCTTTTTTTTTTCCGAGGGGGAGTTCACAATAAAATTTATCAGATTCCGATATGTTTAAAAGTGTGAGGGAAACTCACATAAATTAATATTAGACAACACACCCCTGTCCTATATATAGGAGAAAGGGGGCAAACGTTACAGAGTTAGGACTCAAGTCAAGCTATATGGACCGAGACACTTAAGCCCATATACAAATCTGACCTATTAACTAAATAGGCTAATAATAACTTCTAACACTTCCCTCGACCTGGAGCATGGGTGAAACACATGTCCTTGCTTGGACTTACATGACTCAATTAGACGATAAAAATGTCACTTTCCATACAAATGTTGTCACTCCCAATTAAACAATACTTCCTAACTAAAACATATGATGGCGTCTCTTTTGAGTTGTGTTCTGTAGGTTGGAAATCTCGAGCTTTCGAGGAGGTCTTTTGTAATTGCATCCCGAATAAAAAACATCTGATGAATGGAATCCAAACGCCACAACAAAAACTCACTAACATCAATTTGGAGAAGACGTTCACAAGCACCACGACTATGACGTCTTCACTTGAGAGGAATGTATGAGTGGCTTAAGCGCAATAAACACATCCCACATACATAACACAACAGGAATGTGGAGCCACAATGTCAATGTAGCATTAGATGTATCTTCAAATCGTTTGAGAAGACCACAGACAAACACAATGTTGTACATGCGGATGACCAAGCAACCCTTGAGTCTTATAAAGTTGGGAGCCCAGTAGCAAAGGTGCAACTAGTCGGGTTAGGCGGACTATGCAAGCTAGGCGTCTGCCCATGCGTCAACCTACTTAATAAGGCCCATTAAGAATTTTAATAATTGCTATATCCTACTCTAAAATGATTCCTACTAAACAATATAAAATCCTACTCAGTATAAGAGATCTTTTATCAAACTAGATCTTGGAACTCTACTTTAGGTCATAGATAACCTTTTTGAGAAGGCACACTTTCTCAGAATACTCCCATTGAGCAACATATCCTAGAGATTGCTGCATTTAAATAGTCTCATGGAAGTGTACATACAGAAAAACGTCAATGACGTTCTAATTGAGAAAATTTCCATCCTTGTTCACAACAATAGAATAAGTATACACACAAAGTTAAGGTGAACAACATGATAAAAAGTTTCAAAATAATCAACCATAGATTCATGTGTACCCTTTGACAACAAATCTGGTTTTCAAGTGTTCAATAAGTCCATCTGGTAAATACCAGACTTTGAAGGCTGATCAACATTCAACAAGATTACTCCCCTAAGGGAGATCAACAAGATCCCATGTCCCATGAGGTCAAAGAACATACATATCCTCATCCATAGCTTGCTTCCACCTAGAGTGCCATAGTGTCTCCTGAATAGACTTTAGAACAAAGTTGAATCCTAATGTAGTAGTGATCTATTCCATTGGCAGATGATATGTATATGCACATTGAGAAATACAAAATTTTATGCCAACTGCTTGTGGTTTTCTCAAAGTTCTATGTAGATCAATATCAGAAAGCACAAAAAAATCTATAGTATCATAGGTTTGAGGAGAAGCCATAGTAAGGATATTTCAGGCGGATTGTCTTTTGTTCCGCTCATACATGTTGGGAGCATGCTAGAAGACTCAACAAAGAGTGGTGTAGTGAAGACAACAAGATCAGGGAGAGGTAAGCTATGAAATTGCACCACCCCGCTGTTCTCTGAATAGCATGAGCTGTCCTCAAAGAGGGTGACATCCATACTATTATACAGACAACATGCAACCGGATCAAAACATTTATAGCCTTTTTGAGTGTGGGAATAACCAAGATAATAACAACCAAAAGCTCTCAGTGATAATTTATCATGTCTAGGTTGGTGGTTGTGGATAAAACAAAGGCAACCAATCTTTTTTGGTGTTACGACAATGGTTATGGGGATATAATGTTTGGTAGGGGATTTTGTTATGTATAATGAATGCGAGCATTTGATTAATAAGGTAAGTTTTTATAAGGATTTCATTAACCCAATAGTATTTAAGAACTTTCATCTCAATCATAAGGGTACAAACAACAAACAGGAGGCGCCCGTTTTGCGCTTAGCAATCCGTTTTGTTGTGAGCTGTAAAGGTAGGAAGTTTGATAGATAACCCTCTTAGATACATTTTTAAAAAAAATGATGATGCACATATTTAGAAGCATTATCAGTGCAAACGAACTTGGGGGTAACAAAAATTGGTTCTTGATTTCATTAAAATTTTTGAGAAAACACAGAATTCTAGAGTGATCCTTTAATAAATATAGCCAAGTGGAACGGGACCTCAAGGAAGGTTGCAATATATCTTACACATGTAGGATTAGCAGTATGACAAGGTTCCAATATATCAGAATGAACCAAATAGACAACCTTGGACTGTTCCTCTCATCTTGTAGAGGAAATGCCAAAAGATGATGTTTACCAAGTTGACACGACCGGTATTGAAAAACTTAATAGGAAAGATCGAAAAAAACTTCACCTTTTCAGTGGATGGATGACCAAGGTGTATATGCCATTGATGAAGCAAGGTACTCTGAGCAACAAGAGTGGTAGCATGAGAAGTTGACGATGTCACAAACCATGTTTACCTTCATATCCCCAACTAATCGTCCCCTTTGTCTTGAGATCCTATAGAGATGGTATGCAGAAGGAAGGTCACACTACAGTTCAAAGCCTTGGTAATGGTACTGACAAACATCAAGTTTAAAGGGAATTCAGGAACAAAAACATAAATTTAAGTATGTTGGAAGTGCTAGTCACATCGCCTATCCCAATAACCGGAAAAGTAGAATCATCAAATAATTGCACAAATGCATATGAAGATGGTGTGTAGACTTTCTCAAAGATAAAAACCGCTTCTTAATATCAGTCATATTGGTAGTAGTGCACCAAGTTAGTGATCCAATCGTCTTTTGATGAAGAAGTAGCTTGAGGACATGTATATTCACATGAGTGTTGAGCAATATTTGCTTGAGGAGACATAGTAGACAGAGAGATGGCCTTGAGCATATTGTCAAGATCAACAAAGATAATAGTTACCATCTTATTATTGGTGTCATTGGAAGGAGGTATCAGTTCTCTTCGGCGTCAATATTTGTTGCCTGATTGGCCCATTTAGGCTTACCGCGCTTCTTCCAACATTTAGTTTCGTATAATAGAACCTCTTGCAAAAGTTGCAGTACTGTTGGTTGGAAGATGTAGACTATATACCAATTGAGTTGGGTGGTCTTTTATGTCCGAATGCAGAAACACGTCATGCCACTAAGAGGATACATTGTGTTATTTGGGACTTGTGACATGCTGTGTAGGTTCTGACACGCCATGTCAGGGATTAGATGTAGATGTTTTTGTAGAAAAATAGTGAAACGCGGTGCCTGGGGCACACACTGTCAAAGGAGATATGTCGTGTCTGGGATGTGACATGTGGTGTCATGGGTTAGACGCACTCGGGAAACATCAATTTGTGCTGTAAACAATCAAGCCAATGACCGTCTTCACATCATTAGTTATATCCACGAGTAATGGGAGGAATACGTCTTTAAATGCCTGGATATATGTGCCTTGCTTTGCTAGCAATGGTGTGACTAGCAGTGAAGTTGGATCAGAATATGCATTAATTGCTTCCTCTACTATCAGCTCTGGCAACAGTATTTCAGCTGGCGTCCTTGGCTATGTGGAGAGGCTATCTTGTTGTTGGGGACGTCGTGATACATGTCACCCTTGCAAGCACTCAAACGCCGCCCCCATCTCTGGTCGCATGCTTAGAATGAGAGCTTCGAGGTGGTCAAATCGTTTGTCACAATGTCAAGTGTTCTTCTAACTTTGCAAGTTTGGTGTTGATCTCCTTACAATGTCCCATGGTCTGAGTCAAATGAAGTTTTTGGCTTCTGTGGAGGTGCATCTCAGTCCCCTGACCGGCGAATCCAACTCCACTCTGAGTTGGCTAGAATGAAATTTTGCGGATTCCGGGTACTGGGAACACCAAATTACACGAAACCGGAGTGGAATTCGAGGACGGAATGTCATGGAAGATTCCCACATTTGGGGAAGAAGCTTGGTAAAGAGAGATTGTCAAAAAAAGAAATCTAATTTGGGGCTTACACAATTATAGTGTACTGCTACAATACAACGTGAAGAGGCGTCTACCGCGCAGAGGTTATTGCTCCACAATGAGTTGGCTAGAATAAAATTTTGCAGATTTCGGGTACTAGGGACACATGGATTACACGACAACCAGTGTCGAATTCGAGGATTTTGAGATGTCGTGGAAGACTCCCACAATTGCGGAAGAAGCTCAATAAAGAGACAGATTGCAAGAAAAAGAAACCTAATTTGGGGCTCACAGTTATAATGTACTGCTACAGTACAACGTGAAGAGCTGTCAACACCGCAGAGGTTATTGCTCATCCTTGGTGTTGCCTTTCACCCACGTGACCTTTGGAGAAGATGGAGGGGCGCTCCTTTTAGTGTTGTTCCCAAGGTGAGGGGCCCCTTGGAGCTCTTCGAGTGGTCGCTAGTCAACCTGTTTCCATTGGGGTTGGGAAGCAACCCTTTTAGGCACTATAAGGGCCACATGACCTGACCCTTGGTCGTCGTGTAATCCTTGCAACGACGACGACAACGACGACGATCGTTGTTATTATTACTAAGTTGGGAATCGATATTCATTTCCATTTGAGTATGAAAAAGAAACCGAAGAGTGCAAAAGGATACTGATTTCATTAAATAACATTATATTCTATCTTGTTAGATAAAAAATCCCATTCTCATTTGGTACAGATTAAGTACCTTTTGTGTCATCTTAATGAATTCTTGACAACAAATCAATTTAATTGATCAATTTTTTTTAATAATTTATTCTGATTCACTTTCTTATGCTTAGTGTGGTGTTCATTCCGTTGTGTATCGAATACATTCAATAAATTGCTGCTATGCATCTAGAACTTTCTTGAAGCTATGCCTTCGTAAGTCAAAAGTTCGTGTTAGAGATGGTTGATTGAATGTATAGGGATGTGTCACCTAGGAAACCAGGAAGAATACACTTACATGAGAACTTTCATGCTAAAAAAATCATGAATTTAATAGGGAATGAAACACCTGCAGGACTGGGTAGAATACATTTATCTGAGTTAATTCTTCTCCTAGAAGTGATAACATATAACATAAAATACTATGAATAAATTATGAATTTGGAGTAATACTAAGATATCTTTCTGGTGAATATACTTGAGTGGAGCAGCCTCTTATTCTTGCATCATTATTACTTTGGTATGCAAATTGTTCTATATGCAGATCCATTAACATTTTTGATATGACGTTCTTGATTTGAGTTCTCCTTGGTATTCTAGGGGCTTAGTTTGGTTATATGTTCTTTCGGTGAAGAGGATGTTCTTGTTTCTTTTGGTGGATATAATGGACGATACAACAATGAGGTAAGCTGAAATTCTTGTTCACGTGGCACCGTCAATCCTTTTTCCACATATCGTTTTTTCTTACTGCTACATTTTTTCAGGTTAATGTACTTAAGCCAAGCAACAAAGCTGCCATGCAATCAACAATGATGAGAGAACTTGCATCTGATAGTGTTTCTGTTTTACTTCCTACAAGTGTTGCTCCTAGGGATATGGAACCTGGTAGTGAAACATCTCAGTGGGGTAAAGTGAGAGAAATCTCCATGGACAATGCTGATGCGAAGTCTGAGGTAATGAAACAAACATCTGATGCTCAACCAATGATCTGTAGGCTATTTAAAACACAAAATGACCACCAGCTAGTGCTGACACTGACAAGCGCAATGGACTATTTGTATATTTATTCCTTGTGCCCTACAGACCTGTTTTCATGCTAGACTAGTTCTGTATTTGTGGTTTATATATGTAGTTAGTGATTGCACAAGGCCCCTGTTTTGTAATTTTGTCCTTAGAGTTTTTTTTATTCCAATGCTGTTCGTTTGTGGTACATGAAATTATTTATTCATGTAAAATTTGCATCTATATGTCAAACAGGATTGGTAGAAGCCTTTTTAATATTTTACATGCTAAATAGGTCTGCTATGTGAAAATGTCTCTTTTTCAGTTTTTTTAGTGCTAATCCTATAATTTGTTGGTTTGGCTTACAAATTATATTTTGTAGAAGCTAGTACTGGACAGCAAGGTTCCTGAGTTGGGCATTATCACCTCTATTGAGGCGCCTACTGTGGCATTGGGGCCCCTAACATGCACAACTGTCCCTGATTAAGGCACTACTACTACAAAGGAATGAGTAACAAGATGATTATAGATGTTGACTAACGATTAGTGAAACCCGCCATGCATATTACATGATTCATTCTAACATTATTCTAATATATTGTATTATTTAAAATACAATATATTATGCCGACAAAAAAAAATACAATATATTACACCTATATATATGTTGAGAGTTATTTAGTTAGTGTTTTATTATTAGTTGTAATATGAGCCTAAGTGTTTCGGCCCATTAGGGTTGGTCTTATGTCTGTCCGCTTCCCTGTCCTCCTATATATAGGAGCAGGGTTTCTCTTATCTAATACAACACATAACCATCTTTTACTTTCTAAGATGGTATCAAAGCAGCCGTCCTAGGGACCAAAGCCCTAAGTGAGAGAGTAAATCAAAGGAGCGTCCCCTTGCGGGCGGCCGCCGCCCTTGGTGGAGATTGGCTGCCTGCAGGGAAATTTCTGATCATTCTCGTTCCTTTCCTTCTTGCGTCATCTCCTATACCTTGTGTCATTGTTGCTCCTCTTGTCACTGTCGCTTTCATGCTCTGCCTGCCCTTGCCGCAGCCCCCTGCCCGCCACCTACCCCCTTGCTGCCGCAAATACTACTCCCTCGTCAAAGCCCTGCTCACTGCTGCTACTGCCCGTCTACTTCACCCCTTGCGCTCGCGCCGCCACCCTACTGTTTCCTGTCATTAGCGTCATCTTGTCGCTGCAACTGCTGCCTGGCCGTCGCCAATCACCCGACTCTGCTGCTGCCAACCTGCGCCGCCTCCGCTCTACTTCCCGCCGGCCCCTGCTGCCTCGCGCCCCCGGCTCCGCCAAGTTGTTGCTTGCTGCCTAGCCAACCCATCTTGCTGCTACCTTGCCGCTCCTGTTGGCCCGCCGCCCGTGGTCAACTCCCACCGCCCCCACAATCACCGCTGCCTACCTTGCGGCCACCCACTACTTTCCATCACTGCCCACCACTTCTCATGGCTACCAAACAACCCTCTACATATTAAAAAAATATTGTGCCCTTCAATATATTTTTTGTACTGACCCCCCCCCCCCCCCCCCCCACAACACACACACACACTCTACATATTTGTGCTAATCGGATCCCTTTTTTACCCTAATTGGATGTTCGGGACGACAAAGGATCCGTTTATTTTTCTATCCGGATCTGCCTATTCAGGTCGTTTTTTACCTTGACTTGTGTTATCGGTTACCTCCTCCACATATTTGGCTACACAAACCTTGCCTCTACCATTGTTTTGACTCTCCACGCCAACCACTCTTTGACTCCTTCAGTGCTTGGCGTGAGGGGGAGAATAGAGGATGAAGAGTAGAGGGAAGAGATGAGATGGAGGAGAGATGGAGAGAAGAAGAATTTTTTTCTGCTATTCTATTGGACTTCATGCCACATTTACTGCTGATATATGGTTACATCTGCTGCTATGTGATGCTTGCTGCTGCTATTATTGCTTATTCATCATCTACCTCAACTACTGCTATGAAGTTACATATTCAGACGTCGTTCTTACTACTTGTGCTATGATTAGCACATTCTGTTTGCTGCTTTGTGCTTTTGCACTTTCTGCTGTCCATGCTTTATTTGTAGGTTGACTTTCTTCTGTGGACCAACACTCTTTGGACTCTGTGGACCAGCACTATCTGGACTTTGACGTCTGCTACCGTGATGGATACTTTATGAAGAGGGAAGATGATGAAGACGTTGCTAACTTTACATGGAGCTTCGTCTACTTTTTTTGCTTGCTACTCTGCCTACTGGTCTTCTATCTGCCTATGTCGTTGACTTTTGCTACTGTGCGCCAGCACTCTCTGGCTTGTCTGTGCCTTGTTTGCACGTCGACTTTCTGCTTCTGTGTGCCGGCACACTCTAGCCGTCTGTGCTCTGTTTCGCATGTTGACCCATTTGTACTTTATTTGTACGTTGACTACTACTGCTACTTTGATCCAGCACTCTCTGGGCTCTACTACTCTGCCACTGTGACCCAACACTCTCTGGCTACTACGACGGTGACTTTGATGAAGACCTTGGTGCCTATCAACTAGTTTATCTTTTGCTCTAGATGATTGTGTTGCTGCTTATTTCTGCTCCAGATGATCGAGAAGCTTCTGTGATCTGCTTGCCTACTTGCTTGGAGTATCTACATGAGGGGGAGTGTCTGAATGTTTGAGTGCTTTAATGTAATATTGAGGGGGTGAAAATTTTTGTATGGGCTTGATTTATCATTTTATTCTGTTTCTTTGTTTTCTTAGTCCAACTCTCTGTTTGCAAGCTGATTTGGGATTCTCCCAACTTCAGCTTGAGGGGGAGTGTTGAGAGTTATTTAGTTAGTGTTTTATTATTAGTTTGTAATATGGGCCTAAGTGTTTCGGCCCATTAGGGTTGGTCTTATGTCTGTCCGCTTCCCTGTCCTCCTATATATAGGAGCAGGGTTTCTCTTATCTAATACAACACATAGCCGTCTTTTACTTTCTAAGAATATATATACATATAATTATATAAACATATAATATGCATGTATAGTATGTAATATATATATATATATATATATATATATATATATATATATATATATATACATACATATATGTGGATGTGTGTTTGTATGCATAAGTCATTTAACGAATAATTAAACATGATATTCAATAACTAAATACATACACATAGTATCTATGTAAGCGTCATCTGCATATGCGGTCAGGACCGCATAAATGACTGCATAGACATTTGGGGCCGCATATGCAGCCTCATGCGGAGCATATTCGAATACTGATTAGGTGTTTAGAACCTTAATGATGCTTCTAGGGCATGTTTAGTTGGGTGCAGTTGAAAAGCAGGATTTTATTTGGTTATGTGCAATTGAAATTCACACATTCCACTTTCTTCGTTTGGTATAGACATGTAAATAGCACATCAGAGAGATTGAGAGGATACTGAGTGAGGGTATGAAAATAGTGGAGCGGGAAAAAAGGACACCGA
Source organism: Alisma plantago-aquatica (assembly GCA_963693085.1). Taxonomy (NCBI): domain Eukaryota; kingdom Viridiplantae; phylum Streptophyta; class Magnoliopsida; order Alismatales; family Alismataceae; genus Alisma; species Alisma plantago-aquatica. The sequence goes on from OY856410.1 coordinate 178,090,206, forward strand.
TGGCGAAGTGGTCAGAAATAAGGATCTGGATTCTAATGTAAAAAGGGGTTACAAAACCGGGAGTTCTGTATGCTTGAATCCGGTGTGGTATAAACTCTGTGAATTTGGGTTGTTTTACAGAGTGCCATGAAGTTTAATCTAATAATTTCCATCTGATATATCTAACTGTATAAAAATATAACAGAAAACATGAAATTTCAGCTGCATGAATATCAAATAGCCCCAACCAAACAAGCCCCAACCAAACAAGCCCTTAGGCGTGTGCCTGACCAAACATGTCTTTGAATACTAGTAATTTGACTTTAAAGAAGAAATGGGTTGCATACATGAAACTTGTTGTTCCTATTCCTCGATGTTCCTTAGTCCTTCAGAGAAAATGGAGCATCATTTTTCTTTGTAGTTTGACTTTTACAGGATTCATTCTAATATTATTCTTTCACTTCAAGAGTTCTTGTTTTCTACCTCTATCTAATTTGTTTTATTATAACCATAGTTTCCAATTATTGATATAACAATGTGTGTACATACGTGCACACACAAATGCACTCCCGGATATTTGCACACGTTCCTGTACGATTAAGCATGTGTTCGTGTTACAATTTCAAAGTTATCATATCATACCTGCATCCATACCAGTATCTATATCCATGCGGCTTATATGCGAATTTAAGGAAACAGAGAATTTCCTTTGTATCTTATCTGCATGTGTAAAGAATCAGAGAGGAGAAATAATGACATCATTGTATCAACTTTTAGCCTAAACACCAACATATATAGGACGAGGGAGAAGTACATAACCCCCAATGGACTGTGAATATAGCACTCATACAGGGATATACCAACTGTGGCATATTTAGTGGGATTCTAGTTCATGCCAACAACACTAATAATGTTATAATAAATATCTCTCTAGCACTCGCCGTCTTAAGTGAAGCATTGTAGACAATCATGACAAACTTGCCAAAACCCTTGAAACCAACAAAATACACATCACCCGTCATAAAATTCACTCCCTCGTAAATTGACTATACATCACTGAAATCACCTTGAAACTAATCGTTTAAGACACTAACGCCCATTTTTGACGTGTTGATGTGGTGCATTTGGAAAAAACTGTGATCCTCAGGGAAAAGCTGCATCCGAAATTTATACTGTTGTGGTTAACACATACCAAAGCTTATGCAGCTTGAGTCAGCATTGTCATTGGCAAAACATGTTCAACATGTGGCATTGGCCAAAAATGTTATGGTGTAATACATTGCATGATTGCAACCAGTTTGAGTTTATGTGCATAAACTCTGATTTTCTGTTCTAATTTGTTTTGTTATTTTATTAAAACGTAATGAAATGAAGCCAAATCCTCTACTCTTCGTAATATTAAATCCCCACCTTATTTCTTACATAATTTATCTCTCTTAGTTAGTTACAATTTCAGATTCTCCTATTTGCTACACTTGGTTTTCTGAATGTTTGTTTCTTTGGGATTTAACAATCACTACCATATTCAATGGGTTTTTTCCCGTATTCAATAGTTTGGCCTATAATCAGTCTATAGAACATACCTTTTAATTTGATTGGGATCTTATGATCACACTGGTGTTTGGGGAAGGTATTTTGCAGTGAAATAGAGGGGACGTAAATGTGATTTTGGCAAATCCATGGGCACACCTCAGATAAGTTGATAGTGTGGATTTGTATCTTTTCACATCTTGGGTCTCCGACACGACTCTAGCGGACACGCTTTCTCAATTACGTGAGTACACATGGTCCAAGGGCTTCACTGTCACATACATCATAGGCTAGACAAATGATTAATTTTTCATAATCTTATGATAGTAAGGTGATAGATCTCCCATACACGACTTTAGACCACACACCTTTCATGTTGGATGTTTTCCCATGATGGAATGTCTTTTCAGATATGGCCTCCAGTAGCAACTTGTTGATTCTTTAGCAGTGTGTTATAGATTGATTCTTCTAATACACTGTGTTGGTTGACGTAGGTCATGCTTGAATATAATAAAGCTCAGCTAGTACGATGATGTGACTCATACAGGTTAATTACCTAAAATGTGTACCAATATTGGAGATTAAAGAAGAATGGATCATGCTCTTAGTTTGTTCTGTGAACTCACCAAGAAGGCTTATGTAATCATCTTGTTGGTCAAAGAAAATAAGTGGAAGCAATGGTTGAGAATCAAATGGCTGAAAGGAGACAAAATAGTTCTTTTTCCTTAAGGTTTTGTCCAAGGGTTGCTAAAGCGCTCCCCTAGACATATAGGGACCCAAAAGGGTGGGCTTGTCTAGTCCTTTGATGTGGAAAATAACACACATAGATAAACGAGTGGGCACCTTGAATTGTCTAGATTGCCTAGGATAATTTCTCCTTCCTAAAATAACTAATTGCTGCATCATGCATAGCTAGGCTTCCTTCTTATTTGATATTTTAGGATGTAGAACTCAATAATTCATGAAATACGTCAAATATGTGGAATTATATATGTTAGGGAAGCCTGTTAGAGTATTGGATCTACATGGAGTTAATGGGTACAACTTAACATAGTATGCACTTGTGGTACATCGTACCCAGGTTCACTACTACATGAGCCTAATGGTACATGTTTAACAACTAATCAAGTATTAGTCTTTGTTTACCAACTTGGTATCTGGTCATTAAAAATCACCCTAACCCCAAACACCCATCTCTCCCTCTCGCTCACTTTTCCCTAAATCTCCACTTTTCTCCTTGGAAGCTGTCGCCCAGAAGAAGGGCAGCAATAGGTTACCGAAAAGAAACAACAATCATTGCCAACTAACCAAGTGAGGGTAACACTGGCTGCCATCAAATAGCGCGACAACAACTGCCGCAGTTTGCAACAAAAACAACAAATTGTCAGCAAGCAACACATATTCCTGAAACATAAGACAACAACATACGAGAAAGGAATGGAAAGAGGGATTGTTGTGTCCAGGGGACTAGTGTTTTGGAGATTCCCTTCCTTTCTAGGACGACACACATTGCCTCCCCCTAGGTAAGTTTAGCTTTCTGGCGCTTCCTTTCCTCTCTGAAACGACACACACAACCTCCCTAATGACATATTAGGTTTTACATAGCAACAAAGAAATGAAAAATGCAGGATCTAGCCTCCTTCACGATCCAAGCGGTTGTATGCTGGTCAAATTCTTTTGCAGTATCAACATGATGTACCATCTCATTCTCTTGCCAAGGAAGGTAGTTCATCATCACCTATTTCTTTGGAGGGAGACGAGATTCTAAAGACCATCTTCTTTGATGTCGAAAAGAAATTTGATGTAGCTCTTAGTGTCCTAAAGAAGGAAAAGATCAACACCGATCTTGCTAACCCTGCTAATGTTTCTCAATATGCAACGCTGCTGTAGGACATGCCCCACCTTTACGCACTTATGAGCGTAGGCGTCGCTGTTTTCTTAATTAGGCTTTATTAGCATGCTTTATAGTATTATGTCCTTTTTTCTCGTTTTTGGACCCTTGTAAAGTCAAGTGGTTTAGTCCCACATTGGCTACCACCCGTTTAGTCTTTCTTTTAGAAGCCTATATAAAGGCTCTATTTGCGTCCATGTAGAGACACAATTGATGAATGAGATTTATTCCCTTTTAGTCTTTAGCCATATTTCTTCTTTAATTCCGTAGATAGGCATTAAGTGGTATCAGAGCCTAACCCTAAAAGCATTAGGGTCAGGTCTTTCCCAGCCACCATTCTCCACCAAACCCGCCGCCGTTGTTCTCCACTACCCCATCCCAACCTATCACTGTCATCCCCTGCCATCTCCAACCACACCGCCCCCCCCCCCCCCCCCCCCTTGTTGCTACCACCGTGACACCGTCGCCCCACTTGTTGCTATCACCGCCATTGTCCACTGCTACTGCCGCCACTGTTGTACGCTGCTACAACCGTTGCTTCTGTCTGCAGCCGCCGCTTCTCTCCGCGGCCACCGCCGTCGTCCACCGACTGTTGCCTCTGTTCGCTGCCGCTGTAGCTTGCTGCCGCCGCCGCCCTTTGGTCAACCATCCACTACTCCGTCGACAATTGGCCCCAGGCCCCAAAAGTTGGATCCGCGTAGGGTCAGGGCACATATATCTTACTTCCTCCTGAGGTAATTCTCTCCATCCATATCAAAAGCAAGGAAGCAATGATTGTGATCACTTTGGGTAAGATCTTTTCATTGTTTATTGTGCTTTTACTTATCTTTTACAATTTTAGTACATTCGCAGACGGGTCCATAGGGTTTTGATTCCTCCACCTGAAATTTGCCAAGTCCTAATTTTGGAAAGGTTTTTCCTTGTTCGGTGCACTACTTTTCTATCATATATCTGTTCACATTGTTTTCTTGAATTGTTTTGCGTTGTCCATTACCAAACTAAGTTTTCATTTGGCGCAATATTTTTTTGCTTTTTCGTTGCAAATCATTATGTCTGGTCGTAGGTCTACTAACCCGGTTTTAGAATCCACGTCAGAAGCAAGCCCTACGTCTTCCCAACCCCTGTTTACCCTTGAGACTCTGGGTCAGTCAATCAATTCCATCATGGCTGAGCTTCACTCTATTCGCCAAACCCATACACTACAGGCCGGTCAGAACTCGACACCTTTTATGGGTATGAGATGCCACCAAATCCTAGAAATACACAACAAAGCCCCCTGAACCCTACTCCTCTGCAGTTCTGCCCACCACAACTCCATGAGACCTCTGCCTACCACCCCTATGGAGAAGTTGCTCCTTTTGCCGAACCTGATCCTTATTCACAACACCCATATGTTGAACCACACCCCTATCAACCACTCTACCATCACACACCCCAAACCGCTACCCCACAAGCACACTATGTACCACCACCACATCCCCCTCCACGTGCTCCTCGTGCACCTGCACCTCATCACCAACCATGGGCTCCACCGCAAGGCCCGCATCCTCCCATGGCACCTCAACCTCGAGCCCCTGGCCATGATGTTTTTCATAACCCCCCGTGTGGACATGTTTCCCCCCACAACCCATATGGTCAATATCACTTGAGACCTCATCCACCACATCACAATGATATCACTCGACGAGTTAAAATAGATGCCCCCACTTTTGATGGTAAACTTGATCCCAAAGATTTTCTTGACTGGATTGCTAGTTTGGAAGATTGTTTCGACTGGTATGACATGATCGAGGTTTGCTAAGATGAAACTCGAAGGGTCAGCCAAGCGATATTAGCAAGGTGTCCGGCGCGACATGGAGCGTACTGGTCAACCTCCCATCTTTTGGGATGAGATGAAGACTAAGCTACGCGAGTGCTATGTTTCCGCCCAATACTGAAGACAACTTCTTTCTGACTGGATGGCCCTTAGCCAAGGGTCATCATCTGTTCAATAGTTCATGGAACGATTTGAGGAGGCCTTGAATCATTGTATTCACAATTACTCTGATTAGCAACTGGCCACTCGTTTTGTGCACCGTTTACACCCTGACATTAAACGAGAAATGGAGTTACACCAATATGACTCCTTGGATGATGCTTTTCACCGTGCCCAAAAAGTAGAGAGTTACCTTCAGCCCTCTTCTCGTGGTCGTTCCTTTTCTCATTTTGGACAACGTACTTGCTCAACCAATAATCCTTCCATTACCCCAAATCGCTCTGCCTATCCCCTTACCCAACCACCTTTCCAGAGTTCTGCAACCCCTTCCTCCAGTAAAGGCAAGGAGGTAGTCACAACTCCAATTTGGCCTCCCCCGCGAGGTCATGAATGCTTTCATTATCACAACACGACCCACCTAGCTGCCCAATGCCCTCGTTGTGCTCTTTGTGTCCTCTGATTTTCTAATACCACCACTGAGGATGACATTGAATGTGAAGATGTTTTTCCTGCCTCTGAACCTTCTGATGATGACGCTGATTACAACTATGATTATGATCCGTCATATCTCTTAAGTGATGCAAGTTTTAGCTGCCCCTTCAGAAGGGGACGAATGGAAACGCACCACCCCCTTCCAGACCTTCTTCAAACACGCTGGTAAGAGATGCAAACTACTCATTGATGGTGACAGTTCTCATAACATCATTTCAGTGATTTCACCCCATGGATTGAAGCGCATGGACTTGCGCCCAGAGCCCCATCCTCAACCACATAAAGTCCATTGGGTGAACCAAATTAGCTTACCCATCACCCAATGATCCCTTGTGTCCATCACTCTAGGTGCTTATTCAGACCACATTTGGTGTGATCAAGGTTTTAAAGTGCGTGAGGCGTAACGAGGCATTTTTCTCTCAAAGAGGCGAGGCGTAAGCCTTGAAATATGTACGAGGCATTAATAAATTAATAGATACATGTATATACATAATTATATTATATGCATATGTGTGTAAAACATAAATTGCTTAGATTGCATATGTGTGTAGCTGGAGATATGACGGATTATGTCTATACATATGCATAATTTATGTTTTACACAGACATATATTAATATATATAGTTGTAATCTCCAGCTATATCTTCTGTCTATACGTATTATATGCATATGTGTGTAGCTGGAGAATGTGCTTAGATTGTCGACCCATCAATAAGATCACTGCGAAATATCGTTTCCCTATACCATGCCTTGACGTCATGCTTGATCTATTGACGATATCCCACTATTTCTTCAAGATTGATCTCCGTAGCGGTTATCACCAGAACCGTGTTAAGGAGTCTCATGAATGGAAGATTGCCTTCAAAACCCCAGACACATTATATGAGTGGCTATTCATGCCTTTTGGCCTATCCAACACACCCATCGCCTTTATGTGAGTCATGAACCATGTGTTACGGCCATTCATTGGAAAATTTTTAGTGGTATACTTTGATGACGTTCTGATTTTTAGTTAGACAAAGGACAAACACCTAAATCATCTCCGACTTATCTTCGACACACTTCAAACCGAGAAACTGTATGTCAATCTAAAGAAGTTTTCGTTCCTTCAAGATAAAGTCCTATTCCTTGGCTACTTTGTATCCGCTACTGGCATTGAGGTTGAGCCGGCCAAAGTCAAAGCCATCACTGATTGGCCCCAACCCACTTTGATTTCTGAGCTTCGTAGCTTTACGGGCTAGCTACTTTTTATCATTATTTTTTTCGAGGATTTAACACTATTATGGCTCCTCTCGAGTTAATGAAGTGTGAAAAATTCAAGTGGACGCCATCTGCAAGACGTGCTTTTGAGGCTGTCAAAATTAAGTTGACCGAAGCCCTGGTTCTTCACCTTCCTGATTTCTCACTTCCGTTTGATTAATCTTGTGACGCTTCCGGTGTTGGCATTGGAGGCATTCTTAGTCAAGACGGTCACCCTGTTGCCTTTTTCAGTGAGAAATGACGCAAAGCGTAAATATTCCACTTATGATAAAGAATTCTACGCTGTTATGCAATGCCTGCGTCATTGGAGGCACTACCTTCTCCATCAGGAATTCATCCTTTGGTTTGACCATTAGGCCCTTTGCTTTCTAAATTCCAAAAAGAATTTAAGTGTGCGTTACGCCAAGTGGTGTGAGTTTCTTTAGGAGTACACTTTTGTTCTCAAACATCGCTTAAGTGTTGAGAACAAGGCCGCATGCTCTCTCAGTCGTTGCTATGAGCGTTGAAGTTGTGGGCTTCGACCGTCAGAAAGAGCAATATTCCACCTGTACTTCGCGACTATTCATTTTGACCTTCTCAGTAGTACACCTGGCCATGCTTCTGATTTTATTCTACGAGATGGATTTCTTTTTCGCGGCATGCAGTTATGTATCCCTTCTATTCAGTTCGAGATTTTCTCATTTGGGAATTACATGTTGGTGGCCTCACTGGCCATTTTGGTAGAGATAAGACCACTACTCTAGTGACAGACATATTTTATTGGCTTTCCTTACGACGTGATGTAGCTCACACGGTGTCTCAGTATCATACTTGTCAATTGGCCAAAACGAAAAGACAATACGGGTTTGTACACTCTGCTCCCTATTCCCGACGAGCCTTGGAAGGATCTAAGTATGAATTTTATTTTTGCTCTTCCCCACACTTCTCGTGGCCATGATTCCGTGTTTGTGGTTGTTGATCATTTTTCAAAGATGGCCCACTTCATTGCCTGTAGTAAGACTTCTGACGCCTCACATATCACTCGCCTTTTCTTTAATGGGGTAGTCAAGCTACTTGGACTCCCCACCACCATAGTCTCTGACCGTGATGTTAAGTTTGTTAGCTACTTTTGGAAGACCTTATGGAAAATCTTTGGTACCAACCTCCAATTCTCTTTTGCCTTTCACCCTCAAATTGATGGTCAAATTGAGGTGGTTAACATGAGCTTGGGTAACCTCTTGCGATGTCTTATTGGTGAGCGTTTAGGCAACTGGGACTTATTTCTACCTACTGTTGAATTTTCTTACAACAGTTCTGTCAATCGATCCACATGAAAGAGTCCATTTGAAGTTGTTAATGGATACGAACCTCGCCAACCTATAGATCTTTTACCTTTGTCCAGTAGTGACTGTACTTCCCACACTGCCGAGACCTTTGCCCAACACATTCATAATTTGCATGCCGAGATTCGCTGAAAAATTACTGTCTTATGAAAACTATAAGCTTTTTGCAGATGCACACCACATGTTTCAAGAATTTAATGTAGGAAATTATGTGTTAGTACGTGTGTGTCCTAAATGCTACCCCAAAAATTCCTTCAAGAAGCTTCAGGCCAGAGCGTCAGGACCGTTCCAAATACTTAGTCGACAGGGACTGAATGCCTATGTACTGAATTTGCCAGCAGATTGGGGCATTAGTGCAATGTTCAATGTGGAGGATCTTGCTCCTTATCGTGGTACATTCGAGTCCCCTCCACCACCAACAATTGCTTCTTCAGATCGTCACTGTGCTCCATCGTCTTCAGCAGCGTTACCCGCCTCTGCCTCGACTTCCTCAATAGCCACCCGAACGCATCGACGCCGTCTTGGATGACCAAACCATCCTCACCAGCCAGGGCACCGTACATCATTTCTTGGTTCACTGGAGAGGCCGTTCTTCAGCGGACGCCACCTGGATCACCGAAAAGGAGTTTTGCCGCATTGATGCAGATCTTCTTGAGCTCTACCTTAGTACTGAATCAACATAGTCGAGTCTTTTGCAGCCGAGGGGAGTTAATGTAGGACAAGCCCCACCTTTACGCACTTATGAGCGTAGGCGTCGCCGTGTTATTAGTTAGGCTTTATTAGCATGCTTTATTTTATTATGTCCTTTTTCTCGTTTTTGGGCTCTTGTAAAGTCAAGTGGTTTAGTCCTGCATTGGCTACTGCCCGTTTAGTCTTTCTTTTAGAAGCCTATATAAAGGCTGTATCTGTGTCCATGTAGAGACACAGTTGATGAATGATAATTATTCCCTTTTAGTCTTTAGTCATATTTCTTCTTTAATTCCGTAGATAGGCATTAAACGGTCATGAAAACTATCCGAGAAAAGGCATGTCTTTTGTTAGAGTCGGAAAGTATACAATACCCAATTAAACAGAAGACGGATGGCATATAGGATGCCCATACACACCTATTGACATTGAAGGATATCGGAATGAAGAGAGGTTTCGGTGATGAATTAGGTGCTGAGACAATGATGACGGAAGCTCTTGCGAAGGTGGAGAAAGAAATAGAAAATCCATACTCGTGACTGAGTTTGAAGAAGATTAACAAAAAGCTTGGCAGAAAGAAAGAGGATGTTCCCAAGCGTAAGGAGGAGCTGGAGTTAAAAATAGCAAAAGCGCAACTACAAGAGCTATAAAGAATGAACTCAAGATGCAATGGAACACAACCAAAAAGGTCGAAGTTTCAAGATGAGCAGATGGTTGATTCCAAGTCGTTTGACATTTAGAGTTTCATCTGAAGTCATTATCGTCAATTGACTTTTTGGCTGAGATGGTTGAACTGTATTTATGACATTTTATATTTGACTTTTTGTTGTCTCCATCTATAGAGGTTGTTGCAAGGTCAATGGTTGATTTCACTAAAAGCACAACCTTACATAATTTGCTGCTGTGAGTATTTAGCTTTTGTGAATTCATCCAACATATCATTTGCATTTTTTGTTTGGGAGTTTGTGTTGTTTGACACAATAGTGTTGAAGATCATCTAGAAAGAAGTTATCGCTATTTTGTTTAGTAGTGCTCCTCTGAACTGAACGACCATTACAACCACACACAGCAGACACGCCACCGGCTGTAGGAGCCACAAGCCCACAACAAGCTGTCGGTGGTTGTAGGTTGCCATAACATGACAACCATCTGTCATGACTGTCAACTGTGGCCATCCCCTTTTTGTTGATTAGCCACCGCTGCTGAATACCGTCTGCTAATATTCTATTCTCTTAACTTAACTTACTACACTTGCCTCTATTTTGCCTCCACATGCATATTTGCTAATGCATGAGTGCGTGCTTTTGTCTCCAGGGAATTGTTTTAAATCCTATTGCAACACTTTACTCATGTAATAGTGGTATCCACATCCTCTACTAAGCGTCGCTCCGATAGTCTATTACACTTCAATTGGTAGCATCTTTGTTGTTATCCTGTTTCACTCAGACGATACATCTTCGTCATCATGGCTAAAGAGAAGATTCCCTAGGCTAAAGAGAAGATCCCCTAGGCTAAAGAGAGGGTTCAAACCGTCATCTATAATGATTCTGTGCCTGTATCTGTAATCAAGTTCATTGGCCATGACTACTTGCTATGGATGAAAACCATCTATATTGTCTCACATAAGTTACACTGTGAGAAACCCTCGAAGGATACTCCCTAGTTGAAGTTAGGCAACAAACAAGGAAGACATGGCTCTAGAACAATATGGAGCCTCAGTTTGCTTCAAAATATATGCTTCAACGCATTGCGATTGCTTTGTGGGAGGCGGTCAAACCACACTATACCCCAAAAAGAGAATGTGATGGGTATTTATAATATCTAGGATAAGTTATTCTCTAGACATAAAGGAGAAAAGTCTCTTGATGCTTATTATGTTTTTATTCTTAGAGTGACCTTACGACTGGATTTCTTTCAGCCAATCACCATTTACGCTCATACTAAGGAGTGTGGGGTGCTTATCACATCAAGTTCCTTGATGGCCTGTATCTAAGGTTTTCTCCTATTTGCAACATCATCTTAGCTGGTGATCACTTCATGTCTCTTGACAGGGCATATGCCAGGCTACAACAATCACATATACCCCACTCTTAGTTCTGATAGTGTCTCTTGTTCTTGTAGACTCCTAGATGGCTATGGCGACTGTGAGCGTGATGATGTGGTTGTGTACAACATCTGAAGTGCATTTTATGTAACAAGATGATAACACCCATTTTATGGCTGCTAGAGCTTATATTTTACTATCAAAACTGCCTCCAAACCTGACTTCCTCTCCGTTTTATGTTATTTATTGAATAGAAATAATGCCCACTATGCTCCTGACAACATTTCCTATCTTTTGCAGAGTTCTTTTATTTTTCCACCATGGGCCTGACCTGGCCAACCCATAACAAGTTAACTGCCCCAGTCCATCAAAGCGGCAAAGCGATACACCCTCTACCCGTCACGGTCACTGCCCGATATGGCAGCAACCCGAGACGGGTGTGTCGCGCGGGAGCCCTGACAGACTACACGCTGTTACCCGACAAGGAGCTTTGCCCGCCACGGTCCGTCGGCCGATTGAGTTTATCGCGCGACACGGCCACCTTTCGGTGCTGCAGCCCGCCAGAGTCTTTACCCGACACGATTCAGTGCGATTTACTCGCAACCCGGCACGCGACGACCTTCGCCAGCCGTACCGGGCGACAGACGTGTCGACCCTCTCCCAAAGCCACATTAACGGAGCAGACAAAGGACACGTGGCCCAACGAGGGCCACAACTCCAACCAGTCGCTGCCTATAAATAGCAGCTACAGGATTCCGATGGAGAGAATCGCAACCCTAGGGAGCTAACTCCGAGAGCACAGGAGCTAGTGCGTCGAACCCCAAGGCCTGCCGGGCGACACTAGATGAGCACACACCCAACCCGAGAGGGGCAGGAGGAGTTCACTTAGGACTCGACCCGGTAGCAGCAGCAGAGCGATACGACCTTCAAGGCCACTACAAACGTGCCAGGCCGCTAGCTGGGTCTCAACCCGAGACGGTCTGCCCAACCATGCCCGACACGAGGAACCGAGAGCCTAAGGCAAAGCTAACCCGACACAGTCGTATCTCGATAGGGCTCCTGCCCGGTACTGGGTTAGCCTTACCTTAGGAGTCCACTGCTATGTATATCGACCTCCTACATGAAGGAGGTCGATACCATCTTCCCTATTTCAACAATTTACTTTTGTTTACCATTGCATTGTAACTAAACCTTTTATCTCCTTATGCTTATGGAATCTGTGGAGTTTATATCATATTGTTCTGTGTATGGTTCCTTTTTGTTGGACGATCTCTTTATAGCATCTGAGCTCTAGTCTCTTCTGTTTGGATCATGCTTTTGATTAGCTATCAAATCGTGTTTCTCGTTTTGACTCCCTTGAGAGAGGGATGCCGTAAACTCTAGAGCCTGGTCTGATTCGGGTGTACGAGAGTACCCAGGATTAGGGTTGCCTCGACATATCTTTCCACTCTAGTCTATGTTCAGTATCTTGAGAGAGAGAATTGGTGCATAGTTAGAGGCATCCTCTTTGAGAGAAGAGGGTGCAGGATGTATTCCGCTGCCGCTTGTTACGGTTAAGTTTTCCTCCTTCGTGCCTTACTCCGACGATAGTTTTGTCTCCTCGGTTTCCAATATACAAAACCTCTATAAAAACTGCTAAACCCTAAAACCTTAATCATTCTGGTAACTCCTTTTAGAGATAGACTTTTAGTTTAATTCTTTATGATTCTTTCTTGTTACAACAACCCTTGTCCTTCAACCTTTTTGACGTGCTTAGACAAGTAAAACTTGAGTTCTGAAGCGTCGTTCTTCCTATCCCTGTGTTCGACCCCGAACTATTTCGACCCTGTGCTAGTTGCAGGATGTCTTAAACATTCGGGTATTATAAATTTCTAAAGTCCGATAACCTAGACATGACTCCATTCTTGGACCCATGTTTAAGGCCTGTCAACTTTTTGGCGTCGTTGCTGGGGATAGGCAACGAAAATCGTTCTACGAACTCGAGTTTTGCTTGCACTTTGTCAAAAACCTTGTAGATATGCATATAATACTGCACATATTTACTGCACGTAGTTTATACAACATACTAATACCTTTACACTTTTCTTTCTTTCCAGGTACTTTCTCACCTTTTCAAGCCATCTTCGGTTCTGACAAGTCATGGCTGAGCAACCTCTGGAAGCCCGCTCCCTGCGCTCGTTTGTCCAAGTCTGGGCAAATGAAGAAAGGAATCCAGTGGTCGTGCAACCCCTCAACGTTACCAACTTCGAGTTGAAGCCTAGGAACATGCATATGAAGGAGAAGAGTGTGAGCCGTCTCCACAATATGACGAATTTTCCTCTCAGTCACTCCATTTTGTTGTGGGGTATGTGGGCAAGATGATTGATGTATCATGCCATGTGTGGAGGTGAAATGGATGAAGTCACGACTGAATTATTCTCTAGCATTGTCAGAACGAAGAGTACAAATTCTCTTTTTGAACTGGCTTTCCACTTCTGCACAAAGATTTGAATATGGACAAAAGTTCAGATCGCTCCTTCATCAAATAAAACCATGTAGCACGAGAATAATCATTAAAGAAAATGACAAAATATCAAAATACAAGTTTAGATGTGATACGACTTGGACCCCATACATCAGAATGTACCAACTCAAAAATAGACTTTGTTCTTTGACTCTCCCTAGACCTAAAGACAGACCTTGTATGTTTCCCAAATTGACACTCTTCACATTGCAAACTCTCCAGGTTGGACAAACCTGGAATCAAAACCTTGAGTTTTTATACAGACGCATGACCAAGATGACTATTCACCACCAAAAGGAGATCCAGCGACACATGGAGAGCTGCTGCGAGTAGTGTAGTCCACCCAATTCATATCCTTCACCAATATTCTTCCCCATCTTCAAGTCTTGTATAAGACAAGTATCTGGTAAGAAAGTAACAAAAGCTTGAAGGGAACGAGCTAATTTGTTGTTTGATAACAAATTAAGGGGAAAATGGAGAATGAACAATGTAGATGGTAGAGATATATGCGGGGTTGGTGACACTGTTCCCGTTCCCTTAACAGAGGCAACAAAGCCATCTGCAAGGGTGTCACCTGGTAGGTTGGGCTTATGGGTGCAGGTGGTGAACATCTCTGGTACCCCGACGATGTGATCAGTTGCACCAGAATCAAAGATCCAGTCCGACTTGGACCATGGTTGTATAGGCGGCCAGGCGACCTGGCGTTCCATATGGACGCCCAGGCAGCCTAGGTTCCCAGGCGGAGACCCATGCATTTCCAAGCATATATATATATATATATATAATACACTCGAGTGTACAGATCGCACAAATACACTCAAGTGTGTTTGCATATCAAGACTATTTTTTGCAAAATGTAAACCGTTGATCTTCACCGTCATACTATAACTAGGCTACATACAAATTTTGAGCCCATTTGGATGAGTGTAAGTCACTCATCCAAGGGCAACAAAATCGACGCGTGAAACTAATTTGAAATGCATAATTTTTGCGGTCTTTATAACATGACCTATAAATGTCCAAATGTGCTCAAATTTTTTGTATGAGCTATTTACAAGATGTTTAAGAAGATCAACGGATTAGATTTTTGAAAAAAATATTGCATCATGAAAAATTACTTGAGTGTATTCCGCTCCGCATACGCTCGAGTGTATTCTAGCCTGACTCTATATATATTATTTTAATAGATATATAATCTTAATATATATATTATTTTAATAGATATATCTAAATTGCATATATAGTAAAAACAGTACATTCAAAAACCTGAATTTGTAGTACTTTTCTAGGAGATATTTACCATTTTCCTTTATTGGGCTTTTGTAAAGCCGATTTGAGTTAATCACAAATTGATTACTCATAAATCAGAAATTAGAAATCAGAAACGTTAACTATATTTGTATTTCTATTCATGAGGCAGTAAATTTATATAACAAAACAATAGATTAAGTCAAATAGTTGACAAATTAAAACAATATATTAATACTAATCAGTAGATAAATAAATAAATAACAGTAGATAATAAAAACAGATCAATAGATAAGTAAATACTAATCAGTAGATAAGTAAATACAAATCAGTACATAAAAAATTCAAAACATGAGATAAGTAAATACAAATCAGTACATAAATAAATACAAAACATTAGATAAGTAAATACAAACCAGTAGATAAAAAAATTCAAAGCGTTAGATAAGTAAACTCAAAGCATTAGATAAATAAATACTAATCAGTAGATAAACAAATACAAAGCATTAGATAAAAAAGTACAACTCAGTCGATAAACAAATATAAAGCAGTAGATGATTAAATAAATTTAAAAGTAGATGAACAAATACAAAGCCCTAAATTTAAATAATGTGATGAATAAAAAACAGTAGATGATCAAATCACTAGATAAGTAAATACAAATCAGTAGATAAGTATATACAAATTAGTAGATACATAAATACAAATCAGTAGATACATAAATTCAAATCAGTAGATAAGTAGATTTAAATCAGTAGATAAGTAGATACAAATCAGTAGATACATAAATACAAATCAGTAGATACATAAATTCAAATCAGTAGATAAGGACATTCAAATCAGTACATAAGTAAATACATATCAGTAGATAAGTAAATACAAATCAATAGATTAGTAAATACAAATAAGTAGATAAGCAAATACAAATCAGTAGATAAGTAAATACTAATAAGTTGATACAAATCAGTAAAATTAAAAGCTTAGTTACGTGTATTACTTCTGGGCGCTCAGATTGGGGCGGGGCTTAGGCTGCCTAGGCGCTGCCTGGGCGCTGCCTGGGCGCCCGCCTGTATAACAAAGACGTGGACGTAGATGCCTTGGATGCCTATGAAATGCATGCTATTGCTAACAAATCGGACCTTTGTGCAATGGAGACTGAAGTCTTTGCCTGCTTTGAAGCTCGAAGAAGTATCAACTGAGCATATTCTTCTTTAGACAAAGACATCTGATATGCAGTCTGCTCTAGAGTATCATCAACAACAGCCATTTTGGTGGATTTTACATAGAATCCATATAACTCATCTTGGATTGTCGTAGTGGAGTGGTGAACCAATAACTCTTTATCAGCCATGTTGATAAAAAATGCTAAGGGACAATAAAGATCTTGAAATCAGACAAACAAAAAGTGACTAGGGGACAACAAATCAGACTTTAGCAAAGATTCAAACTTTTTCTTTCCACCAAAGTAGACTTTTTCTTCAAGAAATCGGTCTTTTCTCTTCAAGAAATCAGACTTTTTCTTCACTAAGGGACAATAAAGATCTTGAAATCAGATATTTGCACACTTTGTGGAAACTATGAACCTTGAAACCAGACTTTTTAGCCTTAAAAACAGACTTTCACAAACTTCATAACAACTGTGCTACAGTACTCCGCGGCCATAGTAGCTTGGGAGAATGACCAAAGCTCCTTCCTCGGATTACCTATGCCTGTGACCTTCTAGGGCAAGGTAGTAGGTTCAGGGACGCCCCCTTTTGACCAGATTAGAGGGAGGAGAGCAACCCTTTAGCCCTTTGTTGGAAGCCAAACTTCATGCTGCAATAATTCTGTTGACAACAGCCGAATGCAATGTTGATTCGGAGAAGAAATAGGGATGTAGCAGCTAGCCACAAGCGCCGTAGGACAGCTAGGACCAAGAGGAAGGACGTCCCAAAAGGGTAGAACCCAAGTCCAACCAGAGAGGGAGCAACATCCCCCACAATGGTCGTCGTGCTACACTACGGTACTGTAGCAACGAATGGAAAACTTGGAATTGTCGTTGTTCCTTGATGCTTGCTGACCTCAAGATGGTGATGACAACTTACTAAGGTTTCTTTGGAGAGATTGACACTAGGGTCTTCCCTGTAGCTCTGATACCATGTGAATACTAAAGGAAGATGGGAGAATCCGTCAAACACATTCTCACGGTTGGGGTGCTTCTATATTTATATACACGAGACTTTACACATAGGTCCCTGACTTTTCTCACACTCACAAGTAGGTCCCTATACACGTATATTAACACACACTTTAGTATATTGTTGTACTTCCAGTCTTCTTGTCTTATGTGTTTGGTTTAATGTGATTTTATACATTATATATGGTCCAACATATAAATTTATGTAAATATATAATTAATTTATTGAAAAATTTTGAACCGATTATTCTCCCGCATACCACATATACTTTATTAGGTACCCCGTCGGCCCGTACACCGATTACCACTTTTTAGAACACTGCTACTAGTGAATGTAGTATCCCAGGAACAAGCTCCACAATCGGAGTCACAGTTTGCAGATTCTTACTACCAATTGCTCTATGAGAAGGCATTTGTTTGTGTGCAACATTTGACATTGCATTTCCAATATAGATTGCCTTTCTAAACTTAACCCATCTAGGAAAGTTGTTGCCATCACCTTATACACCAATCACATTCCACAAAGCTATCACGAAGCTCTAAAACAAATTGGTTTGAAAGCTGTGAAGTTGGAAGAGATGTTTACGTTGCAAGCCAACAACACTCGGACCCTTGTTCCTACACCACATTGCCAAAATGTGGTGGAAGTTGGAAACTTGGAAGAGATGCTTACATTGCAAGCCAACAACATTTGGACCCTTGTTCCTAGACCCCAATCACATTCCACATTTTGGCGTGCCTAATATATATACTCCATTATATGGGGGTGTAAATGATACTTTTTAAGGCGTAAAGGAGCTATGGCGCCCAAGCTGGGCACCTTGGCTCACCTAGGTGGTGCTTAGGCTGCATAGTTTTTTTTTAAAATTTCAGACGTTTTTTTCTATTATATACATATTATTTTTGCGTTACAAGTATTGATTTCCCCTTGGAAATGTATGCTATGGCTATATATGTGCATTATACTGGATTATAGTTAATCCTCAATACATGGTCTAAGAGAAATTTCAACAACAGAAATATTCTCAAGCACAGACCCATGCAAATATGATTTTTTTTGAATTAACGGTATAAATCCCTAAAAGTGAAGGAATAATGCTTCTAACATGGATAATAAGATTTTTTTAGAATACTATGACCTTGAAAGTAATATTATGCCCACATATGGGAAAGACACGGGGTGCTTATAACTTCATAAGTCAAGGTTCACCACCCTCTTGGGGAGCCTAGCTTAGACGGCATGTGCCTTTTACATATGGGAAAGATTCGAGGTGCTTATAACTTTATAAGTCAAGGTTCATCACTTGTTACGAAGACTTCAAAAAAAAAAAAAGTCAAGGTTCACCACACTCTTGGGGAGCCTAGCTTAGGTGGCATGTTTCCTTGACAAGTATGTATATAGATCTTTATTTTTCCTTTCTTTATTTAACACTTCTTCCCTTTATGTAATAGAATTGTATTGATTCCCTGCTATTATATCATTGCACTTCTTTTGTTCAATTAAAGACAGAGGCCTTCCACAGACTGGCCAGGTTTCAAACTGAATATGTAGTTGCAATAAGGAACCTACTTATTCCATTAAGTAACTGACATACAATATTTCTGTTCCAGACAAAAGCAACAGACGATCGAATATGGGGAACCATTCGAGCTGAGAAAGCAGAACTTGAAGCTGCACTCTCCAAAGAACAGCTGGGAACTCAGCGGCTTAGGCAAGAAATAGCAGAGGCTGGAATGCGCAGTACCAATCTCACAAAGGTATGCTGGAATTTTATTATTCCTCATGGATACCACGAAGATTGAATACATTTTAAGGAAAACTCACGCAGTCTGTAGGTTTGAGCCGAAAATAACCATTGCTTTCTTCTGTATCATCTCCTTGTAAGATGGCTGCTGTTGAGCTTTTTATTATTCCAAATAGCAGCTCCATTGCTAGGGGTCCTTTAAGTTTTGGGAATATGCTTAGTCCTGACCAATTTCTTACGAGTGTATGAATGTATTCAGTTTGTGGGGTATTTCTGAATCTCACAAGGGCATGCTTTGATTTTTTAATTCCTCACAGAAGCCACTAAGATTGAATACGTGTTTAGGAAAACTCACGGCAATCTGTACATTTGAGCGGAAAATCCCATTGCTTTTTTCTGTATCATCTCCTTCTGTAAGATGGATGCTGTTGAGCTTTGTTTTCTAATAGCAGCTCCACTACTAGGGGTCCTATAAGTTTGGGAAGATGCTTAATCCTGACCAATTTCTCAGTAGTATATGCATGTCTTCAGTTTGTGCGGTATTTCTCAATCTCTCAAGGGTATGCTTCAGTTTTTAAATTCCTCACGGAAGCCACCAAACAGTCTATTTGTTTGAGGAAAATCCATGGCAGTCAGCAGGTTTGAGTGGAAAATAAGTATTGCTTTCTTTCGTATCATCTCCTATCTGTAAGAGGGGTGCTATTGAGCTGAAATTTTCAATTGCAGCTCAACTGACTGGGATCTTTTTAGTTTGGAAGAATGCTTAAGATTGACCACTATTTTGGGGTATATGATCGTGTTCTCTGCATGTTTCTTATGATAACAGGAACTACAATCAGTTCGAGGACAGCTTGCGGCTGAGCAATCAAGGTGTTTCAAGCTTGAGGTGGGACCATGTATGCTTATGCATGAACACACGATCTTCTTAGAACTTATTTCATATGTGAACTGCTAGATTTATTATATTCCTTACGAAAAAGAGTAGCTTATCATCTAACCTGTTTATATTCCTTTGGGCATTAAAAAATGTGAAGTACATCCCCTCCATCAGATATGTATATCAAATGAAGGGGGTACTACAATGATAAATAAGGAAACTCCTACCATAACTTGTCCATGGGTCCACTATTGTAGAAGGTGCTTTCCTTCGTCTTGGAAGCCATAGTGTGACCTGTGGTTGGCACAAGATGACTTGATACTTTCGGAAATGGATCAATGGACAAACATTTTTTATGTCAGCCAACTTTGAAATATGCCAGTACGATTTAACTTCTTAGGAGCTCAAATGCATTTCCTTTCCTGCTATTGTACATAGTGTGTATTATTACAGTGTAAATTTGATGGGACGAAGTTTGGCATAACTATCACCCTTTCCTCTCGACAGGTTGATGTGGCTGAGCTCCGACAGAAGTTACAGATGATGGAAACACTACAGAAGGAGCTTGAGTTGCTCCAGCGGCAAAAGTCTGTTTCTGAACAGGCTTCCTTGACTACGAAGCAAAGACAGAGCTCTGGCGGTGTATGGGGCTGGTTAGCTGGAACCCCACAAGACTCTGAATCAGATTCATAGGCCTGACACATGTTTAGTGTAAGACGAACCTCACCTGCAAACTTCTCACTGTGTCGAAATTTACATGTATTGTCATTTTTCAATTTTCTTTGCCAAGGGAGTTATTGAATGTCTGTTTTGTAGATTCACAGATTACAAGTTATAGATGTATTTAGATGGAAATCTGCTTATAAGAAGATATTATTACTGTGTATCAGAAAGAAGCTAGTACTTGCGCCACCTATGGAAAGGGCACTCTTGTAAACCTAACTTTCGAATTTTCTTTTGTTTCTAGTTTTTTCTTGCTGGGTGCAAGTTGTACGTCAAAACTGATTGAAGTAGCTAGGCAGGGAGTCAACAGCGATGCAAATTGTAGGTGGTTCCGCTCAATTATAGATTATGCATAGTACCGTTACCTGTACTCGGCTTTTGTCTTTGAAGAACCCGTTGAATGTAAAATATAATGCGATTTTAGCCCACCTTTGGGATGTGGGGTTCACATGATGTGACGGATTATTGAACAATTATACAGAGTTTCGTTATTCTTGTACCCAGCTTTTATCTTGAAGAACCCGTTGTTGAACAAATTATACAGGATCAGAGAGATAAAGCCCAAATCACATGCCCAGCTAAGAAGGGGTATACTTGATCAGGAGACTTCAAATTGCAATAAAAAACCACATCTGGTTGCAGATGTGATCTTTTGCAAGGGATGCAACTGTCTATGCTGAAGTATGTACGGTATCTGGTAAATGATGGTTTTAAGGCAACACATCTGCATCCCGCTGTGTAGGTGTCACTGCGACTAAACCCGAGTTTGAGCTTTAAATTATACATCCTTGATTATATTTTTGGGTTTAGAAATACTATATTTTGGAGGTTACCTTCACGTCAGCGACTTGGTCGTGTTCCTCAAAAGACTTTACCATGCAGTACTTGAGATATCACACTACGTATACAAGAAGAGAGGTATCATTTTCTTTCAACAAAATTGTATCAATGCAGTTTTAAAGTACATCAAGATAACACATAAATATATTCCTGAAGTCCATTTGTTTGGAAGATTGAGCACATGCCACAGTTAGCAAATTTCGTATGTTTCAATATGATTTTATATACTACTTTAGCTGATTTGATAAATGAGTTATGTGATGTAAATCAAAACCAAATAGAAAAGGCTGTCTACTTTCTTCCAACAATAGATGGAATATGTGAGCGTATTACTTATGAAGCCATAAACCAGTTTGTTTCAGTATCTATTCAGATTTTGCTTATTTGTAATCTTGGTCATCACAAAATTCATAGAGTACAAATTATAAAGTCAATTTGATGAATCTGTGCCTCATTTAATGTGCACTCTAAAGCATTACCTATAACAGACCACCATAATTGTTTTCATATGGATATGGTACCATATATCGTAGTCTACAGTGAGATATGTCTTTGGTTCTGTTGGGTATGTGGAAGTTGGTATTCCGTCAATCTCTTTGCATCTTCATCTTTGACCAATTGGAACACATCTTCACCATTGCCTTGCTATTATTCTTGAAAAGGGAAAAATCTTAAAAATATCCTTGATATTTGCCTAATGTTGCATGTGTATACTAATATCATGAAGGGGATTAAACCGATGAACTCCAATGTCCAAGACCAAAACACTTACCACTGCATGATCAATACCATCTTGTGATGGTATTTCATGATATTAGGTGTGGCTCAGGGGTGACTTGTCATCACGTTCTTGGTTTCATGTTTACTCTGTCAAGGTGGGTCTAGTATGCATGTGTTTTGAAGGGGTTCATTGACAAAAAGAAGTTACATTTGCATGCAATGAAATTGTAAATATTGCATAATTTTGAAATGTATAGTACTCTTTCTCCTTTATCTTGTCCCCTTTTGGTCATTTGGGACCGGGCCCTTGGGCCTGCCAAACCAACCCTCCCCTCTGACGTACTGAGCTTCTTTTCCAGTTCAATCTCAGAGAGGTAGATATTTTCAACTAATATGATTTCCACTTTATGCTCCATTGCTCTTTTACCCTTCTCTTCCTCATACTTAGACTCTTGATCCTTTTAGATGCCACAATGTATTTTCCAAATGCAGATCATTCCATTTCCCAATCGCCTTCTTGGTTAGCTCTTTGCTTTTGTATAACTTCCACTCTTTTCTTTGCTATTGTTGGAAATAACCAAAGTTTCTAGTAGTAGAATTGAGGTGGGATAAGGGAGGTAGAAGGCAAAGGAGACCATAAAGGAGAAGCACATGAGGTGGTGAAGGTAAGACTACTTTTCTTTCATGTCCAAGTTGAGTTTGTGATGGAAAAATAACACATTTATGTCATTGTTATGTTGTTCAACTCCTTTTTATGTGATTTATCCTTATTTATGACTAAATTCCCCTTCTTTTAATATTTCAAAATATTTATATACTTTAGGAGTAACATGAAAAGATTATGAAGAGTACGAAACAAGAATATGTTAGTACATATAATCATCTATTCAAGTTTTAGAGAACAATACTTCTCGTAAGTCCCTGGTTATATGGTTGTCCATATGAATAGAGAAAAGGAGAGTAAGAAAACCAGAACACTAGTAATGAATCTCTTTTCATCATGTTTTTCATTGTATTTTATATTTAGTTTACACATTTACATTCATTTCATTTCACAATTCATTTATTTTAAAATTTTATCACTTCATGCAAGTTATTTGGTATTTGATGTGTTTTTATGTTGTATTTTTAGATTGATGAAAGTGAAATAGGAAGCAATATCCTTCCAAAAAAATCCAAGGAATGACCAAGATTGCATATCGTCACTCCCCATCTCCAAGTATGGAGTGATTGTCTCTTCTTCATTAGGCCATTCATCAAGTTCCAAGTAGACCTAGTCGATCTTTTGGTCTTCTAGGTGATAGACTGGGTTGTGCCTCAAAGAATAACAAGCTATCTAAGTATCTAGATCTTGTGAACTTCTTGGTTAGATGTCTCCTCCAGTGAGATCTTGTGGACTCCTTTGAAAATGATAAGAAGAGAGAAGCACAAAAAAAAACCCTCATTTGGCAATCCTTAGCTCTAACTTGGGCTAGATTAGTACAATGAGTCGATGTACTGGTTAACCCAATCGATAGGTTTGTCGATTTGAAAAAGCAATTATTAGCATGACATTTCACCAGTCCACCGATTGGTGCATTAGTTGATCGGTCGGGAACCTACTCGAGGAACCCAACTACATGCTAGTCAACTGGGTGCAAACTGAGTCGTTCGTCTGACATTTTCTCCAGTCGACTAGTTTAGAAGAAATTCGATCCATTCATTCACTGAGTCCATTAACTTTCCAATCATCACCATGACGTTAATGATCCTGTCAATCGACTCATTTCATTGAAGTTAAAATGTTGCAAAACTTATCTAGTCACTAAAAGGACACTAGATTTCACATATAAACTCAGAACTGAGTGAACTCAAGCATTGTTGGATAGATGTAACATACTCCATTCCACCATGTCCATGCCTCTTTTTGATTATGACAAGAATTAAATTCTTTTTTACTGCTTCTTGAACTAAGTTAAATAAGAATAACTAGACACAAGGAATATAATGTTTTAACAAAAATCCATATCTATCTTTTAATAAATTAAATGTCTTGTGGGATTAATTATTAGAATTTATTAATATTTTTTTTCTTTTTGGTATTGTAGAATAATTGGAAGTCTAGTTGTTGAAAGGAATTAAATAAGATAAATGAATGTAGAAATTGATTAAAAAGGGAGAACAAAGGCAAAAAGTGAGATATTATCGAACAAATAAATGAAAAAACAAACATACCCTAAAGGAGAAATTAATTTTAAAATTTGACTCGTAACCTCTTATTCAACACACAAAATTTCATATTGGCCAGACTTTGTATTCTCATTCATTGAATTAATTGACTTCCTAACTTTCATATACCTATTAATGACATTTCATGTCATTGCCTTCTCATTAAACCCCATGTAATGCCTTCTCCCTCGAGTGAGATCTTGTGGACTCCTTTGAAAATGATAAGAAGAGAGAAGCACAAAAAAAAACCCTCATTTGGCAATCCTTAGCTCTAACTTGGGCTAGATTAGTACAATGAGTCGATGTACTGGTTAACCCAATCGATAGGTTTGTCGATTTGAAAAAGCAATTATTAGCATGACATTTCACCAGTCCACCGATTGGTGCATTAGTTGATCGGTCGGGAACCTACTCGAGGAACCCAACTACATGCTAGTCAACTGGGTGCAAACTGAGTCGTTCGTCTGACATTTTCTCCAGTCGACTAGTTCAGAAGAAATTTGATCCATTCATTCACTGAGTCCATTAACTTTCCAATCATCACCATGACGTTAATGATCCTGTCAATCGACTCATTTCATTGAAGTTAAAATGTTGCAAAACGTATCTAGTCACTAAAAGGACACTAGATTTCACATATAAACTCAGAACTGAGTGAACTCAAGCATTGTTGGATAGATGTAACATACTCCATTCCACCATGTCCAGGCCTCTTTTTGATTATGACAAAAATTAAATTCTTTTTTACTGCTTCTTGAACTAAGTTAAATAAGAATAACTAGACACAAGGAATATAATGTTTTAAAAAAATCCATATCTATCTTTTAATAAATTAAATGTCTTGTGGGATTAATTATTAGAATTTATTAATATTTTTTTTCTTTTTGGTATTGTAGAATAATTGGAAGTCTAGTTGTTGAAAGGAATTAAATAAGATGAATGAATGTAGAAATTGATTAAAAAGGGAGAACAAAGGCAAAAAGTGAGATATTATCGAACAAATAAATGAAAAAACAAACATACCCTAAAGGAGAAATTAATTTTAAAATTTGACTCGTAACCTCTTATTCAACACACAAAATTTCATATTGGCCAGACTTTGTATTCTCATTCATTGAATTAATTGACTTCCTAACTTTCATATACCTATTAATGACATTTCATGTCATTGCCTTCTCATTAAACCCCATGTAATGCCTTCTCCCTCGACATAGGCTTTACCAACCCGCCTGATGATCACACTGAATGCAACAGTCACATTGACCAATACGACCATCCTTCCGGCTCCTCTTCCCTTCCCTTCCTCAGTTCCTCTTCTCCATTCCTCCCTTCTCTTACCTTCTTCCTCTGTATATCTTAACCTTGGCTTGCCCTCATCTCCACGCTTAACCTATCCGCCAACCATCTCTACTTTCCCCTCTAACATGGCACCCAACCGTCTAACACAAAACTTGCAATAGAGTGACGCCTCCTTGGTTCTCACCCTCGCCCCTCTCTATTTCTTCCCCCTTTCTTTTCCTCGCCACCATAGGTCCTCTTTCCGGGTGCCACGATAATATAACCATCGATGTATTTGCCTACCTCATACTTTCACAGAGCATAGGCCGCCACAAGTGGCAATGACGACCCGACTACCCTAATCCCCTCATCCACCTATTAGGGAAGATTGACCAAGTCTACCACTGCCAAAGGACCTGATCTAGCTGCCAAGACAACACGACGGTCACTAATGTTGCTACATACTTACATGGAGATTGGGCACTACCCCTTCTCATTAAACAACAACATCAAGCAAGGTTACGAAGTCTTCAATCAACTCTCCACCAGTCCATACCTCGACCTTAGTTGCACCTCCATAATGGATTGAAGTTCTGCTCCTAGAAGATATCAACAATTCTACCCATAGAGAACCACCACCACCATGATTGACACCACCATAGGGCCCAGTCCCAGATCCGCCTTTCCTGGTTGTACCCTTCAATTTATCCTAGATGGGAGTAGAGGGTGTCTTCATTGAGCAAGCTTGATTTGCAACAAGTGTGGAAGGAAACTTCCACCTCATCATGTAGAGGTTCACACACACACACACACACACACACACACACACAAACACACACACACGCGCACGCACACACATATATATTCACACAAACACAAACTTATATAGGTAATGGTATACAAAAAATGATTTAAAGAGCACACACACAGATATATATATATATATAAATATAAATATAAATATAAATATAAATATAAATATAAATAAATAAATATATATATATATATATATATATATATATATATATATATATACTACAGAACATGTCTTTGGCGTCGGTTGTTTATGCCCTTTTAGCGACGATTCTCAAGCGACGCCTATGTGGGCGCTGCTAAAGGTCGAACTCTAAAACCGACGCCAAAAGGGTTCCTTGCACGACCGTGTTTAGTACTATAGGCGTCGGTTTTGTACTAAGCACCGACGCTTTTTCCGCCACGGCCGTGCTTTCCTGCAGGGTCGGGTTGTTTGTCATATTAGGCGGCGGTTTTATCTAACAACTGATGCTGTAAGCCTTTGATGACGGTGTTCTATTAATAACCGACGCCTATGTTTTATTTTTTTCTTATCAGTTTGTAGGCCTGATGTGGCTGGTCAGCAGGATGAGAACCTGCAGTTCAGTTTTCTGAACTGTAGGTTTATGACATCCATTGATATCAGCCTACAAACATGCCACAAACCTGCAAAATCAACAAATATACTTTTCACACAAGTAGATACATTCAGACATCAATTCAATTCTCACATTCACACATGTAGAAACATTCAAATACATGTAGAAACATTTAAACATGTATAAACATTCAGAAATATTCATTTACAAAATATCATTCAACATCGCTATCAACATCCCAATTATATCTTACAATCACCACTGCTTGTATGGCTCTTGCCCATTCTTCTCTTACTTCATTTAATACTTCCATCGTATATGGAGCATGTACATCTTTTAAGCGTTTACCTATAGTGTGGTCAGTTTTAAACACCTGCAAAGAGAATGATGTATATATATAAGTAATAATAAAAAAATAAGATTGATATATTTCATACTAACTAATGAGACTATATATAATACCTCATGTATGGTATCGATGTCTAATGCGGCATATTTGGTAATCATCTGCATAAATCACATCACATAGTATGCGCATGCCCAGCCGTTGTCTTGTGTAGCGCACTATAAATTGAAACATACAAAATATTAAAAAATACAACTATATATATATTCACACAAACACAAACTTATATAGGTAATTGTATACAAAAATGATTTAAAGAGTATGTTCATACAGATCGACCTATTTCGAACATCTTGGATTGGGTTATACATATCTCTATCTATCCATAGAGTACATACTTGTATTAAACACATATTCAAGAATTTGACAATAATATGTGTGTGAAGAAGTGTATTAATTGTTGTATTGATATGTACACCCTTGTCCTATATATATATATATATATATATATATATATATATATATATATATATATATATATATATATATATATATATATATATATATATATATATATATATATATATATATATATATATATATATAGGAGAGGAGGCAATTACAAGGAAGCGGATTGAACCCTAATGGGCCATGGGCAGTTGGCCCATGTATAGAATAGACCAATCAACCTATTAACTAAATAGGTGAATATTCTAACACTCCCCCTCAAGATGGAGCATGGGTGAACGCATGTCCAATCTTGGGTTTGATGACTTGATTGAACAATAAATGAAAGGTAGAATTATCACTCCCCATAAAAAAATTGTTACTCCCACTTAAACAATACTTTCTAACTAAAAAGGTAAGAGGACACCTCTTTGAGATGTATTCTGCAGGATGGAGAAGCTCGAGCTTTGAAGAAGATCTTTCCTTTTTTAGTGCATCTGAGGTGAAGAAAATTTGAAGCAAACAATCATAAATACCACAACCATGCCATCTTCATTGGAGAGGAATGTGTGAGTGAAATAAACACACATCAACACATCCAACGTACATAACGCGACACAAACACAGAGGCACAATGTCGATGCAACAATACAGGTGCCTTTGAATTGTCTGAGAAGTGTAGCCAACTGGAACTAGCACAAATGACCACCTACGTGCATAACGTGGAACGAATACACTGGACGAGGTGTTGAGGTGTCGTCTCAACACATAGAAGTAGTAGATTCAAATCAAAGAAGACGTGATGAAGTAGCTCAATGAAGATCACTCTAGATGAATCCTTGTAGATACAAAATTTTCACAGGATTAAAGATGAAGAGCTTTAGAGAAGAAGAAACAACCATCTGGAACACCATCAAAACAACATGGATGATCAACTAGAACGTCATCAACACCAATGGTATAAACGCGCGAAAGTCAAAGTGTCAATGCTGCAACTATGAGATCCTTCAATGTTGTCTAAAATGTAAGGTGATGCTAAGTGGGAATGACGTGCCACAAAGACATCAGTAACATAGATGTGCTGAAGAACATGAAGCTCCATGAAGATAGCTTGGAATATCACCTCATCTCATCTCATGTCTCTCTAATCATATCCTCTCTCTCATGTTCTCTTTGTACCCTCCTATCTCTCTCTCTCTCCTATATTCCCCCGAACACCAAATATGATGAGAGTGATGGTGTGGAAAAAGGGAAATATGACCCCCACACGTGAAAAAATGAACACATGAGGGATGGGAGGGTGGGAAAAGAAAAGGTAAAATTAGAGGCGTAGTAGGTAGAGAAGAATAAAAGGAAGACTACCGCAATGAAAACTCTGTAGAAAGAGGAGATACACTCCCAGAATGTTACTCAATAGGAGATGTGGCACTACCAGAATGACTCTCGATAGAAAAATCGATAACCAGAATCTATATGCTAAAGCAACCTGATTAAGACCCAGACAGAGAAATCAAATGGATCTTTTCTTGACCTGAAAAAGTGTGGGGGTGGAGCCCACACAATTTTTTTTCTAGGTCAAAAATAACAAGATTTAATTATCATCAAGTGTTGGAGGAGAGATAGACCTTTGAAGGATGTCAAAACTGGAACTAGAAGTGCACAGATTGTTGTTGACACGCTATGTAAATTGTCGGGGGTGAGAGACAGACTCCTAGTGACACGCCGTGTGAGGTTGCTGACATGACGTGTGGCTCCTGTGCTAAAAAAATGTCAAACTTCTTGATCTACACCGTGTGGAGGTCCTACACTCTGTGTAGGATGTCTAAGGCATAACTCTAATCTCCTTTGACACACTCTAAAACATGCTGTGTAACTATCAATCTAGATGAAGTCTAAGATGACCGACCTATGTCAACACACTATGTTGTTTGGCCAATACACTGTGACTTGCTATCTGTACGAAACCTTGCACCACCGAGTGGATAATGGGCTTCTACATGACGTGTTGTTGGTCCAACACACCATGTGTGACACCCTTGAAGCATGATCCAGACGCGAATCAACACCGTCAAGGCAATAAAGACCCCAAAAATACATCATGGGTGACAAGAATTAGTGCCGTCTTTTGTTCTCATGTAGATAATGATATAATGGAAGGGTGACAATCAACATTTCTCCTTGTAGTGGCCATTGTCTCTACTCCATGTAGTGGATGGTGAGACTTGTTGGAGTAGACGGTGTGGATGACGGACACGACTCCTTGTAGTGGCCATTATCACTGCTCCTTGCAAGGGACATTGAGACTACTTGGAGTGATATGTGTGGTTGCTTCAATGGTTGGTGAGACAGATGTATGTAGACTCAGAAGGACAAGAGATGGACATAGTGGTAATGGTTGTTGGAGTGGAAGGCTGATCTGCTTGGCGTGGCTGTTTCAATGGAGGCTGCTGGAGCTTCTTGATGATCAAAACTTCTTTAAGGAGATGGGGAAAGTGATGACAATGAAGGATAGATCTGGATAGGAAATAGCACAATCCAGAGACTCAGATTGGATAGATATTTTCAGAAAGGATAGCAGTGACTCATAGATAAAATATATGTGAAAGGGGAGGATGATGCGACCATGGAGGATGGAAGGTTCCTAGCAGGCGGCCAACCTAAGCCATGAAAGGTGGCAGCAGCCTCCCACTGGAGGGATCTCCCCATGTTGTTCTCTAGGAGAGAAGGGGTGGTGGATACGATTGGAAAGAGGGAGGAGAAGAGAGAAGGGGCGACGATTATTAGGGCTCTCTCTCTCACTAGTATTCTAATACCATGTGAAGAAGTGTATTTGTTGTTGTATTGATACATACACCCTTGTCCTATATGTATAGGAGAGGAGGCAATCACAACGAAGCACAAGGAAGCGGAATGAACCCTAATGGGCCATGGACATCATGCCCATGTAAAAAATAGACCAATTAACCTATTAACTAAATAGGCTAATATCTAACAATGTACAATATACACTAATATGCATATACGATGCGAGGAATAATATGGAACTTATAGTATTAGAGTAAAAATAACATTTCAAGACTGATATTGGAAGAATGTATATGTTACGACCCCACCTCCCGATAACCCCCAATTAAGGGAGACCGAGAGGTCGAAGCCGCACCCATGACTTCCGGATCAAAGGTTTGGCAATTAACCAAGAATAATTATCAAATTTTAACATACTATACTGAAGGCTGTAAGAAAATAAAAATTTGCATACCTCTTTGAAAACTTGGATCTCTAAACTTCTATCCACACATATGATAATCTATCTAATCCTCCTTAGCACTTTAATTCTCATTTAGTACCACATATGCCACTTTACTGTTTGTTCTTTTCATTGTACCTAAAACGCCGACAAACAAAACTTCGATCAGCTGAAGCTGGTATGTGGGGGAAACAAATAATGTTCAACTATGTTAACAATATAATCACTCAATTAATCATTTAACAATCAAGATTACATTTTAAGCCAAACTACTCAATCCATACCTATCCAAAACTCTATGTTGTCCCTGTAAGGACTTATATGGTACCTCTATAAAGGTGACTTGATGGACCTACCCTCTAGGCAGCCATTTACTAAGTCATTCATGACCTGATGGACCTACGCTCTAGGTAGCCATATACCAGGTCAGCCATTACGACACAGAGGGGACCAAGATCTGAGCTAGAAGGCATCTACATTATGTAATAGTCATAGTCACTTTATAATTGTAGTATGAACATCCAAACAGTTTAGTTGCATTCAATGCGATTAAACATTCAGGAATCCATCAGGAAACTAAATCGGTTATTCATAATTAACCACATACCTCTGGTTGCAGATTCAGATACATAATTAACCAGATCATAGAAATCCCAACCAAGCATGCAATCCAAGTAATTCATAATTCCTGAAAAGAATATGTACTCTATTTATTACACACTTTATCAAGAACCTACTTTATTAACTTGGATTCACTTTCTAGGGTTTCTGTATCCATTTTAGGGCTTCGTTTTGCTATTAGGGTTTCCTTTCATCTTTTACCATATTAAACCCTAATTTTATGCCATTACTCATAAACCCTAATTACCTCGTATTTCTTCAACATTAAGGTTATCTTAACAACATATAACCGTATTTTCATATTACAAGCACATTACTCATCAATTAATCTTCTTTTTCATTAAAGCTACTATTTTTATCCCTTTAATCCATGACAAGATCATTATACACATTTATCACCAATTCATAGTTCATTACAGTCTAAAATTACATATGAACTCGATTTACTATTAATTCCACCTTTTATTCATGATAAATCCCTAATTACTACCTTTAGGGTATTTATCCAGAATTAAGGTCTTTTATTTACAAATAACTTAGAACCATCATTAAACAATCATATTTTCACATTCTCAATTTACATATGATTTTATCATCTTTTACCCTAAATTAGGGTTTCTAAATCATTTAATCATTCTCAAATGAGGTAAAATCCTAACTCATGTAATTCTACATCTAGATCAGGTTTGAATCTAACATTATCATTCAACAGGTTATTAACACTTCAATTAACCCATAAAACATTCTAGATTCAACCTTTAATCACAAATAGGGTTTTTATCTTAATTTTAATGCACTTTTCATTAACTCATATTACTTTTGCAATTATGAACGGAACCTATTTTTAATACCATTTTTATTGGATTCCTCTCATTCTCTTGATCAAAATTCATATATTACTTGTCCTAATCGGAGTTACCAATCATTAGATATGATTTTTGCAATATACACACATATGGACCAATAGCGAAGTGCCACGTAGGCAACTTACTTCACGCGCATACCTTGCGGGTCAGATTATAACGAAATGTCTCATATGCCCCCGGGCCGCAGACCGCCTCTTCACGCCCACGAGGGGCAGAACCATCAAAACGTTCTGTTCTTCTTCAACCTCCGTTTCCCTAAGCTGCCGCCGACCAGGTCACTTTGCGAGGTTCATCCTCTTCGCTCCAGGGTCCGTGGGTGGCCGGAGATGGCCGTGCTCCCTTCGTCTTCCTCCTCCGCACCCAGGGCGCCTCCCTTTGGCGGCCCAGGTGTCCTGTCCCCATCGCACCAAGCCTGCAACTTTTGTCATGCTGCAGTCCTTCTGCAGCGTTTGCGTGAGGACGAGGGCAAGGTAGAGATGGATAAACCCACCTAGGTCGTCGTGTGAGCAAAACACACAATACACCTCCTCACGGCCCCTCCTTGCGTCAGGTTGTGAGCTACCCTCTCTACTAGGGTTTGTATACAAAGAAGGAGAAGAAGAAGATAGAAATACGTGGAACCTCCTGAAACTCGTCCCTGAGCTCTACCCCTTATATAGGGGAGGGCACTCAAGCCCCAATATGCCCATATAAAAGGGAACAAGTCCCTTTCCTAATAGGAAATAACTTCCCTTAATAAAGAAGGAAATCTTCTCTTTCTCCCTCATCCCTTAGATATTCCTTTTCCTTGGGATATTAGTATTACGAAAATTTCTTCCTTTATCTTCTTATTACTTGTCTCTTAATGTATTGGCACGAAATTTAGTTTTCCTTTTTAATAGAAAATATCTCCCTTTTAATAATACCATGAAATTCCTTAATAATGTATTCACATTATATTATTATTTTCTTTTATAAGTATTTTCTCTTTCCTCTTTCTTCATTGGGAATCCTTGGATCCCAAGAAAACTCAAATATTTCGAAATTCCTTTTATTGGATATTTATTATCCTTCTAGATGCATCTTTATGCATTATTTCACACTATCTTGTTTAGTTCTTATTAAAATATATCTTTTTGAAGTTTTCTCTTTGTTTCTCTTTTATTTTCCTTATTGGTATTCCTTTCAACATTAGGAATCCTTGGGATACGAAATTCCACCAAGGATTACTCCATTATACCACTTTTCATTTATTTTACACATTTCATCAATATTTTCAATTTCTTTCTTAATAAAGAAATACTTAATTGATCTTTTCTTTTCTTATTGCTTTCTTTATGCAACTTTGGACTCCTTGGAACCCAAGTAATCCAAGAGGAACGAAATCCTCTTTGGATTTTGCCTTCTAGAGGTTTCTACATATTTCTTTTCTCAAATATTCAATTATCCATATACTAATTGAATTTCCTTGTTATTTGGGCCCAATAGCCAATAAAGCCCACAAAACAGTCATCAAGGCTATTGTAAACAAAATCCATGTATTCAAAACAAATTATACCATTCTTTGTTCAATTATCTTTAAATTGAGAAATTGCATTTCTCACCAAATGAACCTAAAAATTGGGGTTGTAACAATATATTATTACTAAAACACACATGTACCATAGACATATCTAGACCTATGTTACTAAATATGAATATTTAGAACCAATGTAGATATCAAATGAATCATATCTTCACTTAATACAATAAAAGGCCCTAATATGCCTTTAAGTGCTCACAACTAAGGTAAGTACAAAATGCATAACATACTAGGATTGCATATACATGCTTGCCTCTACTCGACCAACTTATCCAATGTGTCTCTAGGATGAAAAAATAAATTTGTGGACCAAAATATATCAATAGAGTTAACCCTTAGCCATGAAGATTAGGTATATTCTCTCTTCCAATTTTATTAAGGAATCATATGTCTAAATCCTAATTTGTTATTATTGACGCATATATTTCTACTTGCACTCCTCCTTTTTGAGTATCATTGAACTTCCTTTATGAACATAGAATATCATCCACTAAATTATCCATTTTTATTATTAAAACTATAACTCCCTTTTATGAGTCGTGTGACTCCATTCCTCATAACTTGATGTTCTCATCCTCCTATACATGAACGTTAATTGGATTACACTATGACCTTGCCTACTCTATTTGCATGTTAAGTATGGACAAGTAATAACCATTAGTTGTGCAACAATGTTTTAGGCACTGTGTTTTATTCCCCTACCATGCACTAGGTTTTATTCCCTTATACTATTATATTTATAAGAACTTGCTTTCATTCCCCTATTATGAACTGAGTTTTATTCCCCTGTTGTGTTTTATATATTGGGCACTGAGGTTTTATTCCTCCTTACCATGACTAGAGATTTACGATACCCTAACCCAACTTTACTTTATTCTAGTCTTGTTTAATCTTCAATCACCTTTTATATGTTGTTATTAGTATTAAAAGACAAGAAATTATTTATTCACAAAATTGTTTTTCTAATTGATAATGTCTCAATCTTTGTTGCATATTCCTTGGTTACTCATTCTTTTAATAAAATCCTTATTGAGCTTGCCTTATTCCTAGATATCCCCTATTTGTACAAAACACCTTTCTTGTGCTTATGGTCCTTCTAATTGCCCTAATTGTTATATAAATGCACATACTTAGTGTTGACTGACGCATGCCCTTTGTTTCTTAATTTTCTGAGTGTTGTTCCCAAAACCACACAGGTGTAGGTACTTTAGAGGGTCGTGATGTAGGAAGATATTGTATGTTATTGCTCATCTTGAAGACAGCTTGGAATGGCCTAGTTACCCTCTATTGAAGGTCTAAGATGCAAATAGATGTAACACTTTTAGTATGCTTTACCACCTTTGTAAGGTGAAGAACTATGTATGTGGGATATGTGTGAAAAATGAAAATTGGTATTTTCCACTACTTTTACATGGGTCTTTGTATCATACCATTGAGTGGATCCCCTATCGAGTCCCACTGTTTACGTATGTTATCAAACCCTAAGCAGACAGTGACTTGACTAATTCAAGTTATCCATGTTGTTACTTACTTGGGTAGTTAAATAATCCTATATAGGTTGCTAATATGCCTATCCATGAGTCATGGAATACCAATTAGGGTTTAGATCCCTGACCAATTTGGTCACTTCCACTCTCCAAGCTACCTATGTCATTGGGACTCGATCTTGAGTGACCCTAATCACTTCTATCCTCTTTAAGGAGGTGTGAATGTCACCACGTAGCAATCAACTCTTCTGGTGTTTGATTCCTATCTTTCATTATCTAGGAGGTTAACTTGAGCATAAATTGAGGTGTAAGTTAATTTGAACACTCATAGATGGGCTTATTCCTAGTTCCCACCTCATACCCCTATATTTTTTTTGTTTTCCTAGCATTCCCACATACACCCACTTTGGGTACTGAGCATGCATCAATGACAAATGAAAATCCTATGTAAGTTTTAGAGTCTTGATGATTCCCTTGTTGCTATGATTACCTGATCTAGTTTTGTTATGATCAGGAAGGACTTGCCTTCTCCAACATGGGAGTTATCTTGATATAGCTCTGCCCAAAGATCTTTATAGGGATATATACTATACCCACCGAGTTTGAGATTCCTTTTCCAATGAGGACTAGCTGATAGAAGATATGAATTTCAGTCAAGATTCTTAAGGTTCCATCTTTCTAATCACCATAGCATAACTAGTTTACCTAGTAATAGAGATGATTTTTTATTTAAATATATAGTTCACCTTGTCTTGTGAAGGTGCTTTGGTTATAACTACCATGTCTAATGAGAAAACCCTAACCCCTTCCCGTAGTGTTAGATGATCATATGGATCCCATATGTATCGAGGTGAGGTAGTGTAGACTATGATTAGAGAGAAGTGAGGAATGGTGCACGTCGTTCCCTAGTAGGGCCGGTTAGAAGTTGACTCCATGCAATATGAAGCCTTATTCCCCTCCTAATATGTAAGTTAGAAATGCTTATTATATGCCTTGATGATGCTTTAGGATTAGAAATATTTTGTACAAGGAAATGATAGTAGAATAATAGTCATGTGTATGATGTGGTGGAAAATCATTGACTTGGTTCTCACATTGATTTTGGTGCCAATATTTCATCTTCAAATAGAAAGGGATTCATTGCAAACAATATTTTCATTATTATACTATATGCACAAATAATTTTTTTTGCATATTTATTGACGGTTTGATAAACCAAGTTAGCACCATAAAGAAGCTCTATATAGTAACTAAACCCTTTAGTGAATAACCCTATGACTATCTAGATCAAGAACAAGACCCTAGGCCTAAGTAAGAAGTAGTGGATATGAAGAAGAAGTTTTAGATATGTATGGCCTAGTGGTCCTATGCTTGGTGCCTATCTAAATGATTAGTTGGGTTATATTTTGATCCTTTCAAGGGGTGAATCTTGTGTGCATTATTCATCAAGAGTGTAACTTAATTTAGGACTAACTGAACCAAATAGAGATTGAAACAAGTAATATTTAGGTCAAAAATTAGCTACCACCTAACCAAGGTTAATGAGTATGCCTTCCTAATTTTAGAAGCATGAATTCTATTTGGATAATGAATACATGTTTTAAAATTTATCTTCACTTACCTAAATTGATGAACGTAAATATGGTTCATTACTAAGTGAAAAATCATCACATTTTTCATAAGTGATATTGATCATGATAACTGGATGGTGCCACTACCATAATAGTACATGTGATCATAACTAACATAATGCAATTAATATAATCCTAGGTTTTGGTGTAATTTTCTGAGTGCAACATCTAATATGATAAGACTTATGGGGACTTCATGTAAGAAGTGATATACTATCTCCTTGGATTAGAATATAAGCATTTTATGGGTGTTTTATGATATGATTCCATTGAGTGATCTAAAAATATGTTATTGGTTAGAAGATATATCTTAGTTTATGAGGAAATAGCTTGGTGAATTTCAAGAATGACATACCCAAATCTAGGGCAATAGCTAAACCTTCACTTGTCCTAGGCCACTGTCTGATTATGATAGAATTAGATTCCTTTTTTCCTTGAATAAAGTTAAATAAGAATAAATAGACATAAGAAATATAATGCTTTCACAAAAATTCATTCATATATATATATATATATATATATATATATATATTAGTAGGTTGACTAATTAAATGTCTTATGGGATTAACTATTAGAATCTATTAATAAATCAATTCTGACCCCATTTGGTATTATACAGTAATGGGAAGTCTAGTTCATGAAAGGAGATAAATAAACTGAATAAATGTACCAAATTGATTAAAATGGAAGAACAACGACAACACATGAGTATTATAAAACAAACAAAATAAATAAAAAATTAAACACACTCTAAAGTTGAAACTGATTTTAAATCTTGACTCATTACCTCTTACTTAATCAACGTGCTAAATTTCAGACCAATAGATATCATCATCTCATTCAAAGAATTAATTGAAATCCTAACTTTCATATACCTACTATACATATAATGCCATTATCTTCTTATCAATCCCCTTGTAACATCTTCTCCCACGATGCAAGCCTTCCCAACCCATGTGATGCTTACACTTGACACGACAACCATATTCACCAGTCATGGTTGTCCTTTTGTCTGCTCTTCCCTTCCCTTCCCCAGTTCCTCTTCTCCATCCCTCCCTTATATTACCTTCTTCCTATATATATCTTTTCCTCCACTTATCCCTCTCTTCTCCACGCTAACCCTAGCCACCAACCAAATCTTCTTCCTCCTCTGACCTGATACCCAACTATCTAGCACAAAAATTACAACAAAGTGACACCTCATGTCTTCTCGCCCTCACCCCTCTCTATTTCTTCCTCCCCTTTCTTTTCCTTACCCCCATAGATCCTCTCCCAATGTTCCATCGTCCATGATAGCACAATCGTCGATGAATTTTCTTACCTTATACCTTCACGACGACCAAGGCACTGACAATGGCAATGATGCCCCACTACTTTGATCCCTCATCCACCTATCAATGGAGACTGACCATGTCTACCACCATGACATGATCTAGCTGCCATGACAACATGGAGATTGCCAATGTTGCTGTATATTTTCATGGTGACCAAGCACTACCATCTTGTGCAACAACACCATCAAGCTGATTTTACCAAGTCTTCAATCAACTCACAATCAGTCTGGATCTCGACCTAAACTGAGTCTCCACAATGGATAGAAGTTTTGATACCAAAATATCTCAACAACATACCCATAGAGAACCACCTCTAGCACCATGATTGCCACCACCATAGGTACTAGTCCCAGATCCATCTTTTCTGGTCGTTCCCTTCTATTTATCCCATATCAAAGTAGAGGTGCTTGGTTGAGCAAGCTTGATTTGCAGAAAGTATGGAAGGAAACTTCCACCTCATCATTTTAAATTTCCACTGAATCATAATGTGACTTATCTAGAACTCTAATGGCATACAACAAATCAGTGTGAAGCTCTCATCCTCCTTCGGGGTTGTACAACGAACCCAAAACTTTGACCAAGATGCCACCTGAATCGACCCTGGTCAAGCTTGGAGATGCAAGACAGTGTATTACAATAGGATGACCTATTGGTTGTTGCATTCGACTAGTTAGCTATATGTAGGAGACGTCGACCAACACATGCCAGTAAATGATTGCTTACACTTGAATTTTAGACATTGATTAATGAGGGTAAGATAAATGACATATTTTACAATAAGATGATTAAATTCCACTATCTTAATATTCACAAGGATATTAGAGATATTAGAAGCCTAGTTGTATACAAACACGCACACACGCGCACACACACACACACACATATATATATATATATATATATATATATATATATATATATATATATATATATATATATATATATATATATATATATATATATATATACATACACACACAATTACATAAGTGACAACATACAAATTTGATTTAGATAGTATGTTCAAATAGATGGGGAAATATCCTTGCATGATTTTTCTTATTGATAGAAGGGAAGCCCCACTCTGCTATAAATAGGATAAGGAGGAAGTATACAGACTCATGAAAAATCCTAATGGCCCAAGACATCATTGAGCCCATATAACAAAGAGACTAAAGAACTTAAAAAATAGACTCTCTAACAATATATATACACTTATATAGGTAATGGCATACAAAATTGAATTAGATCATATGTTCATTCAAATCAACCTATTTTGAACATCTTGGAATGGGTTATAATTATCTCTATCAATCCATAGAGTACATACTTGTATTAAAAACGTGTTCAAGAGTTTTAAGTAAGATGCACAACACAAACTAATATGAATATATAACGCAAGGAATAAAATGGAACTATGGTATTAGAGAGAAAATAACATTCCAAGACCAATATTGGAGGAATGTATATTATTACTAAAATACATGTGTTATAGATATATTTAGACCTATGTGACTAAAGATAAGTCTTTATAATTAATATAGATATTGAATGGATCATATGTTCACTTAATACAATAAAAGTCCCTAATATGATTTGAAGTGATCACCAATAGGATAAGTACAAAATGTATAGCTATACTAGGAGAGCATATACGTGCTTGTATCAATTTGACAAACTTATCCAATGTGTCTCTAGGATGAAAACATGAATTCATGGACCAAAATATCTCAACAGAGTTAGCCTTGAACCGTGAAGATTAGGTATGTGCTCTCTTTTGATTATACTTGAGCATTTAATGCCTAAATGCTAATATGTTATTATTAAGGCATACTTCTATTTGCACTCCTCCTTATTGAATATCATTGAACTTCTTTTGTGAATATTAATCTCATCCAATGAATTCTCCATTTTGTTGTTGGAACCATATTTCCCTTTTATGAGTCATGTCACTCCATTCCTCATAACTGGGATGTTCTCATCCCTCTTTTACATGGATGTTAATTGGATTAAACTATGATCTTTCCTACTCTATTTGCATGTTAGATACATACCATTAATAACTATTAGTAGCATAACCATATTTTAGGCACTGAGTTTTATTCTCCTGCCATGCACCAGGTTTTACTCCCCTAGAATGTTATAATTATATGTACTAGATTTTATTCCCCTGCCAGGAATTGAGTTTTATACCCATGTCATGTTTATATATTGAGCATTGTGATTTTATTCCTCCTGCCTTGTCTATCTATTTATGGTTCCCTATCCCTATTTAAGTTTATTCTAGTCTAATTTAATATACATGCACCTTTTATATGTTGTTATTAGTGTTAAAAGGCAATAAATTGTATATTCATGGACTTGTTTCTCTAATCCATAATTCCTCAATCTCCATTATATATTCCTTGGTTACTCATTCTTTTGATAAATTCCTTATTAAAATTTCCTTAATGTTGGAAGCCCCATCTTTGTATGGGGTTGCCCTTCTTGTGCTTATGGTCCTTGTAATACCCTAATTGTTATATAAATGCACATACTCAGTGTTGACTGATGCATACTTTTTGTTTTTTTTCCTTGGGTGTTGTTCCCGAAACCTCCCAGGTGTAGGTACATTAAAGGGTCGTGATTTAGGAAGATATTGTACATGATTGTTTGTCTTGAAGATATCTTAAAAAGGCTTATTTACCCTTTGCTAAAGGTCTAAGATGCAAATATATGTAGCATTTTTAGTATGCTTACCACCTTCTTCAGATGAAGAACTATGTATGTGGGATATGTATGAAAAATGAAATTAGTTATGTTTTTTCTGCTACTTTATTATTACATGGATCTTTATATCATATTGTTTGAGAGGATCCACTATCGGGTCCCACTCTTTACAATATATTTCAACTGAACGAGTATATTCACTAACTTGACCGGTCAATCTATTGGTCCAAATTGATCAATTTCGCCTACACTAATTATTTACAACAGACAAGTAACATCCATTTGACTATTTTAGTTTGATTTTGTCGAATGATATAAAAAGAGTTGGGGGCATTAGGGGAAAATGTTTCATGACTTATTTCCTCACATCCTTAGCTGTAGCCATCAAAGAGAAGAATCGAAGATGCAAGCTAATGGCTTAATGTTGCATTGCACTGGAGACTTGACTAGAGATTACAATCAACATTCAGGAAGTGGTGACACACCAGGAAACTTCTCCTCCACACCATTACTTTCTTTATAATATTCTTCTTCTCTATTTGTTGTATCATGAATAAGATTAAAGACTAGTTTGTCTGTAGGATTGCTTGGATTATCCATGCCATTATTATTTTGTAATTTCATATTGTACATTATTTATTGTATGAATTATTGAATATTGATATTCTATTTAATGCATGCTATATAGGTTATATACATATATTTTTCTTTTATAATTCATGTAGAGACTTTGAAACCTAGGATTAGAATATCAACCAGTCATTGTTAAATCCCAAATGAGACATTAGGAGAGCATTGAATGGGGTGACAGATTCAGGATTTGTAGCTAACCAGACCTCGATCCTACATGGAAATACGTGCTTGTGAGTTCTATACTCCCAAAAGAATATTAAATTTCCTTAGCTCCAATCTTATAATAATATGAGTGAGTGACACAATAAAAGAGAATGTGTATGGGTAGTGGTGGTAAACCCTTGTGCTCTAGTTCTCTTATCATTCCTTCATTTTAGTTTATTTTCTTGCCTTTATGAATTTGCTTGCTTAGTTAAATTGGACAATCAAGAAAAGCATCATCAATTATCATTGCCAAGTATTTTCTCTAAATCAAATTAAAGATTGAATATGTTCTTATAAATATTTTCCTTTGAATATGATCCTAAAGCTATACTACAATAAGACCTCTCTACTTGCGAGTGGAAATTATTCCAAATTAAGTTAGGTAAAATCTAGGATTTATAATTTGGAAAACTTCCTTTTTTATTACAAAACACACATCAGTTTGGGAGACATTTTTGAGGACAATGAAATGTTTTCAAGTTTAAACCAATTAAGAAAATTTCGTCTTTTTTCTTTCTTGGTTTGTTTTCATAATTTTATTTAAATCATTCCTCATTATAACTCTTACTTTATTTTTGTAATTTTATTTTGGATAATGTTCTTATAAAACTTATTCTTGTGATAAAAATCACACATCAATATTATAATATTTTCATAAAACTTATTGTGTGATAAAACCACACATCAATTTTATAATGATCTTATAATTTATTTTAGCTATATCTTAGATTTTAGCTGTTATTTTCTATTAAATTTTGATAATTTCTTATTTCCCCATTATTTCCAAGAATAATCATTTCATTTATTGGCATAATTCTATCTAGAGAAAGATATCAAGTTTCTCTATCTTTCTAGCAATCAAACCAAAATGGCCGAGGCAATGATTTAACATAGAGTGGAACAGGCTATAATATAGAGATTGATTTCTTAGAATCCTAGGAATCTCAAACACTATATACATGAGGTT
This sequence comes from Alisma plantago-aquatica, assembly GCA_963693085.1. Classification (NCBI taxonomy): domain Eukaryota; kingdom Viridiplantae; phylum Streptophyta; class Magnoliopsida; order Alismatales; family Alismataceae; genus Alisma; species Alisma plantago-aquatica. The sequence continues at coordinate 178,133,149 of OY856410.1, forward strand.
ACAATCACAATATTTTTCTATGAGTGAGTGGATAGATACCTTTGGGAGGAAGTAAATTGATCAGGAGGCCATAAACAAAAGATTGGATTCTTGGATGGATGAAACAATCTCCCAACAGAGTGAGTCTATTTCGCCCTTCTATGTTGTAGGCCCAAATGCAGACATATTCAATGATCAACCAATCTTCATTGAGTCTATTATAGAAGATGAACAACCAACTTAATTTGCATAACATGTTTTTTTAGATGATGGGTACAATGCTAGTAGGAGGATCTAGAGACACATGTTGAGATTATGAAGGACTTCACTACTTATATTGACATTGATGCTGATTAGATGATCGACCAGGAGGATGCACATATGCATAAAACATTTACCATGATAATTTTATAGATGAGATTGTTCCTCCTATGCCAACTCCACATCTTCTACATCCATATCCAAAGGATGAGAAGAATCTAGAGCTAGATACTCCTGATCTATCATAATTAACACTAATGGTTGTTTATTCAACACATACTGCCCTACTAAAGAAGATGGTAGTCGATCTTCAGTCTTCAAAGATGATAAAATCCCACTCCTACTTTGTGCCACCTTTTGCAAATCTACATATGAGTACAACATTACCTTTACCAATGAAGGGCTATTGGTGAATCCTATCGAATGGATTGTGGAGTGAAGGGAAATGATGCTTTAGGCATACTGACAATACATTTGAGCTACAACAACCACCTGATAACATATTGTTCCATGAAGCTCTCATTTCAAGGTTCTAACCCTTATCAATATTCCTTGTAGTTGAACCTTCTTCGAGTTGCTTGGTCCACCTAGATGAGCATCGAAGATTTCTTCTCCTCCATCTTAGCTTAGTTTTTTTTCTCAAATATGAGAAAATTTCTATTCTCAGGGTGGAGGTGGGGTGGTATGTACTCATTTCCACCCACACTTATCATATTTTTATATTCTTGTTTATTTTCATCATGTTAGCTTTTCATGTATTAGTTGCATTTCAGGTAGCTTAAAAGTGCTTGTATTTTAGTTCTTTATTCTTGCATTCTTAGTTAAAAGCATTATATATTCATCTTAGTTTACATTCTTGTTTGTGCTGTATATAGATTTTGTCATACGACCTCCCTCATTTGAAGAAATTTCTTGATGTTAATTGTATCTCTACAACATATCAATGGTTAAAATCACCCTCTGCAATCAAGAATATTAGCATCCTGATCCCCGAAAAGGATGGCGGGTGTTAGAAGAGCTAATGGAGATCAAATCCAACATGCTTCTTACTAATTGGTGGATTATATCCATGAAATCACCACATTTTTTTACCTCCAAAGAGAGTGTGGTATCAGTTCCTTTCTCTAGAACTGACAATAATTGGTTCCCATCACGCGTCCTATGAATAACCCCTTCAAATTGGGTTATGTCATCAGCTTAGCTGATCAAACCGATGATATAGGTCAGAGAGCGGTTGGTATTTTTTTATGGATAAGGACATATGTTGTTGATTTCTTAGTGTGGATCGATGGTAGAGTTGAACTTCTATCATAGGTTTTGCTGATCAAACTGATGACTAAGTTCTTAATGTTAGTTTTTAGACCAATCAATGACTAAGATCTACTTAACAACACCCGTGAATTTTTTTCCCATTCTCTATTTTATCACATGTGATACATAAATCTCTCTAGAAATGATGACAATGACCTGGATACTTTCACCCATCACCACTTCCGCCCATTGTTTTCGCCACTTTCACTTCCCACTTCTCTATGTGGTGTCGTTGCCAACTGTTGCTTCTCTCTACTTGCCATCTTCCTCTCAGCTCCTACTTGGAACCGCCAAACTCTGCCTCTGCTCCTGCTTGCCGACGCCCACACTGCTATTGCTGACTTTGCTTGGAATAACCAACCACTACCTCTCCACCAACACAACGACCAACCACCTTCCCACCACCGCAGCCTCCAGTCACCTCTCCACCATTGCCTACCGCCAGACGCTGTTGTTGCCTCTGCTTGTGCTTCTTGCTGCTAACCACCAACTGACCTCTTCCCCTACTTCTTGTTCTTCTGCTGCTATGAGCTCTCTACCTCTATTGTGGAAGGTCTTCTTATCCTTCTTCTCGTACGTATCTAATCATAATTATTTTCTGAGCATATTGTTTTATAACTAGTTCTTGCATGTGTTTTATATAATTTTTTAATAAAATTAATATTATTTTTACATTTCTATGGATTTACCAAAATTAATATGAATTATACTAGGGTTTTAATTTGAAAATTGGAGAAATCATACTGGTATAAATGGAATTCATGGATAGTTGCTTATTTATTTGGGTGAATTGTTTAATATGAATGTTGTATGAATAAATAAGCACACTTAGGAAATACTTATTATGAATTGATATGGATTACCTAAATTAGTTAAAAATGATTTTAAGTTGTTAAATTTACCTAAAATCTAAAAAGAAAATCTTAATTTAGACATATATCTTATTGGCCTAAAAACCCATCCAAGATTTACTCATTAGGAGTTTGATACTGTTATTGAATACTTAACCTCACTTAGGATGTATGTGTATAATGTTCGTTTGGTTATTAAGATGTTTCATTATAACTTCCCTATTTGTTCTCTAAGTACATATGTAGGTGTGTATTTGCACATATACATCGGTGTACTTGGAGACTGTGAAAAAATGCTTCTAAATTATTCTTGAAAACCTATTCCACATTATACACTTACTATTGATATTAAATATTCAAGAATGAGATAGGTGGTACATATATATCAATAAAATCTACTCGGAAAGCCCTAATATCTAAACTCTACATCTAAACTCAAATCTCTAAACCCGAGTCTCTGAATCATAATCTCTAAACCTTGACCTTTTTAAAACCTGAGGTAGCTAACACCTGATACAATACTCATTTTCCCTATGATCATAGAATGATTCAATCATGAATGTCTATACCAAATAGTTTCACTCTAGAGTTTATCACTGATCTTGATCAATTTATAAGATTTGTAGAGGAACATAGGAAATGACCTAGAGATAGGTTTTGTTATCCATGTGAATTGGAGTAACAACTTGAAAGTCGACTTTGTTGACAAAATCTAATGTCATATCATGTAAAATAGGATTGCACAAGACTATACATACTGGTACTGGCATGAAGATTCCTACTATGAGATCCATATATGTTGATAGCAACACTTGTGTCGAGGGAGAAATTACCAACAATATTGATGTGAACAAACCAATTCTGACAAACATGGTTGATGTGATGCTAGATAGTTGTGGGGTAAGTCTTGTTAGTCTACCTTCCTTATTTAGAAACATTATGCATGATTATGAGAAACTATTCAAATTTCATTACAAATAGGTAATTGTGAGTAACAAGATTTAAATAGAATAAAACACCTAAATGTCTCCCTAAAAACCCTTACAATTGTAAGGATGTGCTTCTGTGTTATCTTTTTAAGTTCACATGTTTAGCGGAAATGGTTTACTCATATGTTTCATGGGTGTAACATCCCTGACCTGGGTTATGAATTCACCCTAGGTGTTTTGCCTAAGATATGTAATTAAATCCTTGTGATTATCTTTTGGCATGTAATTAAGTTCCTAAGGAACATACATTTTCATTTCTGTCCTTTTTAAACAATGATTGTAGTATTGTTTGGTAATACATGGACCTATGTGCAAATTACCCAATTAGAGGGGTTAACTTGCAAATTACACAGGTTAAGATGTTCCTCTAATAAAGAGACATCATATGAAGGAATATGATGAGGTATGATGGATTTCCCAAGTTTGGGCACCAAGGTGCAGCTTGTGGAGCAATCCTTGTGCTTAAACCCTAATTTTGGTGTAAAGTGCAATTTACCCAAAATGTGGGGTGCAACTTGTGCTATACACTTTCTAGAATATCTTTTATGACTCTTGACATCATTTAGAGAAGAAAGGATGAGAGGGGCTCTTCTATTAAATAATTGGATAAGAAGGATGATCTTTGTAGTGAAAACACCTAGTATGAGTAAGAAGACCCTTCATATATATATATATATATACCTTAGTGTGCATATTGGTTTTATTTACCCTTAGATCTTGAGTTTTTATGGGCTTTGATTAAGTTTTGATAGCTTGAACGTGCCTTAGAAATAAGGAGGGACTTGGATGAGAATTACATGCTTTAGAGGTCCTTATGGTGAAAATCAGCCTAAACTATATAATCACCTTTCTTTCCAAACCAAGCAAACGTTTCCCTTCACTTCCTCACTTCTCATCTTTCTCAACCGACCAAGGCAAAGCTATGGAGCTCAGGGAAACGACCAACCTGTTCTAAGGTAAGAAAGCACCATCTTCTAGCTTGAATTCATGGGGGAAATCCTAGTATAAGGTTGGTTTCATGGTTAATTTACTTAGCTTTCTCTTCCTAGTCGATCCTTCCCAACCTTTCTTGAAGAAACAACCTTGGATGACCTGTGGAGCTCAAGCCACCATTAAATTTTCGAAGCTTGGAAGCTTGGAAGCTCTAGGAACCACGTTTGAGGTGGGTTTTATAACTCTAACTCTTAGCTTTGTTATGCATATCTTTGTTCTTGTTTTTATGATTAGTTCTTCTTCTACCTCCCTTCTTCCTTGCTCTTTTGCAAGCAAAACGGTGGAGGAACCGACCTGAACAGAGGTTGAGGATGATGGGCATGGATTCCTAGGTCACTTTATGAAACGACCTTGGACCCTTTTGGTCCAAACGGGTGCAACTCGTTTAAGGTCAAACGGGTTCAACCCGTTTGATCTCAAACGATCCTGCAAGATCGTTTGGATCAAAATGACCCCAAGACCGTTTCATAGGGTTGACCAAGGTATGACCATTTGAGGGTCTATTCATAATGTATTGAATATCTTTCCTACAAAGAATTATAATCTAATTCCTAACCAATTGAGAGTTGAAGGCACTTCAACACCCTAACCCTAATCGGGTTGAAATTGCTGATTTTAATTATAGATCTTGTTGAGTTTTGGGTTGGAGGATCCAAACGGGTTCAAACCCATTTGGGGTTCACCCAAACGGTCTCACACTCGTTTAGTGACACCCCAAGACCGTTTTGAGGTCTAGCGTTAAAGAAAATTGATCAATTGTAGGTCCAATTTCAATAGGTTGAAGAATTGATAAAAGTGCTGATTTTAGACCTAATTAGGGTTCAATCCTAATCAAATCAACTTAGATTTTGGTTAAACTTTGGGCAAACGGTCTCAAGACCGTTTGGAGGTCATCCAAACGATCTCAAGACCGTTTGGTCCAAGTTTGGGCCCAATTGGAGTTCAATTGATGGGTTCAATTACAATTTGTTTCACATTGTTGAGAATTGATGATTAACCGATTGGAAACCCTAATTGAGTTAGACTTAACCCTAATTGGCTTTAAATTAAGGGTCAAATTGGAGTCCAATTGATTGAGGCTCATCCTAATTGACTCAATCCATAAGTGGTTAACATGTCTTTGTCCAATTAAAGGCTTCAACATAGGAAACCCTATTCAAACATAACCTATGTGTCACCTTTTATGTTCATGCGGTTTGGACCCAAGTAAGTTCACACTCGTTTCACCTCAAATGGGTTCACACTCGTTTCACCTCAAATGGATTCAACTCATTTCACCTCAAATGGGTTCAACTCATTTCACCTTTAATGGGTTCAACTCGTTTCACCTTAAATGGGTTCAACCCGTTTCACCTCAAATGGATTCAACTCGTTTCACCTTAAATGCGTTCAACTCCTTTCACCTTAAATGGGTTCAACTCGTTTCACCTTAAATGGGTTGAACTCGTTTCACCTCAAATGGATTCAACTCATTTCACCTCAAATGGGTTCAACTCATTTCACCTCAAATGGGTTCAACTCGTTTCACCTCAAATGGGTTCAACTCATTTCACCTCAAATGGGTTCAACTCGTTTCACCTCAAATGGGTTCAACTCATTTCACCTCAAATGGGTTCAACTCGTTTCACCTCAAATGGGTTCAACTCGTTTCACCTCAAATGGGTTCAACTCATTTCAACTCGATTTGAGAAGGGTTTGAATACCTCATCTCCGCAGGGCATAATGATGTTTGTAAAACATAATCAACCGCGTAGCATAACTGCTTAGGTTGAACTACGAGGAACATTGATTGATATTACATTGCTTGCTTTTAATATCCTGTTCAAGCATTAGTATACATGTTCTTCAAATTCCTTAATTAAAGATGAGTATTTGTTATCAAGCCTGCTGTCAGTAACCTAAATTACTTTCTCATGATATTCCTTTGATTGCTTTTAACAAAGTTTCTGGCGGAGAGTTATAACTCTCGCTGGGACAATTATTTAAAATTGTCTCACCCCGTAGATTTCTACCTTTAGGTGGACGTCGAGGTCGAAGGCACCGATCTGCAGGTGGACAGCAGCAACAACAGCAAATTCAGGAGCATCAGTGACTTCAGGTGGAAACACTGTGCTGTCTAGTCTTGTAGTCAGAATAGTCTTATGTCATCTCTGTACACTCAGGTCCTAGGAGTTTGTTGATCTGAGAATTTTGAAATCTTGAGATTTTGCATCATGACGTATATAATCACTCGAGAAGTGATTAATCAGAGATGTAAACAGTTCATCTTACTTTTATAAAAGGAGTTTCAGGTTTTTAAGATCTCGTTTTCAAAAAGTTTTAATTTCTCGTGATTTTTCGTATTCCGCTGTTAATCGAATCGCTTCCGCTATGTTTATCTTATGTTTTGGAGATCAGAGCCCACAATTAGTGGTATCAGAGCTCTAGGTTCGCTGAGTCTACAGAGACATAGGACTTAGAGTGTCAAGTCTATCCTTAGTACTTCTTTCTTATTTAATAGAGTCTTCTGCTCCTCAGGAGAAGAAGATAATTAAGGATGTCTGGACCACAGGAGGAGTACGAGTCCGAAAGTAGTGTTGCTGCGCCTTGAGAAGGTGCAAGGAACCTAGAAATAGAGCAACCTGTGCCGGAGCCACCTTTGGAGTCACCTCAGTTTGACCCAGCTGATATGGGAAACCCAGCGGTTCAGACCATGTTTGGGCAGTTTATGACTGCCATGACACATATCACCGATAGGATGCCCATGCCTGCACCTAGGGCACCTATCCAGTCTGAGGGTCAAGGTATCGGTAAAACGTTCGAGTGACTTCGTCGGGTCGGAGCAACTGAATATTTTGGAACAGCTGACCCTGCTGATGCTGATCTGTGGTTAACTGAGTTGGAGAAAGCTTTCAGAATCCTTAACATCCCCGAAGGTGAGAAGGTTAGACATGTTGTCTATCTTCTCAAAGGTAGTGCTGGTCACTGGTGGACCATGGAAGAGCAGAAGAGGCCTGGAATAGAGATCTCGTGGGAAGACTTTTGTCGGGAATTTGTCTGCAGATATTTTCCAAAGACCTTCCTGGACGAGAAAATCTCTCAGTTTGAGAGACTGAGACAGGGTATGATGAACATTAGCGAGTATGAGGCTAAGTTCATGGAGTTTTTGCGATTCTGTCCGCATATGGCTACCACAAATGAAGAAAGGATTAGGAGATTTGAGAAGGGTTTGAATGCCGACATGACTACTCAACCTTAGGTGACATCGAGGTTCTATGCTATGAACCCACCAGAAGCAGTAGTCAATCCACGGGTTGTGGTAGGTCAGATGGAACTTTTATATTCTGATATGTCTAAATCCTGTGTGGTATCTATTTTGATTGACCCGGGTGCTACGCACTCCTTTGTCACTCGAAGAGTGATTCATAATTGCAATATAACAGTTAGACATAGGGCAGATGGCTTGTTGCTTGAAACTCCGTTGAGAGGATCTACTGTTTTGCAAGAGGTATGCGCTCCCTGCATCCTCTTCTTTTCTGATCATCGCATTCAAGTGGATCTTATACCACTTGATATGCAAGGATTTGATATAATCCTGGGGATGGATACCTTGGAAAGGTATAGAGTTGTCTTGGGTTGTGAATCCAAGCAGGCTGTGTTTGCTGATGAGAGCAACACATGGATCTTTCAAGGAGAGAGAAAGATTCTACCCACCTGTCTTGTGTCTGCTATGGTTGCTGATAAGCTGATGAGGCAAGGATGTTATGCATTCTTGGCCCATGTGATAGATACCACCATGAAGAGTCCTAACCTTGCTGAAGTTCCTATAGTTAGGGAATTTGAAGATGTATTTCCTGAAGAACTTCCAAGTATGCCACCGCCTCGGGAAATTGATTTTGAAATCAATTTGATCCCGGATACCCAACCTATAGCACAAACACCGTATAGGATGGCACCTGCTGAAATGGAAGAACTCAAGAAACAGCTTCAAGAGTTGCTTGAGAAAGGTTTTATCCGACTGAGTACTTCACCTTGGGGTGCTCCGGTTTTGTTTGTTAAAAAGAAAGATGGATCAATGCGATTATGCATCGATTATAGACAATTAAATAAAGTAACAATAAAGAACAAGTACCCTTTGCCGAGGATTGATGATCTCTTTGACCAGTTGCGTGGTGCAACCATCTTCTCAAAGATAGACTTGAGGTCTGGATATCATCAACTTTGTATTGAGGATAGTGACATATCCAAGTCTGCCTTCAGAACAAGGTATGGTCACTATGAGTTCACAGTTATGTCGTTTGGACTAACTAATGCACCGGCTGCATTTATGGAACTTATTAATAGAATCTTCCGACCTTTCCTCAATCAGTGTGTTGTTGTCTTCATAGATGACATCCTGATCTATAGTAGAGATGCTCAGCAGCATGAACAACATCTTCGTCAGGCTTTAACTTTGCTAAGACAACATAAGCTATACGCTAAGTTTAGCAAGTGTGAGTTCTGGATGCCGGAGGTATCTTTTCTTGGACATGTGATATCTGCCTCGGGTATTCGTGTTGACCCTAAAAAGGTAGAATCTGTTCTACAGTGGGAACAACCGAAAACACCGACGGAGATTCGAAGTTTCCTAGGGTTAGCTGGCTACTACCGAAGGTTCATTAAGAACTTCAGTTCTATAACCTTACCCTTGACAAAGTTGACCCGGAAAGATGTTTCTTTTGTCTGGAGTGATAAGTGTCAACAGTCTTTTCAGCTGTTGAAGGAGAGGTTGACAAGTGCACCTGTACTTGTGCTACCTGAGCCAAGAAAAGGATATGTAATCTTTTGTGATGCCTCCAAGAATGGACTTGGATGTGTGTTGATGCAGGATAAACAAGTGATTTCTTTTGCTTCTCGACAACTTAAGAAACACGAGGAGAATTATCCGACACATGATTTAGAGTTAGCTGCTGTGGTTCATGCCTTGAAAATCTGGAGACATAATCTTTACAGAGAAACCTTCCAGATTTTCACAGACCATAAGAACCTTAAGTATATCTTCTCTCAGCATGACCTTAACATGAGGCAACATCGCTGGATGGAGTTAATCAAGGATTATGATTGTACAATAGATTACCATCCAGGAAAGGCCAATGTAGTTGCAGATGCCTTGAGTAGGAAATCAGCAACATCATCCTCTGATAGGGCACAATTAAACTCTTTAGTATGCCCTAGGAGAGATATGCTTATCTCCTCAAGGCAAGACAATGTACAAATGAAGGTGTCATGGATTGCCAGGTTGTTGGCTGAGATGCATATCAAACCCACCCTAAGAGAGAAGATTAAAGAGGCACAGCAAGTTGATGTTGCAGTTCAGCAGATCAGATCTGAGTATGGTGATGAGAAGCGAGAAGGTTTTCATGAATCAGATGATCAAGTGGCATGCTATCATGGGAGGATGATAGTACCAGATGTAGATAACCTGAGGAAGTTAGTCCTGGAAGAAGCTCATTCTTCAATGTATGCTATGCATCCAGGAAGCACCAAGATGTATCGAAACTTGAAAGATATGTATTGGTGGCCTGAGATGAAGAAGGACGTAGCTGAGTTTGTTCTGAGGTGTCCAGTGTGTCAGCAAATTAAAGCTGAACACCAGAAGCCTGCAGGAACAATGCAACCTTTACCCATACCACAGTGGAAGTGGGATCATGTAACCATGGACTTTGTTGTTGGTCTACCTAGAACAAACAAAGGACATGATTCCATTTGGGTAATTGTTGATAGGTTGACTAAGACAGCGCATTTCTTACCTGTCAAAACAACCTATTATGCTGAAAGGTTATCCCAGTTATATGTTCAAGAGATAGTGCGTTTGCACGGAGTTCCTGTCACCATAGTTTCTGACAGAGGTCCTCAGTTCACAAGTCATTTTTGGGAGCAGCTACATAGGGCACTAGGCACCCAGTTAAGGTTTAGTACAACCTTTCATCCACAGACGGATGGACTGTCAGAAAGGACTATACAGACCTTAGAAGATCTGTTGAGAGCATGTGTTCTCCAGTTCACAGGAAGTTGGGATCTGCACCTAAGCTTGATAGAGTTTGCCTATAACAATAGCTATCAACATAGTATTGATATGGCACCTTATTAAGCCTTGTATGGCAGACGTTGTAGATCACCCTTATGCTGGTATGAGACTGGTGAACATTAGTTGTTAGGTCCTGATCTTGTGCAGTAGACTACGGAAAAGATTAAAGTAATACAACAGATTAAGACTGCACAAGATAGGCAAAAATCTTATGCTGACAAGCGTCGTAGACCGTTGGAGTTCCAGGTTGGAGACAGAGTGTATCTCAAGGTCTCGCCTTGGAAAGGAGTCCTTCGCTTTGGAAGGAAAGGGAAGTTAGCTCCTAGATTTATAGTGCCTTATCCAATCATTGAACGGGTTGGAAAGGTAGCCTATAGACTAGAGTTACCACCAGAATTACAAAAACTACACCCTGTGTTTCACATTTCTATGCTAAGGAAATGTCATCCCGATACCGAGTCAGTTCTACAACCTATGGAAGTAGAATTGAATGAAGATATAACTTATGAGGAAGGACCAGTGTCAATCCTTGATAACAGAATTAAAAAGCTAAAGAAGAAAGAGATAAGTCTTGTAAAAGTTCTCTGGAATCACCGTGGTGTTGAAGAAGCCACTTGGGAACTAGAGGAAGAGATGAGAAGGAAATATCCTACTCTTTTCTCTTAATATGTTTTATCGATTTTGAGGACGAAATCCTTGTAAGGGGTGGATAATTTGTAACATCCCTGACCTGGGTTATGAATTAACCCTAGGTGTTTTGCCTAAGATATGTAATTAAATCCTTGTGATTATCTTTTTTCATGTAATTAAGTTCCTAAGGAACATACATTTTCATTTCTGTCCTTTTTAAACAATGATTGTAGTATTGTTTGGTAATACATGGACCTATGTGCAAATTACCCAATTAGAGGGGTTAACTTGCAAATTACATAGGTTAAGATGTTCCTCTAATAAAGAGACATCATATGAAGGAATATGATGAGGTATGATGGATTTCCCAAGTTTGGGCACCAAGGTGCAGCTTGTGGAGCAATCCTTGTGCTTAAACCCTAATTTTGGTGTAAAGTGCAATTTACCCAAAATGTGGGGTGCAACTTGTGCTATACACTTTCTGGAATATCTTTTATGACTCTTGGCATAATTTAGAGAAGAAAGGATGAGAAGGTGCTCTTATATTAAATAATTGGATAAGAAGGATGATCTTTGTAGTGAAAACACCTAGTATGAGTAAGAAGACCCTTCATATATATATATATATATATATATATATATATATATATATATATATATATATATATATATATATACCTTAGTGTGCATATTGGTTTTCTTTACCCTTAGATCTTGAGTTTTGATGGGCTTTGATTAAGTTTTGATAGCTTTAACGTGCCTTAGAAATAAGGAGGGACTTGGATGAGAATTACATGCTTTAGAGGTCCTTATGGTGAAAATCAGCCTAAACTATATAAGCACCTTTCTTTCCCAACCAAGAAAACGTTTCCCTTCACTTCCTCACTTCTCATCTTTCTCAACCGACCAAGGCAAAGCTCTGGAGCTCAGGGAAACGACCAACCTGTTCTAAGGTAAGAAAGCACCATCTTCTAGCTTGAATTCATGGGGGAAATCCTAGTATAAGGTTAGTTTCATGGTTAATTTACTTAGCTTTCTCTTCCTAGCCGATCCTTCCCAACCTTTCTTGAAGAAACAATCTTGGATGACCTGTGGAGCTCAAGCCACCATTAAAGTTTCGAAGCTTGGAAGCTTGGAAGCTCTAGGAACCACGTTTGAGGTGGGTTTTATAACTCTAACTCTTAGCTTTGTTATGCATATCTTTGTTCTTGTTTTTATGATTAGTTCTTCTTCTACCTCCCTTCTTCCTTGCTCTTTTGCAAGCAAAACGGTGGAGGAACCGACCTGAACAGAGGTTGAGGATGATGGGCGTGGATTCCTAGGTCACTTTATGAAACGACCTTGGACCCTTTTGGTCCAAACGGGTGCAACTCGTTTAAGGTCAAACGGGTTCAACCCGTTTGATCTCAAACGATCCTGCAAGATCGTTTGGATCAAAACGACCCCAAGACCGTTTCATAGGGTTGACCAAGGTATGACCGTTTGAGGGTCTGTTCATAATGTATTTAGTTTCTTTCCTACAAAGAATTATAATCTAATTCCTAACCAATTGAGAGTTGAAGGCACTTCAACACCCTAACCCTAATCGGGTTGAAATTGCTGATTTTAATTATAGATCTTGTTGAGTTTTGGGTTGGAGGATCCAAACGGGTTCAAACCCATTTGGGGTTCACCCAAACGGTCTCACACTCGTTTAGTGACACCCCAAGACCGTTTGGAGGTCTAGGGTTAAGGAAAATTGATCAATTGTAGGTCCAATTTCAATAGGTTGAAGAATTGATAAAAGTGCTGATTTTAGACCTAATTAGGGTTCAATCCTAATCAAATCAACTTAGATTTTGGTCAAACTTTGGGCAAACGGTCTCAAGACCGTTTGTAGGTCATCCAAACGATCTCAAGACCGTTTGGGCCAAGTTTGGGCCCAATTGGAGTTCAATTGATGGGTTCAATTACAATTTGTTTCACATTGTTGAGAATTGATGATTAGCCGATTGGAAACCCTAATTGAGTTAGACTTAACCCTAATTGGCTTTCAATTAAGGGTCAAATTGGAGTCCAATTGATTGAGGCTCATCCTAATTGACTCAATCCGTAAGTGGTTAACATGGGTTTGGCCAATTAAAGGCTTCAACATAGGAAACCCTATTCAAACATAACCTATGTGTCACCTTTTATGTTCATGCGGTTTGGACCCAAGTAAGTTCACACTCGTTTCACCTCAAATGGGTTCACACTCGTTTCACCTCAAATGGATTCAACTCGTTTCACCTCAAATGGGTTCAACTCGTTTCACCTTAAATGGGTTCAACTCGTTTCACCTTAAATGGGTTCAACTCGTTTCACCTCAAATGGATTCAACTCGTTTCACCTCAAATGGGTTCAACTCGTTTCACCTTAAATGGGTTCAACTTGTTTCACCTCAAATGGGTTCAACTCATTTCACCTCAAATGGATTCAACTCGTTTCACCTCAAATGGGTTCAACTCGTTTCACCTCAAATGGGTTGAACTCGTTTCACCTCAAATGGGTTCAACTCATTTCACCTCAAATGGGTTCAACTCGTTTCACCTCAAATGGGTTCAACTCGTTTCACCTCAAATGGGTTCAACTCGTTTCACCTCAAATGGGTTCAACTCGTTTCACCTCAAATGGGTTCAACTCGTTTCACCTCAAATGGGTTCAACTCATTTCAATCCAAACGGGTTCACACTCATTTCAATCCAAATGGGTTCACACTCGTTTCAATCCAAACGGGTTCACACTCGTTTCAATCCAAATGGGTCACACTCGTTTCAACTGAAATGGGTCACACTCGTTTCAACTGAAATGGGTCACACTCATTTCAATCCAAATGGGTCACACTCGTTTCAACTGAAATGGGTCACACTCGTTTCAACTGAAATGGGTCACACTCGTTTCAATCCAAATGGGTCACACTCATTTCAACCTAAATGGGTTCAATTAAAGGATACCTTGTTTTATGTAAACTCTAATAACATGATAGTGGTGATTTGGTTTATGTAGATCAAAGGGGACTTAACCTAACCTAATCTAAGTGGTGTAGTCATCATCTACTAGTGAGAGGAGAGAGAAAGTACCATTTATGATGGAAACTCAAGTAAAATACCTTCAATATACATGAATGTGCATGATTAGGGTATGATCCACTTATGAGAGATCATGGAAACCCTAATTATGGTAATTGGTGAATCTTGATCTTATCTGAGGGCTTTAATGATGATGTTTCTCATGCATGGTGATGTAATGAGATTAATTCACCATGAGGTGAATAGTAAACCCTAATTCTAGGGTGATGACATATATTGTGAATAGTAAACCCTAATTGATGAAAATCAAGGAATCTAACCCTTGTAAGAATATAAGGGTACAACTCTTAATATGAACTGCTTACTATTATCAGTTGAATTAACCATGCAGGTTTCTATACATGATGGTGATCATATCCAGGTAAGGATTATGATTTCATATTCATTGGAAGCATGTTATTAGCTTTATGAATAATGACATATGTTGATGCCTAGTAAGTGGCATCTTATGAGAATGATAGGCTGTAAGAGCCATGAATATCATCAAGGTCATGCTTGTCAAATGACTTGTGATTGGACGATTGAGAAATGATAATTGATGTGAGTTAGACTTGATACATTTAGTATTCTACTTTCATAGCTGCTATGCTAATGATTAATGTTTGAAAACATGTATGATGCTAAAAGAATACTGAAATGTACCTAATAACCAAGTTTAATCATACCATGTAGAGCCCTGATCATAGATCCATCATTGTCAGAATTTAAATGATGGTAAAACAGGTTTTCCTAAGGGAACTCCTGGATCACATACTTTAGAGTATGTGGGGGAATATGGATGTGTATATCCTTACATCCTAGTGTAGGAGTTGATGTTGATGTATCTTAATCCATCAACCCTTCACTATATGTTTATACCGGGATGATGTAACACTATTCTTCCAAGGGAATCTTTTATACCGCATCGATGAGAGATAAACATGAAATCTTTCGATGGCAAAGAGAGTGCAGAATGCCACTGTGACTCTAATAGCAAAGTACCAGAATGCCCTGGTAAGCTATATTAGCAGGGACACTAGATGCACTGCATGTTTATCCTCATTCTGACTGAGGTAGTTGAAGGTCATGAGAATCCGGCTCTTTCGATGACCTAGTATGATACCGATGCGACTTACTAGTGATCGGTTGGAGCATGAGCGGTATACCTCATCTCCGCAGGGCATAATGATGTTTGTAAAACATAATCAACCGCGTAGCATAACTGCTTAGGTTGAACTACGAGGAACATTGATTGATATTACATTGCTTGCTTTTAATATCCTGTTCAAGCATTAGTATACATGTTCTTCAAATTCCTTAATTAAAGATGAGTATTTGTTATCAAGCCTGCTGTCAGTAACCTAAATTACTTGCTCATGATATTCCTTTGATTGCTTTTAACAAAGTTTCTGGCGGAGAGTTATAACTCTCGCTGGGACAATTATTTAAAATTGTCTCACCCCGTAGATTTCTACCTTTAGGTGGACGTCGAGGTCGAAGGCACCGATCTACAGGTGGATAGCAGCAACAACAGCAAATTCAGGAGCAACAGTGACTTCAGGTGGAAACACTGTGCTGTCTAGTCTTGTAGTCAGAATAGTCTTATGTCGTCTCTGTACACTCAGGTCCTAGGAGTTTGTTGATCTGAGAATTTTGAAATCTTGAGATTTTGTATCATGACCTATATAATCACTCGATAAGTGATTTATCAGAGATGTAAACAGTTCATCTTACTTTTATAAAAGGAGTTTCAGGTTTTTAAGATCTCATTTTCAAAAAGTTTTAATTTCTCGTGATTTTCGTATTCCGATGTTAATCGAATCGCTTCCGCTATGTTTATCTTGTGTTTTGGAGATCAGAGCCCACAATGGGTACTACCATAAAATCCTGGGGTACAAGGCTTAATAGTGAGCAAATCAAAATATGAAATTTGATAAGTATGGATTGAGAAAATATTGGTTCATGTTTGAAATTTTACCATCTAGGTTGTTATACGATTTGGAAATGATATATACATTTATACTAGGTCGTCTCTACATTACTAAGTTAATTTTTTTATTAGGGTTTGTGTTCAATTAAGTACCCTAACAAAAAAACTATATTATATAGTAC